>CM038409.1:55461552-55559998 GCA_021498475.1 Saguinus midas | reverse complement strand
TTGTTTGTAGTTTTCCTTAAGAGGTCCCTTACATTCCTAGTGAGTTGTATTCCTAGGTATTTTATTTTCTTTGTAGCAATTGTGAATGGCAGTTCGTTCTTAATTTGGTTCTCTTTAAGTCTGTTATTGGTGTATAGGAATGCTTGTGATTTTGCACATTGATTTTATATCCTGAGACTTTGCTGAAAGTTGCTTATCAGTTGCAGGAGCTTTTGGGCTGAGGTGATGGGGTCTTCTAGGTATACTATCATGTCGTCTGCAAATAGAGACAATTTGGCTTCCACCTTTCCTATTTGAATACCTTTATTTCTTTTTCTTGCCTGATTGCTCTGGCTAGAACTTCCAGTACTATGTTGAATAGAAGTGGTGAGAGAGGGCATCCTTGTCTGTGCGGATTTCAAAGGGAATGCTTCCAGTTTTGCCCATTAAGTATGATATTGGCTGTTGGTTTGTCATAAATAGCTTTTATTACTTTGAGATATGTTCCATCAATACCAAGTTTATTGAGGTTTTAGCATAAAGGGCTGTTGAATTTTGTCAAATGCCTTCTCTGCATCAATTGAGATAATCATGTGGTTTTGTTTTGCTTCTGTTTATGTGGTGAATTACATTTATAGACTTGCGTATGTTGAACCAGCCTTGCATCCCAGGATGAATCCTACTTGATCATGATGGATAAGTTTTTAATGTGCTGTTGCAATCGGTTTGCCAGTATTTTATTGAAGATTTTGCATCTATGTTCATCATGGATATTGGCCTGAAGTTTTCTTTTCTTGTTGATCCTTTACCTTGTTTCCCTAATTGTTTTGCCTTGCCTTGCCTTGCCTTGCCTTACCTTGCTTGCCTTGCCTTGACTAGAATTGCCTTGCCTAAAATTGCCTTGCCTGGAATTGTCTTACCTTGCCTCTTCTGGATTTGCCTTGCATGGAATTGTCCTGCCTTGTTTTTCCTGGAATAGTCTTTCGTGGAATTGCCTTGTCTTGCCTTGCCTTGACTGGAATTGCCTTGCTTTGAATTGCCTTGCCTTGCCTTTCCTCACCTGCAATTTACTTGCCTAGAATTTTTTTTTGCCTTGCCTTGCTCCTTGCCTTGACTGATTGCCTTGCCTGAATTGCCTTGTCTTGCCTTGCCTTGCGAATTGCCTTCTTGAATTCTTTGCATTGCCTCAAAATGTCTTGACGGAGTTTCCCTGCTTTGACTTGCCTTTCCTCATCAAGAATTGCCTTGTATGGAATTGGCCTGCCTTGCCTTGCCTAAAATTGCCATGCCTGAAATTTTCTTTTTGTTCTGGGAGTTTTCTTGCATTGCATTTCCTTGCCTAGCCTGGAATTGCCTTACCCTGCCTTCTCTTGCCTTGATTATCCTAAAATTGCCTTCTTGGTAAATGTCTGGCCAAGTGCCCTGCCTTGAAATTCCTGGGTTGCCTTTCCTGTAATTGCCTTGCCTTGCCTTATGTGGTGCCTTGCCTCAAATACCCTTTCTTAGCCTTGTCTTCCCTTGCATTGCCTGGAATGGTCTTTCCTGAAATTTCCTTGCATAGCATTTTATTACCTTCCTTTCCTTTTTTGCCTTGCTTTGCCTTGCCTGGCATTGCCTTGTCTTGCTTGCCTTGACTTGCCTTGCCCACCTGTTATTGTCTTGTCTTGCCTTGCCTTGAGCTTGCCTTCCCGCCCTAAGTGCTTTGCTGGAATTGCCTAGCCTGGAGTTGTCTGGTTTTGCCTTGCCTGTTGCCTTGCCTAAAATTCCCTTGCATTGCCTTGTTTTTCCTGCCTGGGTGCCCTCCTTGCCTTCCTGGAATAACCTTGCATGGAATTGCCTTGACTTCCCTTTCCTTGACTGGGTTGCGTTGCTTCAAATTGCCTGCCTTGCCTGGAATTGCCTGTCTTGCAATTGCCTTGCTTAAGTGCCCTGCCTTACATTGCCAAAATTTGCCTTGCCTTAATTTTGCCTTGCCTGGAATTGGTTTGCCTAGGGGTGAATTGAATTGCCTTCCCTTGCCTTTATTGCAATTGCCTTGCCTCGAATTGCCTTTCCTTGCCTTGCGCGGAAATACCTTGTCTGGGTGTTTTACTTGCCTTGCCTGAATTACTTTATCTGTTGTCTTGCCTAATTCCTTGCCTTGCCTGAAATTGCCTTGCCTGGAATTGTCCTTGCTTTTCTTTGCCTTGCCTTGAATTGCTCATTTGAATCCTTTCCTTCAAATTGTTTTGCCTGACTTGCCTTTTCCCTTTTTGCCTTTTCTTACCTGATTACCTGCCTGAAATTGCCTGCCTTGCCTTTTTGCCTTGCCTGAATTGCCTTGCCTAATATTGACTTGCCTTGTTTTGCCTTGCCTGAATTGTTTCCTGAAATTGCCTTGCCTGAATTGCCTTGCCTTACCTTCCTTGCCTGAAATTGTCTTGCCTTGCCTTGTCTGGAGTTGCCTTCCCTGGAATTTCCTTGTATTGCCTTACCTGCAATTGCCTAGCCTGGAATTGCCTTACCCTGCCTTCTCTTGCCTTGATTATCCTAAAATTGCCTTCTTGGTAAATGTCTAGCCAGAATTGCCCTGCCTTGAAATTCCTGGAGTTGCCTTTCCTGTAATTGCCTTGCCTTGCCTTATGTAAAATTGCCTTGCCTCAAATACCCTTTCTTAGCCTTGTCTTCCCTTGCATTGCCTGGAATGGTCTTTCCTGAAATTTCCTTGCATAGCATTTTATTACCTTTCCTTTCCTTTTTTTGCCTTGCTTTGCCTTGCCTGGCATTGCCTTGTCTTGCCTTGCCTTGACTTGCCTTGCCTTACCTGTTATTGTCTTGTCTTGCCTTGCCTTGACTTGCCTTCCCTTGCCTAAAATTGCTTTGCTGGAATTGCCTAGCCTGGAGTTGTCTGGTTTTGCCTTGCCTGGAATTGCCTTGCCTAAAATTCCCTTGCATTGCCTTGGTTTTTCCTGCCTGGAATTGCCCTCCCTTGCCTTCCCTGGAATAACCTTGCATGGAATTGCCTTGACTTCCCTTTCCTTGACTGGAATTGCGTTGCTTCAAATTGCCTGCCTTGCCTGGAATTGCCTGTCTTGCAATTGCCTTGCTTAAAATTGCCCTGCCTTACATTGCCAAAATTTGCCTTGCCTTACATAATTTTGCCTTGCCTGGAATTGGTTTGCCTAGAATTGAATTGAATTGCCTTCCCTTGCCTTTATTGCAATTGCCTTGCCTTGACTTGCTTTTTCCTTTTCCTTGCCTGAAATTGCCTGCCTGTAATTGTTTTGCCTTGCCTTACCTTCCCTTGCCTGGAATTGCCTTGTTTTGCCTTGCCTTGCCTTGCCTGAAATTGCCTTGCCTAGAATTGCATTGCCTTACCTTACATTGCCTTGATTGAAATTGCCTTTTTTTTGTCTTTTTGCCTTTTTCTTTTCCTGAATTGCCTCTTGAATTTCTGCCTTGCCTTACCTCAAATTGCTTTACCTAGAATGTCCCTGATTGGCCTTGCCTTTCTTTACCTCCAATTACGTTTCCTGAAATTGCCCTGCCTTGCCTTATTTTGCCTTACCTGGAATTTCCATGAGTTGCCTTGCCTGGAATTGCCTTGCCTTGCCTTGCCTTGACTTACCTAAAATTGCCTTGCCTGAATTGCCTTGCCTTGCCTGAAATTGTCTTGCCTTGCTTGTAATTTCCTTGCCTGAAATTTTCTTGCCTGAATTGCCTTCCTGGAATTGCCTGGCCTTGGATTGCCAGGAATTGCCTTGTCTGAAATGGCCTTAGCTTGCATTGCATTGCTTTGTTATGAATTGTCTTGCCCTGCTTTGCCTTGCCTGGAATTGCCTTGCCTGGCATTGCCTTGTCTTGCCTTGCCTTGACTTGCCTTGCCCACCTGTTATTGTCTTGTCTTGCCTTGCCTTGACTTGCCTTCCCTTGCCTGAATTGCTTTGCTGGAATTGCCTAGCCTGGAGTTGTCTGGTTTTGCCTTGCCTGTTGCCTTGCCTAAAATTCCCTTGCATTGCCTTGGTTTTTCCTGCCTGGAATTGCCCTCCCTTGCCTTCCCTGGAATAACCTTGCATGGAATTGCCTTGACTTCCCTTTCCTTGACTGGAATTGCGTTGCTTCAAATTGCCTGCCTTGCCTGGAATTGCCTGTCTTGCAATTGCCTTGCTTAAAATTGCCCTGCCTTACATTGCCAAAATTTGCCTTGCCTTACATAATTTTGCCTTGCCTGGAATTGGTTTGCCTAGAATTGAATTGAATTGCCTTCCCTTGCCTTTATTGCAATTGCCTTGCCTCGAATTGCCTTTCCTTGCCTTGCCTGGAAATACCTTGTCTGGAATTGTTTTTACTTGCCTTGTTCGAAATTTCCTTGCTTGGAATTTCCATGCCTTTTTGGAAACATTTCTGCATTGCCTTGCCTTGCCTTGCGTAGCCTGGAATGGCCCTGTCTGGAATTGCCTTGACTTGGATAGCCTTGATATGAATAGCCTTGCCTTGCCTGAATTGCCTTTGTTAGAATTGCCTTGCCTTGCCTTACCTTGTCTTGCTTTGTCTGGAATTGCCTTGCCTGGAATTGCCCTGCCTTGCCTTGCCTTGCATAAAATTGCCCTGCCTGGAATTGTCCTGCTTTGCTTTGACTTTTCGAGATTTGTCTTGCCTTGCATTGCCTTGCCTTGCCTAAAAGAGACTTGCCTGGAATATCTCTAAATATTTTGCCCTGCCTTGCCTGAAATTGCCTTGCTTAGAATTGCCCTGTTTTATCTTTCCTTTCCTTTATTTGCCTTGCCTTGCCTGGAATTTTCTTGCTTGGTATTGCCTTGCATTGCATTTCCTTTCTTTGCCTTAAATTGCCTTGACTAAATTGTCCTTGCCTTGCCTTTCCTTTCCTTGCCTTGCCTTAAATTTTTTTACCTGGAATTTTTTTTTGCGTTGTCTTTCCTTGCATTGCCTGTAATTGCCTTCCTGGAATAGTCTTGCCTTGCCTTGCCTTGATTGGAATTGCCTTGCCCTGCTTTGTCTTGCCTTGCCTTGACTGGAATTGCCTTCCTGAAATTGCCTTGCCTTTTCTTGCCTTGCCTTGCTTTGCCTGAATTGCCTTGCCTTTTGCCTTGCCTGAATTGCCTTGCCTTTTCTTGCCTTGCCTGAATTGCCTTGCTTCAAATTGCCTTGCCTTGCCTTGCCTCGACTGGAATTGCCTTGCCTAGAATTGCATTGCCTTGCCTTGTCTTGCCTTGACTGGAATTGCCTTGCCTTGCCTGAATTGCCTTGCCTGAATTGTCTTGCCTTGTCTTGCCTTGTCTTGCCTTGCCTGGAATTGCCTTGCCTGGAATTGCCTGTCTTGCAATTGCCTTGCCTTGCCTTGCTTTGCCTTGCCTGAATTGCCCTGCCTGAATTGCCTTCCCTTGCCTTGATTGCAATTGCCTTGCCTCAAATTGCCTTTTCTTGCCTTGCCTGGAAATACCTTGTCTGGAATTGCCTTTACTTGCCTTGTTCGAAATTTCCTTGCTTGGAATTTCCATGCCTTTTTGGAAATTTTTCTGCATTGCCTTGCCTTGCCTTGCCTAGCCTGGAATGGCCCTGCCTGGAATTGCCTTGACTTGGATAGCCTTGATTTGAATAGCCTTGCCTTGCCTGAATTGCCTTTGCTAGAATTGTCTTGCCTTGCCTAACCTTGTCTTGCTTTGTCTGGAATTGCCTTTCCTGGAATTGCCCTGCCTTGCCTTGCCTTGCATAAAATTGCACTGCCTGGAATTGTCCTGCTTTGCTTTGACTTTTCGAGATTTGTCTTGCCTTGCATTGCCTTGCCTTGCCTAAAAGAGACTTGCCTGGAATATCTCTAAATATTCTTGCCCTGCGTTGCCTGAAATTGCCTTGCTTAGAATTGCCCTGTTTTACCTTTCCTTTCCTTTCTTTGCCTTGCCTTGCTTTGAATTGTCTTGCCTTGCATTGCCTGGTATTGCCTTGCATTGCATTTCCTTTCTTTGCCTTAAATTGCCTTGACTAAATTGTCCTTGCCTTGCCTTTCCTTGCCTTGTCTTGCCTTAAATTTTTTTACCTGGAATTTTTTTGCGTTGTCTTCCTTGCATTGCCTGTAATTGCCTTCCCTGGAATAGTCTTGCCTTGCCTTGCGTTGATTGGAATTGCCTTGCCCTGCTTTGTCTTGCCTTGCTTGTAATTTCCTTGTCTAAAATTGCCTTGCCTTGATTTCTCTGGTGATGCCTTCCCTGGAATTGCCTTCCGTTGTCTTTCCTGAAATTATCTTGCCTGGGATTGCCTTTCTCTTCCTTCTGTTGGCTTAATTTTTCTGGAGTTCCTTTCCGAGCAATTGCCTAGCCTGGGATTGCCTTGCCTTGAATTTTCTGGAGTTGCTTTTTCTGGAATTGTTTTGCCTTGACTTACCTAAAATTGCCTTGCCTGAAATCACATTTTTCTGCCTTGTCTTGCCTTGCCTTGCCAGGAATTGCCTTGCCTGGAGTTGTCTTGCCTTGCCTTACCTGAAATTGCCTTGCTTTGAATTGTCTTGCCTTGCCTTTTCTCGCACGGAATTTTCTTGCCTCGAATTTTCTTGCCTTGGTTTGCCTTGCCTTGGCTGTAATTGCCTTTCCTAGAATTGCCTTGCTTCTTCTTGTCTAAAACTTCCCTGCCTGAAATTGCCTTGCCTTGCTTTGTCTTGCCTGACATTGTCTTGGTTTGTCTTTCCTTGCCTTGCCTGAAATTGCCTTGCCTAGAATTGCCTTTCCTTGTCTTGCCTTGAATTACTTTGTCTGTATTTGTATTGCCTTTAATTGCCTTGACTTTCCTTACCTGAAATCGCTCTGTATGAAATTGCCTTTTTTGCCATTCCTTGCCTTGCCTCGAATTGCTTGACTTGAAATTATTCTACCTTGCATTACCTCGAATTGCTTTACCTGGAATAGTCCTGCTCGGCCTTGCCTCTTCTTACCTAGAATTACATTGCCTGGAACTGGCCTGCCTTTCCTTACCTCGAATTGCTTTACCTGGAATTTCCCTGCTTGGTCTTGCCTTTTTTTTATCTCTAATTATATTGCCTGGAATTGGCCTGCCTTGCCTATTTTGCCTTGTCTGGAATTGCCATGAATTGCCTTGCCTGCAATTGCCTTGCCTTGCCTGGGTTTTTCTTGCCTTGTCTGGCATTGGCTTTCGTTGCCTTGCTGAAAATTGCCTTGCTTAAAATTTCTTTGCCTTGCTTTCATCGAATTTCCTTGCCTGGAATTGCCTTGCCTTGCATTGTCAGAAATTGCCTTGCCTGAAATTGCCTTGCCTAGAATTGCATTAACTTAAATTACCTTGCCCTTTTTGGAATTATTTTGCCTGGAGTTTTCTTGCCTTGCCTTACCTACAATTGCCTTGCCTGGAATTCACTTTCTTTGCCTTGGTTTTTCTTACCAGGAATTGCACTTCCTTTATCCCTGGAATAGCCTTGCATGAAATTGCTTTCTCTTGCCTTGCCTTGACTGAAATTGTCTTGCTTTGGATTCCTTGCCTTGTCTTTCCTCGCCTTGTCTTGCCTTGCCTCGACTGAAATTGCCTTGCCTAGAATTTCCTTGTTTTTACTTAGCCATGTTTGCCTTGCCTGGAATTGCATTTTCCTACCTTGTCTTGACTTACCTTGCATGGAATTGCCTTTCTGGCAATTGCCATGCCTGGAATTGCCCTGCCTTGCATTGCCACAAATTGCCTTGCCTTGCCTGGAATTGGTTTGCCTAGAATTGCATTGAATTGCTTTCCTTGCCTTTAGTGCAATTGTTTTGCCTTGAATTGACTTTCCTTGCCTTTCCTGGAAATACCTTGTCTGGAATTGCCTTGCCTTGCCTTTCCAGTAATTGCCTTACTTGCAATTTTTATGCCTTGTTGAAAATTTTCTTGCATTGCCTTGCCTTGCCTGGCCTGAAATGACCCTGTCTGAAATTGTCTTCGCTTGGATAACCTTCCCTTGCCTGAAATTGCCTTTGCTTCAATTGCCTTTTCTTGCCTTGCCTTTTCTTGTCTAAAATTTCCCTGCCTAGAATTGTCCTGCCTGTAATTGGCCTGCTGTGCCTTGTTTTTTTCTGGAATTGTCTTGCCTTGCCTTGTCTTGTCGTGTCTAAAATTGACTTTCCTGAAATTGCCTTGCTGCATTACCTTGCCTTGCCTAAAAGAGCCTTGCCTAGAATTTTCTACATATTTCTGAGCTGCCTTGCCTAAAATTGCCTTGCTTAGAATCGCCCTACCTTGTCTTTCCTTTC
This sequence comes from Saguinus midas, assembly GCA_021498475.1. Classification (NCBI taxonomy): domain Eukaryota; kingdom Metazoa; phylum Chordata; class Mammalia; order Primates; family Cebidae; genus Saguinus; species Saguinus midas. The sequence continues at coordinate 55,551,794 of CM038409.1, read as the reverse complement.
CTTGCCTTGCATTACCTTGCCTGAAATTTCCTTGCTTCAAATTGCCATGCATTGCATTGCCTTGACTTGCTTATAATTGCCTTGTCTGGCTTGTCCTTTCCTTTCCTTTCCTTGCCTTACCTTGCCTGAAATTTTCTTACCTGAAATTTTTTGCCTTGCCTTTCCTTGCATTGCCTGTAATTGCCTTGCCTGGAAAAGACTTGTCTTGCCTTGCCTTGATTGGAATTGCCTTGCCCTGCTTTGTCTTGCCTTGCCTGAAATTGCCTTGCCATGCCTTGTCTGAAGTAGCCTTCCTGGAAATTGCCTTGTCTTGACTTACCTGAAATGCTTGTCTGGGATTGCCTTTCCCTGCCTTCTCTTGCCTTCATTTTTCTGGAATTGCCTTCTTGGCAATTGCCTAGACCAGGATTGCCTTGCCTTGAATTTCCTGAGTTGCCTTTCCTGAAATTGCCTTGCCTTGCCTTACTTAAATTGTCTTGCCTGTAATGCCCTTTCTCTGCCTTGTCTTGCCTTGCCTTGACTGGAATTGTCTTTCCCACAATTGCCTTACCTATAATAGCATTGCCTTGCCTGGCCTTTCTTTGCCTTGCCCTGTCTGATATTATCTTTCCTGGCATTGCCTTTTCTTGCCTTGCCTTCCCTTGCCTAGTATTCCCTTGCCTGGAATTGCCTTGCCTTAAGTTGTCTTGCCTTACCTTACCTGGAATTGCCTTTCCTGGAATTGCCTTGCTGCAAATTGCCTTGCCTTGCCTTGCCTCGCCTGGAGTTGTCTTGCCTAGAATTGCGTTGCCTTGGTTTGCCTTGCCTTGCCTGGAATTGCCTTGCCTAGAATTACTTTGCTTATCCTTGTTTAAAATTGCCTTGCCTGAAATTGCCTTACCTTGCCTTCTCTGGCATTGCCTTGTTTTACCTTCCCTTTGCTTTTCTAACATTGCCTTTTCTAGAATTGCATTGCCTTATCTTACCTTGTCTTGCCTGGAATTGCCTCTCCTTGCCTTGCCTGAAATTACCTTGTCTGTAGTTATCTTGCCTTTAATTGCCTTGAGTTGACTTGCCTCAAATGGCCTTGTCTGGAATTACTTTTTTGTCTTTCCTTGCCTTGCCTCGAATTGCCTGGCTTGAATTTCTCTGCCTTGCCTTTCCTCGTATTGCTTTACCTGGAATTGCCCTGCTCAGCCTTGTCTTTTCTTACCTCGAATTATGTTGCCTGGAATTGGCCTGCCTTGCCTTATTTTGTGTTGCCTGGAATTGACATGCGTTGCCTTGCCTGGAATTGCCTTGCCTTGCCTGGCTTTGTCTTGTCTGGAATTGACTTTCCTGCCATTGCCTTTCCTTGCCTTGCCTGAAATTGTCTTACTTGGAATTTCCTGACTTAATGCCTCGAATTGCCTAGCCTGAAATTGCATAGACTGAAATTGCCAGGAATTGACTTGCCTGAAATTGCCTTGCCTTGCATTGCATTGCCTTGTCTAAAATTGCATTGCCTTGAATTACCTTGCCTTTCCTGGAATTACATTGCCTGGAGTTGTCTTGCCTTGCCTTACCTGGAATTGCCTTGCCTGGAATTCCCTTGCTTTGCCTTGTTTTCCTTGAGTGGAATTACCCTCCCTTTCCTTCCCTGGAATAGCTTTGCATTTAATTGCTTTGTCTTGTTTGGCCTTGACTGGAATTGGCTTGCTTCAAATTGCCTTGCCTTGTCTTTCCTCACCTGGAATTGTCTTGACTAGAATTTCCATTGCCTTGCCTTGCTTCGACTGGAATGGCCTTGTCTGGAATTGCCTTGCCTTGCCTTAGCTGTAAATGCCTTGCCTGGCCTTGCCTTTTCTGGCAATTGCCTTGCCTTTCCTTACATTGCCTTGCCTTGCCTCAAATTCTTTTGCCTAGAATTGCATTGAATTACCTTCCTTTGCCTTGACTGCAATTGCCTTGCCTCGAATTGCCTTTCCTTGCCTTGCCTGGAAATACTTTGTCTGAATTGCCTTGCCTTGCCTTGTTTGAAATTGCCTTGCTTGGAATTTTCATGCCTTGTTGGAAATTTTCTTGCATTGCCTTGCCTTTCCTAGCCTGGAATGGCACTGTCTAAAATTGCCTTGCCTTGGATTGCTTTGCCTTTCCTAAAATTGCGTTTGCTAGAATTGCCTTGCCTTGCTTTGCCTTATACTTGCCTTGTCTGGAATTTCCCTGCCTAGAATTGCCCTGCCTTGACTTGCCTTACCTGAAATTGCCCTGCCTGGAATTGGCTTGCCTTGCCTTGTCTTTTCTAGAATTGTCTTGCCTTGCTTTGCCTTTCTGTGCCTAAAATTGACTTTCCTAAAATTGCCTTGCATTGCTTTGCCTTGTCGAAAAGAGCCTTGCCTAAAAGAGACTTGCCTGGATTTGCCCTATATATTTTTGGCCTGTCTTGCCTGGAATTGCCTTGCCTGTAATTTTCTTGCATTGCCTTGGTTTCCCTTGCCTGAAATTGCCCTCCCTTGCCTTTCCTGGAATAGCCTTGCATGGAATTGCCTTGTCTTCCCTTGCTTTGACAAAAATTTGCCTTGCTTCAAATATCCTTTCCTTGTTTTTCTAGCCTGGAATTGTCTTGCCTAGAATTTCCATGTCTTGCATTGCCTTGCCTTGCCTTGACTGAAATTGCCTTACCTGGAATTGTCTTGCCTTGCTTTAGCTGAAATTGCGTTGCCTGGAAATACCTTACCCTGCCTTGTCTTGCCTTGCCTTGCATGGAATTGCCTTTCTGGCAATTGCCTTGCCTGAAATTGCTTTGCCTTGCCTTGTGTTGCCAGGATTTGCCTTGTCTTGCCTTGAATTACCTTGTTTGAAATTACCTTGGCTAGAATTGCATTGCCTTGCCTTACCTTGTCTTGCCTTGAGTTCTCTTGCCTTGCCTTAGCTGGAACTGCCTTGCCTGGAATTCCCTTGCATTGCCTTGCTTTTCCTGCCTGAAATTGCCCTCCGTTGCCTTACCTGGAATAGCATTGTGTGGAATTCTATTGTCTTGCCTTGCCTTGACTGCAATTGCCTTGTGTTGCCTTGCCTTGGCTTTCATAGCCTGAAATTGTCTTGCCTATAATTGCCTTTCCTTGGTTTGTCTTGCCTTGCCTTGAATTAACTTGCCTATAACCGTCTTGCTTTTTCTTGTCTAAAATTGCCCTGACTATAATTGCCTTGCCTTGCCTTGACTGGTATTGCCTTGTTTTGCCTTGTCTTGCCTGAAATTACTGTGCCTAGAATAACATTTCCTTACCTTAACTTGCATTTTTGAATTGCCTTGCCTGTAATTGCCTTGCCTGTAATTTTCTTGCATTGCCTTGGTTTTCCTTGCCTGAATTGCCTTGCCTTTCCTGGAATTGCCTTGCTTGCCTTGTCTTCCCTTGCTTTGACAAAATTTGCCTTGCTTCAAATATCCTTTCCTTGTTTTTCTAGCCTGAATTGTCTTGCCTAGAATTTCCATGTCTTGCATTGCCTTGCCTGGAATTGCCTAGCCTGAACTTGCCTTGTCTGGAATTGCCTTGTCTTGCCTTGCCTTGCCTGAAATTGTCTTGCCTTGCCTGAAATACCTTACCCTGCCTTGTCTTGCCTTGCCTTGCCTGAATTGCCTTGCCTTTTCTTGCCTTGCCTTGCCTGAAATTTTCTTGCCTTGCCTTGTCTTGCCTGGAATTGCCTTGCCTGGAATTGTCTTGCCTTGAATTACCTTGTTTGAAATTACCTTGGCTAGAATTGCACTGCCTTGCCTTACCTTGTCTTGCCTGGAGTTGTCTTGCCTTGCCTTAGCTGGAACTGCCTTGCCTGGAATTCCCTTGCATTGCCTTGGTTTTCCTTGCCTGAATTGCCTTGCCTTGCCTTGCCTAGAATTGCATTGCCTTGCCTGGAATTGCCTTGCCTGTAATTGCCTTGCCTTGACTGCAATTGCCTTGTGTTGAATTGCCTTGCCTTGGCTTTCATAGCCTGAAATTGTCTTGCCTAGAATTGCCTTTCTTTGGTTTGCCTTTCCTTGTCTTGAATTGACTTGCCTATAACTGTCTTGCTTTTCCTTGTCTAAAATTGCCCTGACTATAATTGCCTTGCCTTACCTTAACTTGCATTGCTTGGAATTGCCTTGCCTGTAATTGCCTTACTTTGCCTTTTCTTGCCTTGCATTGAATTTCCTGGCTTGGAATTTCCCTGCCTTGCTTTACCTGAAATTATCCTGCTTGCCCTTGCCTTTCCTTACCTCGAATCACGTTGCCTGGAATTGGCCTGCCTTGCCTTATTTTGCCTTGCCTGAAATTGCCTTGCCTTGCCTGGCTTTGTCTTGTTTGGAATTGTCTTGCATGGCATTGACTTCCCTTTCCTCGTCTGGAATTGCCTTAACTTGCATTGTCTTGCCTTACTTCGACTGAAATTTCCTTGCCTGGAATTTTCTTTCCTTGCCTTAGCTGTAATTGCCTTGCCTGGAATTGTGTTTTCCTGTCTTTTCTTGCCTTGTCTCTCATGAAATTGCCTTTCTGAAAATTGCCTTGGCAAAAATTACCTTGCCTTGCATTGACAAAAATTGCCTTGCCTTACATTGGCTTGCTTGTCTGGAATTGGTTTTTCTAAAATTGCATTGAATTGAATTTTCTTACCTTGAATGCAATTGCTTTGCCTCAAATTGTCTTTTCTTGCCTTGCCTGAAAATACCTTTTGTGTAATTGTCTTGTCTTGCCTTGGGAATTTCCATGACTTGTTTGTAATTTTCTTGTATTGCCTTGCCTTACCTAGCCTGGAATGGCCCTTTCTGGAATTTCCTGGCCTTGGATTTCCCTGCCTTGCCTGAAATTGCATTTGCTAGGATTGACTTGCCTTGTCTCGCTTTGCCTTGCCTTACCTTGCCTTGCATTGTATGGAATTGCCCTGCCTGGAATTGCCCTGCCTAGAATTGCCCTGCCATGCCTTGCCTTGCATAAAATTGCACTTCCTGAAATTGACCTGCTTTGCTTTGACTCTCGTGGATTTGTCTTGCCTTGCATTGCCTTGCCTTGCCTAAAAGAGCCTTGCCTGGAAATGCCCTACATATTCTTTCCCTGCCTTGCCTGAAATTGCCTTGCTTGAAATTGCCTTGAATTGCATTGCCTTGCCTTGCTTGAAATTGCCTTGCCTGGATTATTCTTGCCTTTCCTTTTTTTTTGCCTTGCATTGACTGGAATTTTCTTACCTAAAATATTTTTTGCCTTTCCATGCCTTGCCTTGCATTGCCTGTAATTGACTTGCCTGGAATAGCCTTGCCTTGCCTTAATTTGATTGGAATTGCCTTGCCCTGCTTTGTCTTGCCTTGAGTTCTCTTGCCTTGCCTTAGCTGGAACTGCCTTGCCTGGAATTCCCTTGCATTGCCTTGCCTGAATTGCCCTGCCTGAATTGCCCTGCCTTGCCTTGCCTGGAATTGCCTTGCTTGGAATTGCCTTGCCTGTAATTGCCTTGCCTTGACTGCAATTGCCTTGTGTTGAATTGTCTTGCCTTGGCTTTCATAGCCTGAAATTGTCTTGCCTATAATTGCCTTTCCTTGGTTTGTCTTGCCTTGCCTTGAATTAACTTGCCTATAACCGTCTTGCTTTTTCTTGTCTAAAATTGCCCTGACTATAATTGCCTTGCCTTGCCTTGACTGGTATTGCCTTGTTTTGCCTTGTCTTGCCTGAAATTACTGTGCCTAGAATAACATTTCCTTACCTTAACTTGCATTTTTTGGAATTGCCTTGCCTGTAATTGCCTTATTTTGCCTTTTCTTGCCTTGCCTTGCATGGAATTGCCTTTCCTTGCCTTGGATTTCCCTGCCTTGCTTTACCTGAAATTACCCTGCTTGCCCTTGCCTTTTCTTACCTCGAATCACGTTGCCTGGAATTGGCCTGCCTTGCCTTATTTTGCCTTGCCTGGAATTGCCATGTGTTGCCTTGCCTGAAATTGCCTTGCCTTGCCTGGCTTTGTCTGGTATGGAATTGCCTTGCCTGGCAATGACTTCCCTTTCCTCGCCTGGAATTGCCTTAACTTGCATTGCCTTGCCTTACTTCGACTGAAATTACCTTGCCTGAAATTTTCTTTCCTTGCCTTAGCTGTAATTGCCTTGCCTGAATTGCCTTGCCTTTCCTTGTCTTGCCTTGCATTTCCTTGCCTTGCCTCTCCTGAAATTGCCTTGGCAAAAATTACCTTGCCTTGCATTGACAAAAATTACCTTGCCTTACATTGGCTTGCTTTCCTGGAATTGGTTTTTCTAAAATTGCATTGAATTGCATTTTCTTACCTTGACTGCAGTTGCTTTACCTCAAATTGCCTTTCCTTGCCTTGCCGGGAAATACCTTTTGTGAAATTGCCTTGTCTTGCCTTGCCTGAAATAGCCTTCCTTGGAATTTCCATGACTTTTTGGTAATTTTCTTGCATTGCCTTGCCTTACCTAGCCTGTAATGGCCCTTTCTGGAATTTCCTTGCCTTGGATTTCCCTGCCTTGCCTGAAATTGCATTTGCTAGAATTGACTTGCCTTGTCTCGCCTTGCCTTGCCTTACCTTGCCTTGCATTGTCTGGAATTGCCCTGCCTAGAATTGCCCTGCCATGCCCTGCCTTGCATAAAATTGCACTGCCTGAAATTGACCTGCTTTGCTTTGACTCTCCTGGATTTGTCTTGCCTTGCATTGCCTTGCCTTGCCTAAAAGAGCCTTGCCTGGAAATGCCCTACATATTCTTTCCCTGCCTTGCCTGAAGTTGCCTTGCTTGGAATTTCCTTGAATTGCATTGCCTTGCCTTGCTTGAAATTGCCTTGCCTGGATTATTCTGGCCTTTTCTTTTTTTGCCTTGCATTGACTGGAATTTTCTTACCTAAAATATTTTTTGCCTTTCCATGCCTTGCTTTGCATTGCCTGTAATTGACTTGCCTGGAATAGCCTTGCCTTGCCTTAATTTGATTGGAATTGCCTTGCCCTGCTTTGTCTTGCCTTAGCTGTAATCGCCTTGCCTTTCCTTGTCTAGAGTTGCCTTCCCTGAATTGCCTTGCCTTGCCTTACCTGAAATTGCTTTGCCTGGTATTGCCTTTTTCTGCCTTCCGTTGCCTTAATTTTTCTGGAACTGCCTTCTTGGCAATTTGCTAGCCTGGAATTGCCTTGCATTGAATTTCCTGGAATTTCTTTTCCTGGAATTGCCTTTCCTGGAGTTGCCTTGCCTTGTCTTACCTAAAATTGCCTTGCCTGAAATACATTTTCTCTGCCTTGTCTTGCCTTGCCTTGCCAGGAATTGCCTTGCCTGGAGTTTTCTTGCCTTGGTTTACCTGGAATTGCCTTGCAGGAAATTCACTTGCTTTGCCTTGCTTTTTCTTGCCTGGAATTGCCCTCCCTTTTTCCTGGAATAGCCTTGCATGGAGTTGACTTGCCATGCCTTGCCATGACTGGAATTGCCTTGCTTGGAATTGCCTTGCCTTGTCTTTTCTCACCTGGAATTGCCTTACCTAGAATTGCCTTGCCTTGCATTTCCTTGCTTTGCCTCGACTGGAATTGCCTTGCATGGAATTGCATTGCCTTGCCTTAGTTGTAAATGCCTTGAATGAATTTGTGTTTTTCTGTCTTGCCTTGCTCTGCCTTGTCTAGAATTGCTGTTGTGGCAATTGCCTTGCCTGGAATTGCCATTTTGCATTGACAAAAATTGCCTTGCCTGGAATTACCTTGTCTGTAGCTGTCTTGCCTTTAATTGCCTTGACTTGCCTTGCCTGATATTGCCTTGTCTAAAATTGCCTTTTTTTGCCTTTCCTTGCCTTGCCTTGCCTGAATTGCCCTGCCTTGCCTGAAATTTTCTTGCCTGAATTGCCTTGCCTCAATTGCCTTTCCTTGCCTGAATTGCCTTGTCTTGCCTTGCCTTTTCTTGCCTGAATTGCCTTGTCTGGAATTGCCTTGCCTGTCTTGCCTTATTTTGCCTTGCCTGGATTTATCTTGTCTGGAATTGCCTAGTCTTGCATTTCCTGAAGTTGCCTTGCTGGAAATTTTCTTGCCTTGTTTGCCTCGATTTGCCTTGCCTGGAATTGCCTTGCCTTGCATTACCAGGAATTGCCTTGCCTGACATTGCCTTGCCTTGCATTGCATTTTCTTGCCTTGAATTGCCTTGCCTAGAATGGCATTGCCTTGAATTACATTGCCTTTCCTGGAATTATCTTGCCTAGATTTGTCTTGCCTTGCCTTACCTGAAATTGACTTCCCTGGCATTCACTTCCTTTGACTTGCTTTTCCTTGCCTGGAATTGCCCTTCCTTTTCTTCCCTGGAATAGCCTTGCATGAAATTGCCTTGTCTTGCCTTGTCTTGCCTTGCCTTTCCTTGACTTGAATTACCTTGCTTGGAATTGCCTTGTCTTGTCTTTCCGTGCCTGCAATTGCCTTGCCTAGAATTGCCTTGCCTTGCCTTGCCTTGCCTGTCTCGACTGGAATTGCCTTGCCTGGAATTGCCTTGTCTCACCTTAGCTTTAATTGCCTTGCCTGGAATTGCATTGCCTTTCCTTGCCTTGCCTTGCTCTGCCTTGCCTGGGTTGCCTTGCCTTGTCTGACATTGCCTTGCCTGAATTGCCTTGTCTTGCCTTGCCTAGAATTGCCCTGCCTTGCATTGCCAATAATTGCCTTGCCTTATATTGCCCTGCCTTGCCTGAACTTGCCCTGCCTGTAATTGGCCTGCTTTGTGTTGTCTTTTCTGGAATTATCTTGAGTTGCCTTGCTCTTCCTAAATTGACTTTCCTAGAATTGCCTTGCATTTCCTTGCCTTGCCTAAAAAGCCTTTCCTGAATTACCCTACATATTTTACCCTGCCTTTTCTGAAATTGCCTTGCTTTGAATTGCCTTGTCTTGTCTTTCCGTGCCTGCAATTGCCTTGCCTAGAATTGCCTTGCCTTGCCTTGCCTTGCCTGTCTCGACTGGAATTGCCTTGCCTGGAATTGCCTTGTCTCACCTTAGCTTTAATTGCCTTTCCTGGAATTGCATTTTCCTGCCTTGTCTTGCCCTGCCTTGCCTGGAGTTGCCTTTCTGGCATTACCTTGCATGGAATTGCCCTGTCGTGCCTTGCCAAAAATTTTCTTGCCTTACATTGCTTTGCCTTACATTGCCTTGCTTTGCCTGGAATTGGTTTCCATAAAATTGCACTGAATTGCTTTGCCTTGCCTTAACTGTAATTGCCTTGCCTCGAATTGCCTTTCCTTGACTTGTCTGAAAGTACATTGTCGTGAATTACCTTGCCTTGCTTGCCTAAAATTGCCTTGCTTGAAATTTTCATGCCTTGTTGACAATTTACTGGCATTGCCCTGCCTTGCCTAGCCTGGAATGGCCCTGTCTGGAATTGCCTTGCTTTGGATGGCCTTGCCTTGGCTGAAATTGCCTTTGCTACAATTGCCTTGCATTGCCTTGTCTGGATTTCCCTGCCTAGTATTGCCCTGCCTTGGCTGAAATTGCCTTGCCTGGATTCTCTTTGCCTTTCCATTTCTTTTTTCACCTTGCCTGAAATTTCTGTACCTGGATTTTTTTGCCGTGCCTTGCCTTGCATTGCCAAAAATTGCATTGCCTTTCCTCGAATTGCATTGCCACAAATTGTATTGACTTGAATTACATTGCCTTGCCTGGATTTGTCTTTCCTTGCCTTATCTGGAATTGCCTTGCTGGAATTCACTTGCTTTTTCTTGCCTGGAATTGCCTTCCTTTTCTTCCCTGGAATATCCTTCCATGGAATTGCCTTGTCTTGCCTTGCCTTGACTAAAATTGCCTTGATTTTAATTGCCTTGTCTTCTCTTTCCTCGCCTGAAATTGCCTGGCCTAGAAATGCTTGACTTGCTTGTCTTGACTGGAATTGCCTTACGGGGAATTGCCTTGCCTTGCATTAGTTGTAATTGCCTTGCCTGGAATTGCGTTTTTCTGCTTTGTCTTGCCTTTCCTTGCCTGGAATTACCTATCTCATAATTGTCTTGCCTAGAATTGCCCTGCCTTGCATTGCCAATAATTGCCTTGCCTGAACTTGCCCTGCCTTGCCTGAACTTGCCCTGCCTGTAATTGGCCTGCTTTGTGTTGTCTTTTCTGGAATTATCTTGCCTTGCCTTGCTCTTCCTAAAATTGGCTTTTCTAAAATTGCCTTGCATTTCCTTGCCTTGCCTAAAAAGCCTTTCTTGGAATTACCCTACATATTTTTACCCTGCCTTGTCTGAAATTGCCTTGCTTAGAACTGTCCTGCCTTTCCTTTCCTTTCCTTTCCTTTTCTGGCATTGCCTTTTGTGAAATTTTCTTGATTGGAATTGCCTTGCCTTACTTGAAATTGCCTTTTGTGGCTTATCCTTTCCTTTCCTTGCCTTGCCTTGCCTGAAATTTTTTTACCTGGAATTTATTTGTCTTGCCTTGCATTGCATTGCCTGTAATCGCCTTGCCTGGAATAGCCTTGCCTTGCCTTGACTTGACTGAGACTGCCTTGCCCTGCTTTTTCTTGCCTTTTCTGTAATTGTCTTGCCAGAAATGCCTTGTCTTGCCTTGTCTGGACTTGCCTTGTCTGGAATTGCCTTGCCTTGCCTTACCAGGAATTGCCTAGCCTGGGATTGCCTTTTTCTGCCTTCTCTTGCCTTAATTTTCCTAGAATTGCCTCCTCAGCAATTGCTTAGACTGAAATTGCCTTGCCTTGAATTTTCTGGAGTTTTCTTCCCTGGAATTTTCTTGCCTTGCCTTACCTAAAATAGCCTTGCCTGAAATACCCTTTCTCTGCCTTGTCTTGCCTTGCCTTGCCTGGAATTGTCTTTTCCAGCAATTGAATTGCATTGCCTTGCCTTCCTTTGCTTTGCTTTGCCTGGAATTGCCTTACCTGGAATTGACTTGTCTTGTGTTGCCTTGACTTGCTTTTCCTTTTATTGCCGAGAATTGCCTTGCATAAAATTGCCTTTCCTGAATTTGTCTTGCCTTGCCTTATCTGGAATTCCCTTGCCTGAAATTGCCATGTTTCGAATTGCCTTTCCTTGCCTTTCCTCACCTGGAATTGTCTTGCCTAGAATTGCTTTGACTTCGTTTGCCTTGCCTTGCCTGGAATTGCATTGCCTAGAATTGCCTTGCTTCTCTTTGTCTGAAATTGCCCTACCTGGAATTGCCTTGCCTTGCCTGGCATTGCCTTTTTGCTTTGCCTGAAATTGCCTTGCCTAGAATTGCATTGCCTTATCTTACCGTGCCTTGCCTGGAGTTTTCTTGACTTTAATTGCATTGCCTTGCCTTGCCTAAAATCGCCTTGTCTGGAATTACCTTTTTAACCATTTTTTTCCCTTGCCTGAATTTGTCTTGCCTTGCCTGAATTTGTCTTGCCTTGCCTTGCCTGGAATTGCATTGCCTAGAATTGCCTTGCTTGAATTGCCTTGCCTGGAATTGTCTTGCCTAGAATTGCATTGCCTTGCCTGAAATTACCTTGCCTTGCCTTGCCTTGCCTTACCTCGAATTGCTTTACCTGGAATTGCTTTATCTGGAATTGCCCTGCACGGCCTTACCTTTTCTTACCTCAAATTACGTTGCCTGGAATAGGCTTGCCTTGCATTATTTTGCCTTGACTGAATTGTCATGCATTGCCTTGCCTGAAATTGCCTTGCCTTGCCTGAATTTGTCTTGTCTGAAATTGACTTGCCTGGCATTACCTTACCGTGCTTTGCATGAAATTGCCTTGCTTAAAATTTCCCTGCCTTGCTTACATCAAATTGCCTTGCTTGGAATTGCCTTGCCTTAAATTTGCTTGCCTTGCATTCCATTGCTTTGCCTTGAATTGCGTTGCCTAACATTTTCTATTTAATTTTTATTCTTATTGCATTTTAGATTTTGGAAAAATGTGCAGAACGTGCAAGATAGGTGCATAGGTAAACACATGGTAGTGTGCTTTGCTGCCTTCCTCCCTTCACCCACATTTGGCATTTCTCCCCAGGCCATCCCTCCCATCTTCCCCCACGCTGTCTCTCCCTATTCCCCGCAAAAGACCCCAGTGAGTAGTACCCTCCTGTGTCCATGTGTTCTCATTTTCCCTCACCCACCTATGAGTAAGAATATGTGGTATTTCATTTTCTGTTCTTGTGTCAGTTTGCTGAGAATGATGTTCAACAGATTCATCCATGTCCTTACAAAGGACACAAACTCATCATTTTTGATTGCTGCATAATATTCCATGATGTATATGTGCCACATTTTTTGAGTCCAGCCTATTATCGATGGGCATTTGCGTTGGTCCCAGGTCTTTGCTATTGTAAGCAGTGCTGCAATGAACATTCGTGTGCATGTGTCCTTATAGTAGAACGATTTACAGTCCTTTGGAAATATACCCAGTAATGGGATTGCTGGGTCAAATGGAATTTCTATTTCTAGGTCCTGAGGAATCGCCACACTGTCTTCCACAATGGTTGAACTAATTTACACTCCCACCAATAGTGGAAGAGTGTTGCTATTTCTCCACATTCTCTCCAGCATTGGTTGTCTCCAGATTTCTTAATAATCGCCATTCAAACTGGCATGAGATGGTATAACAATGTGGTTTTGATTTGCATCTCTCTAATGGCCAGTGATGATGAGCATTTTTTATGTTTGTTGGCCTCACGTATGTCTTCTTTTGTAAAGTGTCTGTTCATATCCTTTGCCCATTTTTGAATGGGCTTGTTTGTTTTTTTCCTGTAAATCTGTTTGAGTTATTTGAAAATTCTGGATATCAGCCCTTTGTCAGATGGGTAAACTGCAAAAATTTTTTCCATTCTGATGGTTCCCTATTCACTCTAGTGACTGTTTCTTTTGCCGTGCAGAAGCTGTGGAGTTTGATTAGGTCCCATTTGTCTATTTTGGCTTTTGTTGCCAATGCTTTTGGTGTTTTGGTCATGAAGTCCTTGCCTACTCCCATGTCCTGAATGGTTTTGCCTAGATTGTCTTGTAGGGTTTTTATGGTGTCAGGTCTTATGTATAAGTCTTTAATCCATCTGGAGTTAATTTTAGTGTAAGGTGTCAGGAAGGGGTCCAGTTTCTGCTTTCTGCACATGGCTAGCCAGTTTTCCCAACACCATTTATTAAACAGGGAATCCTTTCCCCATTGCTTGTTTTTGTCTGGTTTATCAAAGATTATATGGTTGTAGATATGTTGTGTTGCCTCCGATGCCTCTGTTCTGTTCTATTGGTCTATATCTCTGTCTCAGTACCAGTACCATGCTGTTTTGATTACTGTAGCCTTGTCGTATAGTTTGAAGTCTGGTAGTGTGATGCCTCCCGCTGTGTTCTTTTGCTTAGAATTGACTTGGCTATGCGGGCTCTCTTTAGTTCCATATGAAATTCATGGTGGTTTTTCCAGTTCTGTGAAGAAATTCAATGGTAGTTTGATGGGGATAGCATTGATTGTGTAAATTACTTTGGGCAGTATAGCCATTTTCACGATATTGATTCTTCCTAACCACGAACATGGAATGTTTCTCCATCTGTTTGTGTCCTCTTATTTCGTTGAGCAGTGGTTTGTAGTTTTCCTTAAAGAAGTCTCTTATGTTCCTTGTGAGTTGTATTCCTAGGTATTTTATTTTCTTTGTAGCAATTGTGAATGACAGTTTGTTCTTGATTTGGTTCTCTTTAAGTCTGTTATTGGTGTATAGGAATGCTTGTGATTTTTGCACATTGATTTTATATCCTGAGACTTTGCTGAAGTTGCTTATCAGTTTCAGGAGCTTTTGGGCTGAGGTGATGGGGTCTTCTAGGTATACTATCATGTCGTCTGCAAATAGAGACAATTTGGCTTCCACCTTTCCTATTTGAATACCCTTTATTTCTTTTTCTTGCCTGATTGCTCTGGCTAGAACTTCCAGTACTATGTTGAATAGGAGTGGTGAGAGGGCATCCTTGTTCAGTGCCTGATTTCAAAGGAATGCTTCCAGTTTTTGCCCATTCAGTATGATATTGGCTGTTGGTTTGTCGTAAATAGCTTTTATTACTTTGAGATATGTTCCATCAATACCAAGTTTATTGAGGGTTTTAGCATAAAGGGCTGTTGAATTTTGTCAAATGCCTTCTGCATCAATTGAGATAATCATGTGGTTTTTGTTTTTGCTTCTGTTTATGTGGTGAATTACATTTATAGACTTGCGTATGTTGAACCAGCCTTGCATCCCCGGATGAATCCTACTTGATCATGATGGATAAGTTTTTAATGTGCTGTTGCAATCGGTTTGCCAGTATTTTATTGAAGATTTTTGCATCTATGTTCATCATGGATATTGGCCTGAAGTTTTCTTTTTCTTGTTGAGTCTCTGCCTGGTTTTGGTATCAGGATGATGTTGGTCTCATAAAATGATTTGGGAAGGGTCCCTCTTTTGAATTATTTGGAATAGTTTCAGAAGGAATGGTACCAGATCCTCTTTGTGTGTCTGGTAGAATTCAGCTGTGAACCCATCTGACCTGGGCTTTTTTGTGTGGTAGGCTCTTGATTGCTGCCTCAACTTCAGACCTTGTTATTGGTCTATTCATAGTTTTGGCTTCCTCCTGGTTTAGGCTTGGGAGGACACAGGTCCAGGAATTTATCCATTTCTTCCTGGTTTACTAGTTTATGTGCATAGAGTTGTTTGTAGTATTCTCTGATGATGGTTTGAATTTCTGTGGAATCTGTGGTGATTTCCTTTATCGTTTTTATTGCATCTATTTGGTTGTTCTCTCTTTACTTTTTATCAGTATGGCTAGTGGTCTGTCTATTTTGTTGATCTTTTGAAAACCAGCTCTCGGATTTATTGATTTTTTGAAGGGTTTTTCTTGTCTCTATCTCTTTCAGTTCTGCTCTGATCTTAGGTATTTCTTGTCTTCACTAGATTTTGAGCATTTTTGATCTTGCTCCTCTAGCTCTTTCAATTTTGACGATAGGGTGTCAATTTTGGATCTCTCCACTCTTCTCATGTGGGCACTTATTGCTATATATTTTCCTCTACGGACTGCTTTAAATGTGTCCCAGAGATTCTGGTATGTTTGTCTTCTTTCTCGTTGTTTTTTAAGAACTACTTTATTTCTGCCTCCATTTCATTGTTTATCCAATCGACATTCAAGAGCCAGTTGTTCAGTTTCCATGAAGCTGTGCAGTTCTGAGTTATTTTCTGAATTCTGAGTTCCAACTTGACTGCATGATGGTCTGACAGACTGTTTGTTATGATTTCAGTTGTTTTGCATTTGCTGAGGAGTGCTTTACTTCCAATTATGTGGTCAATTTTGGAGTAGGTGTGATGTGGTGCTGAGAAGAATGTATATTCTGTGGATTTGTGGTGAGAGTTCTGTAAATGTCTATCAGGTTTGCTTGTTCCAGGTCTGAGTTCAAGTCCTGGATATCCTTGTTAATTTTCTGTCTGGTTGATCTGTCTGCTATTGACAGTGGAGTGTTAAAGTCTCCCACTATTATTGTGTGGGAGTCTAAGTCTCTTTGTAAGTCATTAAGAACTTGCCTTATATATCTGGGTGCTCCTGCATTGGGTCCATATATATTTAGAATCGTTAGCTCTTTTTATTTTATCGATCCTTTTACCATTATGTAATGACCTTCTTTGTTGCTTTAAAGTCTATTTTATCAGAGATGAGAATTGCAACTCCTTTTTTTTTTGCTCTCTATTTGCTTGGTAAATCTTCATCCATCTTTTTATTTTGAGACTTTGTATATCCTTGTGTGTGAGGTGGGTTTCCTGGATACAGAACACCGATGGGTTTTGGGTTTTTATCCAATTTGACAGTCTGTGTCTTTTGATTGGTGCATTTAGCCCATTTACATTTAGGGTTAATATTGTTATGTGTGAATTTGATACTGCCATTTTGATGCTAGCAGGCTGTTTTGCCCATTGGTTCATGTACATTCTTCATTTTGTTGATACACTTAGCATTTGGTATGCTTTTAGGATGGCTGGTACTGGTTATTTCTTTCTATGTGTAGTGCCTCTTTCAGGAGCTCTTGTAAAGCAGGCCTAGTGTTGACAAAATCTCTGAGTACTTGCTTGTTCATGAACGATTTTATTTTTCCTTCACTTATGAAGCTCACTTTGGCTGCATATGAAATTCTGGGTTGAAAGTTCTTTTCTTTTAGGATGTTGATTATTGGCCCCCACTCTCTTCTGGCTTGTAGAGTCTCTGCCAAGAGATCTTCTGTGAATCTGATGGGCTTCCCTTTGTGGGTGACCAGACCTTTCCCTCTGGCTGCCCTTAGTATTTTCTCCTTCATTTCAACCCTGGTGAATCTGAGGATAATGTGCCTTGGGGTTGCTCTTCTTGTGGAGTATCTTTGTGGTGTTCTCTGTATTTCCTGGAGTTGAGTATTGACCTGTCTTGCTAAGGTGGGGGAAATTTTCCTGGATAATATCCTGAAGAGTGTTTTCCAGCCTGGATTCATTTTCTTAATCACATTCTGGTACACCTATCAAACGTAGGTTGGGTCTCTTCACATAGTCCCACATTTCTTGGAGATTTTGTTCATTTCCTTTTGTGCTTTTTTCTTTAATCTTGGTTTCTCATTTTATTTCATTGAGTTGATCTTCGACTTCTGATATTCTTTCTTCTGCTTGGTCAGTCGGCTGTTGAAACTTGTACATGCTTCACGAAGTTCTCGTGTTGTGTTTTTCAGCTCCTTCAATTCATTCATATTCCTCTCTAAGTTGTCCATTCTTGTTATCATTTCCTCGAATCTTTTTTCAAATCTTTTTTCAAGGTTCTTAGTTTCTTTGCAATGATTTAGAACATGTTCTTTTAGCTCACTGAAGTTTCTCATTATTCACTTTCTGAAGTCTGATTCCATCATTTCATCACCCTCATTCTCTGTCCAGCTTTGTTCCCTTGCTGGTGAGGACTTTTGGTCATTTGTAGGAGGTGAAAGTGTTTTCGTTTTGGTTGTTTTCCTCCTTTTTGCGCTTGTTTCTTCCCATCTTTATGGATTTATCCACCTGTCGTCTTAGTATTTGCTGATTTTTCAATTGGATCTCTGAGTGGACGCCCATATTGTTGATGATGAAGTATTTCTGTTACCTAGTTTTCCTTCTAATGGTCTAGCCCCTCTGCTGTATGAGTGCTGAGGTCCACTGCAGGCCCTGCTTGTCTGGGCTACACTTGTAGCAGCTGCAGAACAGTGAGGGATGCTACCAGTTTCTTCTTCTGCTATCTTTGTCCCAGAATGATGCCCGCAAAATGTCAGTCTGATTAGTGTTTTTTTGGTGTGACTCTTTGGATGTACAGGGGTCAGGTAGCTGCTTGGGAGACAGTCTGTGCTTTATATAAGCTCCAGTGCTGAGCTGTGAGCTCTGTTGTTCATTCAGGGTTGTTGGGAAGATGTGTTTATGTCTGCTGCAACAGAACTCATAAACCCCCTTTTTTCCCCTTAGATGCTCTGTCTCAGGGAGTTGGGGTTTTCTTTATGAGTATCTGTTTCACTGTCCTGCCCAGCTAGGAGGCAGTCTATTCACTATTTGCCTGCTGGGGCTCCACCCTGCTAGTGTGGGTCCACCCTGTTGCTGCAGGGCTCCATTCTGCTGTGGCATGCTCCGCCCTGCTGGTGGAGTCTCTCTGTTATGGCAGGTTGCCTCGGCAACAGCAGGCTGCATCAGCCATGGGCAGTACTTCAGTAGGGGTGTGTTGTGTCCGTAGTGGTGAATGACCCTCCCCCACCGGGCTGCACTGTCCTAGATGCCAGCAGCAAAACTCTCAGCACTGAGTGCCTCCAATTGCTGCCCTGCTTGTCCCCATGAGTGTGGGTCCCGCTGAATCTGATCACCCAGCTCCCTTCCTCAGAGTCCATCCTCTCTCTCTCTCTTCCTCTTTCCAAGCTGAATGGTTGACTCTGTCACTGGCGCCCCAGTAGCCTGCTGATAGGGAACTCGGATCCGTGTGATCTTCTGTGCTGCTGCCCACTGCACTGGCTCAGATAACACTTTCCCAGAATCTCCTCGTCTGGCTCATTGTCCAAGTCCCGTTCAATCAGATGGACATGCCAATCTTCCCTTCCAAATTATAGATTGCCAGATTAACAGGGCACCCAGACCAGTGAGTTTTGTGCCTGGTGCCGCTGCACTGCGGTGCCTGCCAAACCGGCCACGCGAGCCAGTTGCACTGGTGTCTCATGTCTCTCCTACACCTGGGACTTTCAACGTTCTGTGGGCAAAAGGTCCATCCAGAATGCGGCTAAGACTCACCCTCTGCGCCTTCACTGAGAGCTGCAATCCTGAGTCACCTCTATGACGCGATCTTGGAAGATCTCCGATTTGCCAGTATTTTATTGAAGATTTTTGCATCTATGTTCATCATGAATATTGGCCTGAAGTTTGCTTTTCTTGTTGAGTCTCTGCCGGGTTTTAATATCAGGATGATGTTGGTCTTATAAAATGATTTGGGAAGGGTTCCTTCTTTTTTGATTATTTGGAATAGTTTCAGAAGGAATGGTACCAGATCCTCTTTGTGTGTCTGGTAGATTTTGGCTGTGAACCCATCTGGACCTGGGCTTTTTATTGTGTGGCAGGCTCTTAATTGCTCCCTCTACTTCAGACCTTGTTATTGGTCTATTCATAGTTTCGGCTTCCTCGTGGTTTTGGCTTGGGAGGACACAGGTGTCCAAGAATTTATCCATTTCTTCCTGGTTTACTAGTTTATGTGCATAGAGTTGTTTGTAGTATTCTCTGATGATTGTTTGAATTTCCATGGAATCTGTGGTGATTTCCACTTTATCGTTTTTTATTGCATTTATTTGGTTGTTCCCTCTCTTTTTTTTAATCAGTCTGGCTAGTGGTCTTTTTATTTTGTTGATCTTTATGAAAAACCAGCTCTTGGATTTATTGATTTTTTGAAGAGGTTTTTGTGTCTCTATCTCCTTCAGTTGTGCTCTGATCTTAGTTATTTCTTGTCTTTGGCTAGGTTTTGAGTTTTTTGATCTTGCTCCTCTAGCTCTTTCAATTTTGACTATAGGGTGTCAATTTTGGATCTCTCCACTCTTCTCATTCAGCACTTATTGCTATATATTTTCCTCTACAAACTGCTTTAAGTGTGTTCCAGAGATTCCGGTATGTTGTGTCTTCATTCTCATTCGTTTTGAAAAACTTTATTTCTGCCTTAATTTCATTGTTTATCCAATCAACATTCAAGAGCCAGTTGTTCAGTTTCCATGAAGCTGTGCAGTTCTGAGTTAGTTTCTGAATTCTGAGTTGTGACTCAGAATGGTCTGAGAGACTGTCTGTTATGATTTCAGTTGTTTTGCATTTGCTGAGTGGTGCTTTACTTCCAATTATGTGGTCAATTTTGGAGTAGGTGTGATGTGGTGCTGAGAAGAATGTATATTCTGTGGATTTGGGGTGGAGAGTTCTGTAAATGTCTATCAGGTTTGCTTGTTCCAGGTCTGAGTTCAAGCCCTGGATATCCTTGTTAATTTTTTGTCTGGTTGATCTGTCTGATATTGACAGTGGAGTGTTAAAGTCTCCCACTATTATTGTGTGTGAGTCTAAGTCTCTTTGTAAGTCGTTAAGAACTTGCCTTATATATCTGTGTGCTCCTGTATTGGGTCCATATATATTTAGAATCATTAGCTCTTCTTGTTGTATCGATCTTTTTACAATTATGTAATGACCTTCTTTGTCTCTTTTGATCTTTGTTGCTTTAAAGTCTATTTTATCAGAGATGAGAATTGCAACTCCTGCTTTTTTTGCTCTCCATTTTCTTGGTAAATGTTCCTCCATCCCTTTATTTTGAGCTTTTGTGAATTTTTGCATGTGAGATGGGTTTCCTGGATACAGCACACCGATGGGTTTTGGTTTTTTATCCAATTTGCCAGTCTGTGTCTTTTGATTGGTGCATTTAGCCCATTTTCATATAGGGTTAATATTGTTATGTGTGAGTTTGATACTGCCATTTTGATGCTAGCTGTCTGTTTTGTCCCTTGGTTGATGCAGATTCTTTATTTTTTTGATGCTCTTTAGTATTTGGTATTTTTTTAGAATGGCTGGTACTGGTTGTTTCTTTCTATGTGTAGTGCCTCTTTCAGGAGCTCTTGTAAAGCAGGCCTAGTGGTGACAAAATCTCTGAGTACTTGCTTGTTTGCAAAATATTTTATTCTTCCTTCACTTATGAAGCTCAGTTTGGCTGCATATGAAGTTCTGGGTTGAAAGTTCTTTTCATTAAGAATGTTGAATATTGGCCCCCACTCTCTTCTGGCTTGTAGAGTTTCTGCTGAGAAATCTGCTGTGAGTCTGATGGGCTTTCCTTTGTGGGTGACCCGACCTTTCTCTCTGGCTGCCCTTAGTATTTTCTCCTTCATTTCAACCCTGGTGAATCTGACCATTATGTGCCTTGGTTGTTCTTCTTGCAGAATATTTTTGTGGTGTTCTCTGTATTTCCTGGAGTTGAGTATTGACCTGTCTTGCTAGGTTGGGGAAATTTTCGTGGGTAATATCCTGCAGAGTGTTTTCCAGCTTGGATTCATTCTGTTCATCACATTCTGGTACACCAATCAAACGTAGGTTAGGTCTCTCCACATAGTCCCACATTTCTTGGAGGTTTTGTTTATTCCTCTTTGCGCTTTTTTTTCTAATCTTGGTTTCTCATTTTATTTCATTGAGTTGATCTTCGACTTCTGATATTTTTCTGCTTGGTCAATTCAGCTGTTGAAACTTGTGCATGCTTTGCAAGTTCTTGTGTTGTGTTTTTCAGCTCCTTCAATTCATTTATACTCATCTCTAAGTTGTCCATTCTTGTTATCATTTCCTCGAATCTTTTTTCAAATCTTTTTTCAAGGTTCTTAGTTTTTTGCATTGATTTAGAACATGTTCTTTCAGCTCACTGAAGTTTCTCATTATCCACCTTCTGAAGTCTGATTCTGTCATTTTGTCACCCTCATTCTCCGTCCAGCTTTGTTCCCTTGCTGGAGAGGAGTTTTGGTTTTTTGTAGGAGGTGAAGTGTTTTGGTTTCGGGTGTTTTCTCCTTTTTGCGCTGGTTTCTTCCCATCTTTGTGGATTTATCCACCTGTCGTCTTAGTAGTTTCTGACTTTTCAATTGGGTCTCTGACTGGACGCCCAGATTGTTGATGATGAAGTATTTCTGTTACTTAGTTTTCCTTCTAACGGTTTAGCCCTCTGCTGTATAAGTGTTGAGGTCCACTCCAGGCCGTACTTGTCTGGGGTACACCTGTAGCAGCTGCAGAACATTGAGGGATGCTACCAGTTTCTTCTTCTGCTATCTTTGTCCCTGAATGATGCCCGCCAAATGTCAGTCTGATTAGTCCTTTTTTGAGGTGGCTCTTTGGATATACAGGGATCAGGGAGCTAATTGAGGAGATGGTCTGTACTTTATAGGAGCTCCTGTGCTGAGCTGTGAGCTCTGTTGTTCATTCAGGGTTGCTGGGCAGATGTGTTTATGTCTGCTGCAGCAGAACCTATAAAACCCTCTTTTTCCCTCAGATGCTCTTTCTCAGGGAGTTCGGGCTTTCTTTATGAGTATCTGTTGCACTGTCCTGCCCAGATAGGAGGCAGTCTATTCGCTATTTGCCTGCTGGTGCTCTGTCCTGCTAGTGTGGGTCTGCTCTGCTGCTGGTTTTTTATGAGTATCTGTTGCACTGTCCTGCCCAGCTAGGAGGCAGTCTATTCACTATTTGCCTGCCGGGGCTCTGCCCTGCTAGCGTGGGTTCGCCCTGCTGCTGTGGGCGTTGTTCTACTGTGATGTGCTCTGCCCTGTTGGTGGCGTCTCTCTGTTATGGCTGGTTGCCTCAGCAATGGCAGGCTGCATCAGCAGTGGTGGTACCTCAGTAGGGGTGGATTGCATTTGTAGTGGTGGACGCCCTCCCCACCGAGCTGCACTGTCCTGAATTCACCTGACCCCACAGCAAATCTTTCAACCCTGAGTGCCTCAAATCGCCACGCTGCTTGTCTCTGTGAGGGTGGGACCCACCGAGCCCAATCACCTGGCTCCCTGCCTCAGAGTCCCTCCTCTCTCTCTCTCTTTTTCTTTCCAAATTGAATGGTTGACTCTCACAGGCACCCCAGTCACCTGCTGATTGGCCACTGGGATCCGTGCAATCTCCCCTGTGGCAGCCCACTGCACCGGCACAAATCACTCTTCCCAGGAATCTCCTGGTCTGGCTCACCATCCATTTCCCAGTCAATCAAATGGACATGTCAATCTGCCTCCCAAAATTTAGATGCCGGTTTAACAGGATGCCCAGACCAGTGAGCTTTGTGCAGGCTGCCGCTGTGTCACAGTGCCGGCCAAAATGGCCATGCAAGCCAAAAGGGCTGCACTGCTCTGCTCTCCTGTGTCTCTCCTACACCTGTGAATTTGCCAGTTCTGTGGGAAACAAAGTCCGTCTGAAAATGCAGCTAGGACTCACCCTCTGTGCCTTCACTGAGAGCTGCAATCCTGAGTTGTTTCTATGGTGCCATCCTGGAACCTCCATGCCTGGAGTTGTCTTGCCTTGCTTTCTTGACATTGCCTTTCCTGGAATTGAGTTATTTTGAATTGCCTTGCCCTGCCTTTTCTCACCTGAAATTGTCTTTCCTTGAATTGCCTTGCCTTGCCTTGCCTTCCCTTGCCTGGAATTGCCTTGCCTAGAATTGCCTTGCTTCTCATTGTCTGAAATTGTCCTGTCAGGAATTCCCTTACCTTGCCTTGCCTGCCATGACCTTGTTTCACCTTGCCTTGCCTTGCATGTAATTGCCTTGCTTAGAATTGCATTGCCTTATCTTATCTTGCCTTGCCTGGAGTTGTCTTGCCTTGCCTTTCTTGAAATTGCCTTGCCTGGAATTGTCTTCCTTCCTTGCTTTGCTCGTCTGAAATTTTTTTGCCTTGAATTGCCTTGCCTTGGTTTTCCTTGCCTAGAATTGCGTTGCTTCTCCTTGTCTGAAATTGCCCTGCCTGAAATTGCCTTACCTTGCCTTGCTTTGCCTGCTATTGCTTGTTTTGCCTTGCCCTGCCTTGCCTGAAATTGCCTTGTCTAGAATTGCATTGCCTTACCTTACCTTGCCTTGCCTGAGATTGCCTTGCCTGGAATTTTCTTTCCTTGCCTTGCCTGAAATTACCTTGTCTGGATTTGTCTTGCCTTTAATTGCCTTGACTTGTCTTGCCTGAAATCGCCTTGTCTGGAATTGTCTTTTTATGCATTTCCTTGCCTTGCCTTGTCTTGCCTGAAATTGCCTTGAATTGCCTTGCCTTGTCTTGCCTTGCCTTGCTTTGCCTTGCCTTGTTTTGCCTTGCCTTTCTTTATCTCAAATTACGTTGCCTGAAACTGGCCTTTCTTGCCTTACCTCGATTTGCTTTACTTGGAATTGACCTGCTCGGCCTTGCCTTTCTTTATCTCAAATTATGTTGCCTGAATTGCCCTGCCTTGCCTTATTTTGCCTTGCCTGGAATTGCCATGTGTTGCCTTGCCTGAAATTGCCTTGCTTTGCCTGGATTTGTCTTGTCTGGAATTGCCTTGCCTGGCATTGCCTTTCCTTGCCTTGCCTGAAATTGCTTTCTTTGGAATTTCCCTGCCTTGCTTGCCTCAAATTACCTTGACTGCAATTGCCTTGCCTTGCATTGCCAGAAATTGCCTTTTCTTGCAATGCATTGCCTTGTGTTGAACTGCCTTGCCTAGAATTGCATTGTTTTGCCTTACCTTGCCTTTCATGAAATTGCCTTTTCTTGCAATGCATTGCCTTGTGTTGAACTGCCTTGCCTAGAATTGCATTGTTTTGCCTTACCTTGCCTTTCATGAAATTGCCTTGCCTGGAGTTGCCTTGCCATGCATTACCTGGAATTGCCTTGCCTGAAATTCCCTTGCTTTGCCTTGCATTTCCTTGCCTGGAATTGCCCTCCTTTTCTTCCCTGGAATAACCTTGCTTGAAATTGCCTTGTCCTGCTTTCCTTGAATGGAATTGCCTTGCTTCGAATTGCCTTGCCTTGTCTTTTCTTACCTGGAATTGCCTTGCCTAGAATTGCCTTCCATTGCATTGCCTTGCCTTGTTTTGCCTCAATTGGAATTGCCTTGCTTGGATTTGCCTTGCCTTGTTTTAGCTGTAATTGCCTTGCCTGAAATTGCGTTTTCCTGCTTTGTCTTGCCCTGCCTTGCCTGGAATTGCCTTTTTGGCAATTGTCTTGCCTGGAATTTCTCTACTTTGCATTGCCAAAAATTGCCTTTCCTTACATTGCCCTGCCTTTCCTGAAATTGGTTTGCATAGAATTGCATTTAATTGCCTTTCCTTGACTTGCCAGCAATTACCTTGTCTCAAATTGCCTTTTCTTGCCTTGCCTGAAAATACCTTGTCTGGAATTTCCTTGCTTTGCCTTGCCTGAAATTGTTCTGCTTGAAATTTCCATGCCTTGTTGGAAATTTTCTTGCATTGCCTTGCCTTGCCTAGCCTGGAATAAACCTGTCTAGAATGGCCTTGCCTTGGATTGTCTTGCCTTGCCTGAAATTGCTCTGCCTGGAATTGGTCTGATTTGCCTTGTCTTTTCTGGAATTATCTTGCCTTGCCTTGCCTTGTCTTGCCTAAAATTGACTTTTCTAAAATTGTCTTGCATTGCCTTTTCTAGCCTGAAAGAGCCTTCCCTGGATGGCCCTACATATTTTCGCCCTGCCTTGCCTGGCACTGCCTTGCTTAGAATTGCCCTGCGTTGCCTTGCCTTGCCTTGCCTTTTTTTTCTTGCCTTGCCTGAAATTTCCTTGTTTGAAATTGCCTTGCATTGCATTGCCTTGCCTTTTCCTACCTTCTTTTGCCTTAATTTTTCTGGAATTGCCTTCTTGGCAATTGCCTAGCCTGGAATTGCCTTGCCTTGTCTTACCTACAATTGCTTTACCTGAAATACACTTTTTCTGCCTTGTCTTGCCTTGCCTGAATTGTCTTTCTGCAATTGCCTTGCCTAGAATTTTATTGCCTTGCCTTGACTTCCTTTGCCTTGCCTTGCCTGGAATTGCCTTGCCTTGTCTTTCCTTGCCTTGCCTTGCTTGCCTTGCCTTGACTTGAATTGCCTTGCCTAGAATTGCATTGCCTTGTTTGGAATTTTTTGCCTGGAGTTGTCTTGCCCTGCCTTACCTTTAATTGCCTTTCCTGAAATTTCCATGAATTGCCTTGGTTTCCCTTGCCTGTATTTGCCCTCCCTTGCCTTCCCTGAAATAGCCTTGCATGGAATTTCCTTGTCTTCCCTTGCCTTGATTGGAATTGCCTTGCTTGGATTTGCCTTGCCTTGCCTTGTTTTAGCTGTAATTGCCTTGCCTGAAATTGCGTTTTCCTGCTTTGTCTTGCCCTGCCTTGCCTGAATTGCCTTTTGGCAATTGTCTTGCCTGAATTTCTCTACTTTGCATTGCCAAAATTGCCTTTCCTTACATTGCCCTGCCTTGCCTGAAATTGCCTTGCCTAGAATTGCATTGCCTTGCCTTGCCTTGCCTTTCCTTGACTTGACAGCAATTACCTTGTCTCAAATTGCCTTTTCTTGCCTTGCCTGAAAATACCTTGTCTGGAATTGCCTTGTTTTGCCTTGCCTGAAATTGCCTTGCCTTGCCTGAAATTGCCTTGCCTTGCCTTGCCTGAAATTGCCTTGCCTGAATTGTCCTGCCTTGCCTTGCCTAGCCTGGAATAAACCTGTCTAGAATGGCCTTGCCTTGGATTGTCTTGCCTTGCCTGAAATTGCTCTGCCTGGAATTGGTCTGATTTGCCTTGTCTTTTCTGGAATTATCTTGCCTTGCCTTGCCTTGTCTTGCCTAAAATTGACTTTTCTAAAATTGTCTTGCATTGCCTTTTCTAGCCTGAAAGAGCCTTCCCTGGATGGCCCTACATATTTTCGCCCTGCCTTGCCTGGCACTGCCTTGCTTAGAATTGCCCTGCGTTGCCTTGCCTTGCCTTGCCTTTTTTCTTGCCTTGCCTGAAATTTCCTTGTTTGAAATTGCCTTGAATTGCATTGCCTTGCCTTTTCCTACCTTCTTTTGCCTTAATTTTTCTGGAATTGCCTTCTTGGCAATTGCCTAGCCTGGAATTGCCTTGCCTTGTCTTACCTACAATTGCTTTACCTGAAATACACTTTTTCTGCCTTGTCTTTCCTTGCCTTGCCTGAATTGTCTTTCTGCAATTGCCTTGCCTAGAATTTTATTGCCTTGCCTTGACTTCCTTTGCCTTGCCTTGCCTGGAATTGCCTTGACTTTCCTTGCCAGTAATTGCCTTGACTTGTATTTTCAGGAATTGCCTTTCCTTGCCTTGCCTTGTGTTGCCTTTTATGAATTGCCTTGCCTAGAATTTCATTGCCTTGTTTGGAATTTTTGCCTGGAGTTGTCTTGCCCTGCCTTACCTTTAAATGCCTTTCCTGAAATTTCCATGAATTGCCTTGGTTTGCCTTGCCTTGTCTGGAATTGCCTTGCCTTGCCTTCCCTGAAATAGCCTTGCATGGAATTTCCTTGTCTTCCCTTGCCTTGATTGGAATTGCCTTGTTTTTCTTTTCTTATTTTGCCTAAAATTACCTTGCCTAGAATTGCATTGCCTTATTTTATCTTGGCTTGCCTGGAATTACCTTGTCTGGAGTTGTCTTGCATTTAATTGCCTTGACTTGCCTTGACTAAAATTGCCTTGACTGGAATTGCCTTTTTCTGCTTTGCCTTGCCTCGAATTGCCTGGCTTTGAATTTCTCTGCCTTGCCTTATCTCGAATTGCTTTACCTAGAATTGCCCTGCTTGAACTTTTCTTTCCTTATCTCAAATTATGTTGCCTGAATTGCCTTGCTTTGCCTTGCCCAGATTAGCCTTGTCTGGAATTGCCTTGCCTTGCTTTGCCAGGAATTGCCTTGCCTAAAATTGCCTACTCTTGCAAAGCATTGCCTTGTCTCTAATTGCCTTGTCTAAAATTGCCTTGCCTTGCCTTGCCTTGTCTTTCCTGTAATTGCCTTTCCTGGACCTCTCTTGCCTTACCTTACCTGAAATTGCCTTGCCTGGAATTGCCTTGCTTTGCCTTGCTTTTCCTTGCCTGGAATTGCCCTCCCTTTCCTTTCCTGGAATAGCCTTGTGTAAAATTGCCTTGTCTTGCCTTGCCTTGACTGGAATTGCCTTGCTTCGAATTGCCTTGTCTTGTCTTTCCTCTTTTGGAATTGCCTTTCCTAGAATTGGCTTGCCTTGCTTTGCCTAAAATTGCCAATTCTTAAATGCCCCTTCTCTGTCTTGTCTTGTCTTGCCTTGCCTTCCTTTGCCTTGCCTTGCTTGGCATTTCCTTGTCTTCACTTGTCTTGACTTGCCTCGACTTCCCTTGCCTGGAATTACCTTGCCTTGAGTTGTCTTGCCTTGCCTTGTCTTTTCTGGAATTATCTTGCCTTGCCTGGAATTCCCCTGCATTGCCTTTGTTTTCCTTGTTTGGAATTGCCCTTTTTTGCCTTCCCTGGAATAGCCTTGTGTGGAATTGCCTTGTCTTCCCTTGCATTGACTGGAATTGCCTTGCTTCGAGTTGCCTTGCCTTGCCTTTCCTAGCCTGCAATTGTCTTGCCTAGAATTGTCTTGCCTTGTGTTGTCTTTCTTGCCTTGACTGGAATTGCCTTCCCTGTAATTGTCTTGCCTTGCCTTACCTGAAATTCCGTTGCCTTGAAATACCTTTCCCTGCCTTGTCTTGCCTGGCCTTGCCTGGGATTTCCTTTTGGGCAATTGCCTTGCCTGAAATTGCCTTGTTTTTCCTTGCCAGGAATGTCTTGCCTGAAATTGCCTTGCCTTGCCTGACATTGCCCTGTCTGGAATTGCCTTGCCTAGAATTGCATTGTCTTGCCTTACCTTGCCTTGCCTGGAATTGTCTTGTTTGGAGTTGTCTTGCCTTGCCTTACCTGGAATTGCCTTGCCTGTAATTCCCTTGCATGGCCTTTGTTTATCTTGCCTGAAGTTGACCGCCCTTGCCTTTCCTGAAATAGCCTTGTGTAAACTTGCATTGTCTTACTTTGCCTTGACTGGAATTACCTTGCTTTGAATTGCCTTACCTTGCTTTGAATTCCCTTACCTTACCTTTTCTCGTGTGGAATTGTCTTCCCTAAAATTTCCTTTCCATGGTTTGTCTTGCCTTGCCTGAAATTGCCTTGCCTAGAATTTCCTTGCTTCTCCTTGTCTGAAATTTTTCTGACTGGAATTGCCTTGCCTTGCCTTGCCTTGTTTCGCCTTGCCTTACCTTGCCTGAAATTGCCTTGCCTAGAATTGCATTGCCTTATCTTATCTTGTCTGGCCTGGAATTGTCTTGCCTGGTATTGCCTTTCATTGCCTTGACTGAAATTACCTTCTATGCAGTCGTCTTTCTTTTAATTGCCTTGACTTGGCTTGCCTAAAGTTGCCTTTTCTGGAATTGCCTTTTTTTGCCTTGCCTCAAATTGTCTGGCTTAGAATTTTCTTGCCTTGCTTTACCTCGAATTGCTTTACCTGGAATTGCCCTGCTCAGCCTTGCCATTTCTTACCTCAAATTACGTTGCCTGGAATTGGCCTATCTTGCCTTATTTTGCCTTGCCTGTAAGTGCCATGCGTTGTCTTGCCTGGAATTGCCTTGCCTTGCCTTTGTCTGTTTTGGAATTGCCTTGCGTGGCATTGCCTTTTTTTGCCTTATCTGAAATTGCCTTGCTTGGAATTTCCCTGCCTTTCTTGCCTCAAATTCCCTTGCCTGCAATTGCCTTGCTTTGCATTGACAAAAATTTCCTTGCCTGAAGTTGCCTTCCTTTGCAATGCATTGCCTTGCCTTGAATTGCCTTGCCTAGAATTGCATTGTTTTCTTATTTTGCCTTGCCTGGAGTTGTCTTGCCTTGGCTTACCTGAAATTGTCTTGCCTGAAATTCCCTTGCGTTGCCTTGCTTTTTCTTGCCTGGAATTGCCCTCCCTTATCTTCCCTGGAATAGCCTTGCATGGAATTGCCTTGTCATGCCTTGCCTTGACTGAAATTGCCTTGCTTCAAATTGTCTTGCCTTGTCTTCCCTCGACTGGAATTTCCTTGCCTAGAATTGCCTTGCCTTGCATTGTCTTACCTTGCCTCTCCTGTAATGGCCTTGCCTAGAATTTCCTTGCCTTGCATTGCCTCGACTGGAATTGCCTTACTGGAAATTGCCTTGCCTTGCCTTAGCTGTAATTGCCTTGCCTGTAATTGCGTTTTTCTGCCTTGTCGTGCCCTGCCTTATCTGGAATTGCCTTTCTGGCAATTGCCTTGCCTGAAATTGTCCTGCCTTGCATTGTCAGAAATTCCCTTGCCTTACACTGCCTTGCCTTGCCTAAGATTTATTTGCCTAGAATTTTATTGAATTGCCTTTCCTTGTCTTGACTGCAATTGCCTTGCCTCGAATTGCCTTTTTTTGTCTTGCCTGGAAATACCTTGTCTGGAATTGTTTTGTCTTGCCTTGCCTGAAATTATCTTGCATGAACTTGCCTTGTCTTGCCTTGCCTTGACTGGAAATGCCTTGCTTTGAATTGCCTTGCCTTGCCTTTTCTCTCCTGGAATTGTTTAGAATTGCCTTGGCTTGGTTTGCCTTGCCTTGTCTGAAATTACCTAGCCTATAATTGCCTTAATTCTCCTTGTCTGAAATTTCCCTGCCTGGAATTGTCTTGCCTTGCCTTGTCTTGCCTGAAATTGCCTTGCCTAGAATTGCATTTTATTATTATATTCTGCCTTGCCTGGAATTGTCTTGCCTGAAATTGCCTTTCCTTGTCTTGCCTGGAATTACCTTGTCTGGAGTTGTCTTGCTTTTAATTGCCTTGACGTGCCTTGCCTGAAATCGCCTTGTCTGGAATTGTCTTTTTTTGCCTCTCCTTGCCTTGCCTCGAATTGCCTGGCTTTAAATTTTGTTGCCTTGCTTTACCTCGAATTTCTGTACCTGGAAATCCCCTGCTCGGCCTTGCCTTTTCTTACCTCAAATTATGTTTCCTGGAATTGGCCTACCTTGTTTTATTTTGCCTTGCCTGTAATTGCCATGCATTGCCTTGCCTGGAATTGCCTTGACTTGCCTGACTTTGTCTTGTCTGAAATTGCCTTGCCTTTCCTGGCATTAACTTTCCTTGCCTTGCCTGAAATTGCCTTGCTTGAAATTTTCCTACATTGCTTGCCTCGAATTGCCTTGCCTGGAATTTCCTTGTCTGAAATTTTCTCCACTTGCAATGCATTGTCTTGCCTCGAATTGCATTGCCTTGTCTTACCTTGCCTTGCCTGGAATTGCCTTGCCTGGAGTTGTCTTGTCTTGGATTACCTGGAATTGCCTTGTCTGAAATTTTCTTGCTTTGCCTTGCTTTTCCTTGCCTGGAATTTCCCTCCCTTACCTTTCCTGGAAGAGCCTTGCATGGAATTGCCTTGCCTTGTCTTTCCTTGCCTGGAATTGCCTTGCCTAGAATTGCATTGCCTTACATTGTATTGCCTTGCCTCAACTGGAATTGCCTTTCCTGTAATTGCCTTGCCCTGCCTTAGCTGTAATTGCCTTGCCTGGAATTGCGTTTTCCTGCTTGGCCTTGTCCTGCCTTGCCTGGAATTGCCTTTCTGACAATTGCCTTGCCTGAACTTGTCCTGCCTTGCATTGCCAAAAATTGCCTTGCCTTACATTGCCTTGTCTTGCCTGGAATTGGTTTGCCTAGAATTTCATTGAATTGCCTTTAATTTCCATGACTACAATTGCCTTTCCTTTCCTTGCCTGGCCTGGAAATATCTTGTCTGAAATTACCTTGCTTTGCCTTCCCTGAAATTGCCTTCCTTGGAATTTCCATGCTTTGTTGGAAATTTTCTTGCATTGCCTTTCCTTGCCTAGCCTGGAATGCCCTTGTCTGGAATTGCCTTTCCTTGTATTGCTTTGCCTTGCCTAAAATTATTTTTGTGAGAATTGCCTTTCCTTGCCTTTCCTTGCTTGCCTTGCCTTGCCTTTTCTTGTTTTGCCTTACCTGAAATTGCCCTTCCTGGAATTGGCCTGCTTTGCCTTGTCTTTTTTGAAATTGTCTTGCTTTGCCTTGCCTTGCAGTGCGAAAAATTGACTTTCATGACATTGCCTTGCATTGCCTTGTCTTGCCTAAAACAGCCTTGCCTAAAATAGTCTTGCCTGGAATTGCCCTAAATATTCTTGCCCTGTTTTGCCTGGAATTGCCTTGCTTAGAATTGCCTGTCTTTCCTTGCATTCCCTTGCCTTGCCCTGCCTTGTCTGAAATTTTCTTGCTTGGAATTGCCTTATGTTGCATTGCTTGGCATTTTCTAAAATTGCCTGGCCTGGATTGTCCTTGCCTTGCCTTGCCTTGGCTTGGCTTGCCTGGATTACCTAGAATGACTTTGCCTTACCTTTCATTGCCTTTCCTGAAATAGCCTCGTCTTGGCTTGCCTTGATTGGATTTGCCTTGCCTTGCTCTTTTTTTGCCTTGCCTGTAATTGCCTTGCCTTGCCTTGTATGGATTTGTCTTCATTGGAATTGCCTTGCCTTGCCTTACCTGAGATTGCCTTGCCTTGCCTGGATTTGCCTTTTTCTGCATTCTCTTGCTTTAATTTTCCTTCAGTTGCCTTCTCAGCAATTGCCTAGCCTGGAATTGCCTTGCATGTCCAACTCCTGGAGTTGCCTTCTCTGGAGGTGCCCTTGCCCTGTCTTGCCTAAACTGCCAATTCTGAAACACCCTTCTCCCTTGTCTTGCCTTGCCCTGCCTGAAATTGTCTTTCCTGAAATTGCCCTGCCTAGAATTGCGTTGCCTTGCCTTGCCTTTTTTGCCTTGCCTTGCCTGAAATTGCCTTGCCTGGAATTGTCTTGTTTTGCCTTATCTGAAATTGCCTTTCCTGGAATTCCCCTGCATTGCGTTAATTTTTCTTGCCTGAAATTGCCCTCCCTTGCCTTCTCTGAAATAGCCTTGCATGAAATTTCCTTGTCTTTTCTTACATTGACTGAAATTGTTTTGCTTCAAATTGCCTTGTCTTGTCTTTTCTAGCCTGGAATTGTCTTGCCTAGAATTGTTTTGCCTTGCGTTGTCTTGTCTTGCCTTGACTGGAATTGCCTTGTTTCGAATTGCCTTGCCTTGCCTTTGGAAAAGGAAATTTTGGCGCCTGAAATTGTCTTTCCTAGAATTGCCTTGCCTTGCCTGGAATTTCCTTGCCTAGAATTGCCTTGTTTCTCCTTGTCTGAATTTGCCCTGCCTAAAATTACCTTGCCTTTCCTGGAATTGCCTTGTTTTGCCTTGCCTTGCCCTGCGTACATTTGCCTTGTTTAGAAGTGCATTGCCTTATCTTACTTTGCCTTGCCTGGAATTGTCTTGCATGGAACTGCCTTGCCTTGCCTTTACTGGAATTACTTTGTCTGGAGTTGTCTTCCCTTTAATTTCCGTGACTTGCCTTGCCTGAAATCACCTTGTCTGGAATTGCGTGTTTTTGCCTTTCCTTGCCTTTTCTCGAATTGCCTGGCTTGGAATTTTCCTGCCTTGCCTTACCATGATTTGCTTTACCTGGAATTGCACCGCTCCGACTTGCCTTTCCTTACCTCAATTTACGTTGTCTGGAATTGGCCTGCCTTGCCTTATTTTCTCTTGGCTGGAATTGCCTTGCCTTGCCTGACTTTGTCTTTTCTGGAATTGCCTTGCCTGGCATGGTATTTCCTTTTCTTGCCTGAAATTGCCTTCCTTGGAATTTCCCTGCTCTGCTTGCCTCGAATTGCCTTGCCTGGAATTGCCTTGCCTGAAATTGCCGTCTCTTGCAATGCATTGCCTTGCCTCGAATTGCATTGTTTTGCCTTACCTGGAATTGCATTGCCTGGAGTTGTCTCGCCTTGTCTTACCCGGAATTGCCTTGCCTGGAATTCCCTTGCTTTGCCTTGCTTTTCCTTGCCTGGAATTGCCCTCCCTTACTTTCACTGAGATAGCCTTGTATGAAATTGCCTTGTCTTGCCTTGCCTTGACTGAAATTGCCTTGCTTTAAATTGCCTTGCCTTGTCTTTCCTCGCCTGGAATTGCCTTGCCTTGCCTTACTGTAATTGCTTTGGCTGGTATTGAATTTTTCTGCCTTGTCTTGCCCTGCCTTGCCTGGTATTGCCTTTTTGGCAATTGTCTTTCCTGGAATTGCCCTGCTTGCATTGCCAAAAGTTGCCTTGCCTTACATTGCCTTGCCTTAAATTGCCTTGCCTTGCCTCACTTTGCCTTGCCTTGCCTCGACTGAATTTGATTTGTCTTGAAGAGGCTTGCCTTGGCTTATATTACCCTGGAATTTCTTGTTCCTTCTTTATCTTGCCTGGTCTTGCCTGAAGTTATCTTTCTGGAAATTGCCTATCCTGGATTTGCCCTGCCTTGCATTGACAAATATTGTTTTACCTTACATTGTCTTGCCTTACATTGCCTTGCCTTGCCTGGATATGGTTTACCTAGAATTGCATTGAATTGCCTTTTCTTGCCTTGTCTACAATTGCCTTGCCTCCAATTGCCTTTTCTTGTCTTGCCTGGAAATACCTTTTCTGGAATTGCCTTGCCTTGTCTTGCCTTGCCTTTCCATGCCTTGTCTTGTCTTGCCTGCAATTGTTCTGTCTGGAATTGGCATGCTTTGCATTACCTTTTCTGAAATTGTCTTGCCTTGCCTTGCCTGGCCGTGTGTAAAATTGACTTTTCTAAAATTCCCTTGCATTGTCTTGCCTTGCCTAAAAGAGCCTTTCCTGGAATTGCCCTGCATATTCTTTCCCTGTCTTGCCTGGAATTGCCTTGCTTAAAATTGCCTTTCCTTGCCTTGCCTTTTCTTGCCTTGACTTGCCTTGCCTGGAATTTCCTTGTTTGGAATTGTCTTGCATTTTATTGCTTTGCCTTGCCTGAAATTGACTTGCCTGGATTGTCATTGCCTTGGCTTGTTTTGCCTTGCCTTGCCTAGAATATTTTTACCAGAATCTTTTGCCTAGCCTTGCCTTGTATTACCTGAAATTGCCTTGCCTTGAATAGCCTTTCGTTGCCTTGCCTTGATTGGAATTTTCTTGCCCTGCTTTGTCTTCCTTGCCTGTGATTGCCTTGCCTGAACTTGACTTTCCTTTCTTTTTCTGGAGTTGCCTTTCGTGGAATTGCTGTGCTGTGTCTTACCTGAAATTGCCTTGCCTACGATTGCCTTTCCCTATTTTCTCTTGCCTTAATTTTTTTGAAATTGCCTTCTCAAAAATTACCTAGCTGGAATTGCCTCGCCTTAAATTTTTTCTAGTTGCCTTCTGTGGAATTTTCTTGCCTTGCCTTACCTAAAATTACCTTTCCTGAAATACTTTTACTCTGCCTTTTCTTGCCTTGCCTTGCCTGGAATTGTCTTTTCTGCAATTCTTTTGCCTTGAATTGTATTGCCTTGCCTTGACTTTCTTTGCCTTGCCTTGCCTTTCTTTGCCTTGACTGGCATTTCCTTGTATTTCCTTGCCTTTCCTTGCCTTGCTTTCCCTTGCCTAGAATTGCCTAGCCTGGAATTGACTTGCCTGGAGTTGTCTTGCCTTGCCTTACCTGGAATTTTTTTTGCCTGGAATTGCCTTTCTTCGAGTTGCTTTGCCTTGCCTTTCATTGTCTGGAATTGTCTTGCCTAGAATTGCCTTGCCTTGGTTTGCCTTGCCTTGCTTGGAATTGCCTTGCCTAAAATTGCCTTGCTTCTCCTTGTCTAAAATTGCCCTGCCTGGAATTGCCTGAAATTGCCTTGCCTTGCCTTACCTGGAATTTCCTTGTTTTGCCTTTTCTTGCCTTCCCTGAAGTTGCCTTGTCAAGAATTGAATTGCTTTATCTTACCTTGCTTTGTCTGAAATTGCCTTGCATGGAATTGCCTTTCCATGCCTTGCCTGGAATTACCCTGTCTGTAGTTGTCTTGCCCTTAGTTGCCTTGACTTGCCTTTTATCAAATCGCCTTGTCTGGAATTGCCTTTATTTGCCTTTCCTTGTCTTGCCTCCAATTGCCTGGCTTGGAATTTTTCTGCCTTGCCTTACCTCGAATTTCTTTACCTGGAATGGCCCTGCTCGGGCTTGCCTTTTCTACCTGGAATTACATTGCCTAGAATTGTCCTTCCTTGCCTTATTTTGCCTTTCCTGTAATTGCCATGTGTTGCCTTGCCTGGAATTGCCTTGCCTTGCCTGGCATTACCTTTCTTTTTCTTGCCTGAAACTGCCTTGCTTGGAATTTTCCTGCCTTGCTTGCGTCGAATTGCCTTGCCTAGAATTGCCTTGCCTTGCCTGGTATTACCTTGTCTTGACTTGCCTTCCGTTACCTTGAATTGCCTTTTCTGGCGTTGCCTTGTCTGGAATTGTCTTGCCTTGCCTTCCCTAGGATTGTCTTGCCTGAAATTCCGTTGCATTGTCTTGGTTTTCCTTGCCTGAAATTGCCCTCCCTTGCCTTCCCTGGAATAGCCTTACATGAAATTGCCTTGGCTTTCCTTGACTTTACTGAAATTCCGTTGCTTCAAATTACCTTTCTTAGCCTGGAAATGTCTTGCCTAGAATTGCCTTTCCTTGCATTGCCTTGCCTTGCCTTGACTGAAATTTCTTTGCCTGGAATTGTCTTGCCTTGTCTTAGCTGAAGTTTCGATGCCTGGAAATACCTTACTCTGCCTTGTCTTGCCTTGCCTTTCCTGGAATTGACTTTCCTGCAGTTGCATTGCCTTGCATTGTGAGAAATTACCTTTTCTGAGAATGCCTTGCCTTGCATTGTGTTGCCGTGCCTCTACTTGGCTTGCCTAAAATTGCATTGTCTTTCTTGAAATTGCCTTGCCTTGCCTAAAAGAACCTTGCCTGGAATTGCCCTACATTGCCTTCCCCTGCCTCACCTGAAGTTTCTTTGCCTAGAATTATGCTGCCTTTCCTTGCATTGCCTTGGCTACCATAAGATTGCCTTGCCTGGAATTGCCTTGCCTTGCCTTGTCTGGAATTTTCTTCCTTGGAATTGCCTATCATTGCATTGACGTGCCTTGTCTTGCTTTTCCTTGCTAGGAATTGCCCTGCCTTGTCTTCCCTAGAATAACTTGCCTGTATGTGCCTTGTCTTGCTTTGCGTTGACTGAAGTTGCTTTGTTTCGAATTGCGTTTCCTTGTCTAAATTGCCTTGCCTAGAATTGCATTGCCTTGCCTTACCTTGCCTTCCCTGCAATAATCTTGCCTTGAATTGCCTTTTCTTGCCTCGCCAGGAATTACCTTGCCTGAAATTGCTTTGCCTTGCATTGGCTGAAATTGTCTTGCCTGGAATTGCCTTCCCTACAGTTGTCTTGCCTGGAATTGCCTTTCTTTCCTTTCCTTTCCTGGAATTAACATTCCCACAATTTTCTTGCATTGCCTTGCATTTTCTTGCATCAGTTTGCCTTGCCTGAAATTGTCTTTCATGGAATTGCCTTGGTTTGCCTTGGGTTGTTTTGTCTTGCCTTGCCTGAAATTGTGTAGTTTCGAATTGCCTTGTTTTGCCTTGCTTGAAATTTCCTTAAATGGAATTGCCTCTTTTTTGCCTTGACTTTAGGCCTTGCCGTGCCTAAAATTGACTTTTCTGAAATTGCGTTCTGTTGCCTTGCCTTGGGTAAAAGAGCCTTGCCTAGGATTGCCCTATACTGTCTTGCCCTGTTTTGCCTGGAATTGCCTTGACAAGAATTGTGCTGCATTCACTTGCCTTGCCTTGCCTGAAATTTTCTTGCTTGGAATTGCCTTGCCTTGCATTGCATTGCCTTACCTTGCTTTTCCTTGCCTGGAGTTGCCCGGCCTTGCCCTTACCTAAAATATTCTTACCTGGAATTGCCTTGTCTTGCCTTGATTTGACTGGAGTTGCCTTGTTTCTAATATACTTAACCTTGCATATTTTCCCCAGGAATAACCTTGCCTAGAATGCCTTCCCTTGCATTGCCTTGCCTTGCCTTTCCTTGCTTGGAATTGCCCTGCTTTGCATTGTCAAATATTGCCTTGCCTAAAATTTTTTGTCTTACATTGCCTTACCTTGACTGGAATTGCCTTGCCTCGAATTGCATTGAATTGCCTTGCCTAAATACACCTTGTCTGGAATTGCTTTGCATTGCTGTGCTTGAATTTGCCGTGCTTGGAATTTCCATGACTTGTTGAAATTTTTTTCATTGCCTTGCCTTCCTCGCCTGGATTTACCCTGTTAGGAATTTTCTTTCCTTGTCTTGTCTTGTCTTGCCTGGAATTTTTTTTTCTGAAATGCCTTGCCTTGCCTTGTCTGAAATTGCTCCACCTTTAATTGCCCTGCATTGCCTTGCCTTGCTGGAAATTGCCCTGCCTGAAATTGCCCTGCATTGCCTTGCATTTCCTAAAATTACATTGACTTGTCTTGCCTTTCTGTGCCTAAAACTGATTTTGCTAAAATTGCCTTGCCTTGCCTTGTCTTGCCTAAAAGAGACTTTTCTGGAATTTCCCTACATACACTTGCCCTGCGTTGCCTGGAATTGCCTTGCTTAGAATTGCACTATCTTGCCTTGCCTTGCCTAAAATTTTCTTTCTTGGGATTGCCTTGCATTGCATTGCATTGCCTTGCCTGAAATTGCCTTGCCTGTAATGTCCTGGACTTGCTTTTCTTTGCCTTGCCTGGGAATTTCTGTACCTGAAATTTTTTTGCCTTGCCTTGCATTGCCTGAAATTTCCTTGCCCAGAATAGCCTTGCCTTGCCTTGCCTTGACTGGAATTGCCTTTCCCTTCCTTTCCTTGTCTGAAATTTCCTTTCCTGGAATTTTCTTGTCATGTCTTACATGGAATTGCCAACCTGGGATTGCCTTTCCCTGCTTTCTCCTGTCTTAAATTTTTTGAATTGCCTTTCTGGCAATTTCCTTGCCTAAAATTGCCCTGCCTAGCATTGCCTGGAGTTGTCTTTTCTGGAATTACCTCGCCTTGCCTTACCTAAAATTCCCTTGCCTGGAATTTTCTGTCTCTGCCTTGTCTTCCCTTTCCTTGCCTAAAATTGACCTTTCTGCAATTGCCTTTCCTGAAATTGCATTGACTTGCCTTGTCTTTTCTTGCCTTGCCTTGCCTAAAATTGCCTTCCTGGTATTGCCTTGTTTTGCCTTGCTTTGCCTTGCCTAGAATTGCCTGGCCTGGAATGGCCTTGCTGGGAATCTTCTTGCATTGCTGTACCTGGGATTGCCTTGCATAGCCTTGCTTTTTTTTGCCTGGAATTGCCCTGCCTTTCCTTCCCTGGAATAACCTTGAGTGGAATTGCCTCGTCTTGCCTTGCCTTGACTGCAATTGCCTTGCTTCAAATTGTGTTTCCTTGACTTTCCTCGCCTGAAATTGCCTTGCCTAGAATTTCATTGGCTTGCATTGCGTTGTTTTGCCTTGACTAAAATTGCCTTGTCTAGAATTTTCTTGCCTTGCCTTAACCAGAATTACGTGGCCTGGAGACTTCTCTCCCTGCCTTGTCTTGCCTTGCCTTGCCTTGCCTTGCCTGGAATTGCCCTTGCCTAGAATTGCATTGTCTTACCTTAACTTGCCTTGCTGGAATTGCCTTTCCTTGCCTTGCCTAAAATTAACTTGTCTGTAGTTGTCTTGCCTTTAATTGCCTTGACTTGCATTGCCTGAAATCGCCTTGCCTGGAATTGCCGTTTTTTGCCTTTCCTTTTTTTGCCTCGAATTGCCTCGCTTGAAATTTCTTTGCCTTGCCTTGCCTCGAACTCTTTTGCCTGGAATTGCCCTGCTTGCCTTGCTTTTCCTTACCTTAAATTACCTTGCCTGGAATTGGCCTGCCTTTCCTTCATTTGCCTTGCCTGGAATTGCCCTTCCTTGCCTTGCCTTGCCTGAAATTGCCCTGTCTTGCCTTGCCTTGCCTTGTCTTGACTTGCGTGGATTTTTCTTGGCTACAATTTTTTTGCCTAGCCTTTCCTGAAATGCACTTGCCTAGAATTGTCTTGCATTGACTTGCCTTGCCAGGAATTTTCTTGCCTGGAATTGCCTTGCCTTGACTTGCCTTGTCTTGCCATGCACATAATTGCCTTTACTTTCCTGGTTTTGCCTGGAATTGCCATTCCTGGAATTTTCTTTTCTTGCCTTGCCTGAAATTGCCTAGCCTGCAATTGCCTTCCCTTGCCTTGCCTGGAGTTGAAATACCTAGCATTGCCTTCTCTTGCCTAGCCTGGATTTGCCTTTTCTGGAGTTTTGCTGCCTTTCCTTACATGGAATTGTCTTGTCTGGAATTGTCTTGTCTTGTCTTGCTTTGCCTGGAATTACCTTTCCTCCAATTGCCTATCCTGAAATTGCCTTGCATTGACATGCCTTGCCAGGAATTTCTTGTCTGGAATTGCGTTGCCTTCCCTTGCCTAAAATTGCCTTGCCTGTAATTGCCTTGCCTGGAATTGTCTTGCCTTGCCTTACCTGGAATTGCCTTGCATTGTTTTGCTTTCTTTTTTTTTAATTTTTATTGCATTATAGGTTTTGGGGTACATGTGCAGAACGAGCAAGATAGTTGCATAGGTACACACATGGCAGTGTGCTTTGCTGCTTTCCTCCCCTTCACCCACACTTGGTATTCATCCCCAGGCTATCCCCCCCAGCCCCCCCTGCTGTCCCTCCCCGATTACCCCCACCAGTCCCCAGTGTATACTAGACCACCTCTCTGTGTCCATGTGTTCTCATTTTTCTCACCCACGTATGAGTGAGTATATGCGGTATTTCTTTTTCTGTTCTTGTGTCAGTTTGCTGAGAATGATGTTCTCCAGATTCATCCATGTCCCTACAAAGGACACAAACTCATCAGTATTGATTGCTGCATAATATTCCATGGTGTATATGTGCCACATTTTCCCAGTCAGGTCTATCATCGTTGGGCATTTGGGTTGGTTCCAGGTCTTTGCTATTGTAAACAGTGCTGCAATGAACATTCGTGTGCA
The DNA here is from genome assembly GCA_021498475.1 of Saguinus midas. Classification (NCBI taxonomy): domain Eukaryota; kingdom Metazoa; phylum Chordata; class Mammalia; order Primates; family Cebidae; genus Saguinus; species Saguinus midas. The sequence goes on along the minus strand of CM038409.1, from coordinate 55,512,116 downwards.
TGTGTCCTTATAGAAGAACGATTTATAATCCTTTGGATAGATACCCAGCAATGTGATTGCTGGGTCAAATGGAATTTCTATTTCTAGGTCCCTGAGGAATCGCCACACTGTCTTCCACAATGGTTGAACTAATTTACACTCCCACCAACAGTGTAAGAGTGTTCCTATTTCTCCACATCCTCTCCAGCATCTGCTGTCTCCAGATTTTTTAATGATCGCCATTCTAACTGGCGTGAGATGTTATCTCAATGTGGTTTTCATTTGCAACTCTCTAATGCCCAATGACGATGAGCACTTTTTCATATGTTTGTTGGCCTCATGTATGTCTTCTTTTGTAAAGTTTCTGTTCATATGCTTTGCCCATTTTTGAATGGGCTTGTTTGTTTTTTTTCTGTAAATCTGTTTGAGTTCTTTGTAAATTCTGGATATCAACCCTTTGTCAGATGTGTAAATTGCAAAGATTTTTTCCCATTCTGATGGTTGCCGATTCACTCTAGTGACTGCCTCCTTTGCCGTGCAGAAGCTGTGGAGTTTGATTAGGTCCCATTTGCCTATTTTGGCTTTTGTTGCCAATGCTTTTGGTGTTTTGTTCATGAAATCCTTGCCTACTCCTATGTCCTGAATGGTTTTGCCTAGATTTTCTTCTAGGGTTTTTATGGTGTCAGGTCTTGTTTAAGTCTTTAATCCATCTGGAGTTAATTTTAGTATAAGGTGTCAGGAAGGGGTCCAGTTTCTGCTTTCTGCACATGGCTAGCCAGTTTTCCCAACACCATTTATTAAATAGGGAATCCTTTCCTCATTGCCTGTTTTTGTCTGGTTTATCAAAGATAATATGGTTGTAGATGTTGTGTTGCCTCCGATGCCTCTGTTCTGTTCCATTGGTCTATATCTCTGTTTTGGTACCAGTACCATGCTGTTTTGATTACTGTAGCCTTGTAGTATAGTTTGAAGTCTGGTAGCGTGATGCCTCCCGCTGTGTTCTTTTTGCTTAGAATTGACTTGGCTATGGGCTCTTTTTGGTTCCATATGAAATTCATGGTGGTTTTTTCCAGTTCTGTGAAGAAATTCAATGGTAGTTTGATGGGGATAGCATTGATTGTGTAAATTACTTTGGGCAGTATAGCCATTTTCACGATATTGATTCTTCCTAACCACGAACATGGAATGTTTCTCCATCTGTTTGTGTCCTCTTATTTCGTTGAGCAGTTGTTTGTAGTTTTCCTTAAAGAGGTCCCTTACATTCCTAGTGAGTTGTATTCCTAGGTATTTTATTTTCTTTGTAGCAATTGTGAATGGCAGTTCGTTCTTGATTTGGTTCTCTTTAAGTCTGTTATTGGTGTATAGGAATGCTTGTGATTTTTGAACATTGATTTTATATCCTGAGACTTTGCTGAAGTTGCTTATCAGTTGCAGGAGCTTTTGGCTGAGGTGATGGGGTCTTCTAGGTATACTATCATGTCGTCTGCAACAGAGACAATTTGGCTTCCACCTTCCTATTTGAATACCCTTTATTTCTTTTTCTTGCCTGATTGCTCTGGCTAGAACTTCCAGTACTATGTTGAATAGAAGTGGTGAGAGAGGCATCCTTGTTCAGTGCCGGATTTCAAAGGAATGCTTCCAGTTTTTGCCCATTAAGTATGATATTGGCTGTTGGTTTGTCATAAATAGCTTTTATTACTTTGAGATATGTTCCATCAATACCAAGTTTATTGAGGGTTTTAGCATAAAGGGCTGTTGAATTTTGTCAAATGCCTTCTGCATCAATTGAGATAATCATGTGATTTTTGTTTTTGCTTCTGTTTATGTGGTGAATTACATTTATAGACTATGTTGAACCAGCCTTGCATCCCCGGATGAATCCTACTTGATCATGATGGATAAGTTTTTAATGTGCTGTTGCAATCGGTTTGCCAGTATTTTATTGAAGATTTTTGCATCTATGTTCATCATGGATATTGGCCTGAAGTTTTCTTTTCTTGTTGAGTCTCTGCCAGGTTTTGGTATCAGGATGATGTTGGTCTCATAAAATGATTTGGGAAGGGTTCCTCTTTTGGATTATTTGAATAGTTTCAGAAGGAATGGTACCAGATCCTCTTGTGTGTCTGGTAGAATTCAGCTGTGAACCCATCTGACCTGGGCTTTTTGTGTGGTAGGTTTCTAATTGCTGCCTCAACTTCAGACCTTGTTATTGGTCTATTCATAGTTTCGGCTTCCTGGTTTAGGCTTGGGAGGACACAGGCGTCCAGGAATTTATCCATTTCTTCCTGATTTACTAGTTTATGTGCATAGAGTTGTTTGTAGTATTCTCTGATGATGGTTTGAATTTCTGTGGAATCTGTGGTGATTTCCTTTATCGTTTTTATTGCATCTATTTGGTTGTTCTCTCTCTTTTTATCAGTCTGGCTAGTGGTCTGTCTATTTTGTTGATCTTTTCAAAACCAGCTCTTAGATTTATTGATTTTTGAAGGGTTTTTCTTGTCTCTATCTCCTTCAGTTCTGCTCTGATCTTAGTTATCTTGTCTTCGGCTAGGTTTTGAGCTTTTTGATCTTGCTCCTCTAGCTCTTTCAATTTTGATGATAGGTGTCAATTTTGGATCTCCACTCTTCTCATGTGGGCACTTATTGCTATATATTTTCCTCTACAGACTGCTTTAAATGTGTCCCAGAGATTCTGGTACGTTGTGTCTTCATTCTCGTTGGTTTCAAAGAACTTCTTTATTTCTGCCTTCATTTCATTGTTTATCCAATCAACATTCAAGAGCCAGTTGTTCAGTTTCCATGAAGCTGTGCGGTTCTGAGTTATTTTCTGAATTCTGAGTTCCAACTTGATTGCACTATGGTCTGAGAGACTGTTTGTTATGATTTCCGTTGTTTTGCATTTGCTGAGGAGTGCTTCCAATTATGTGGTCAATTTTGGAGTAGGTGTGATGTGGTGCTGAGAAGAATGTATATTCTGTGGATTTGGGGTGGAGAGTTCTGTAAATGTCTATCAGGTTTGCTTGTTCCAGGTCTGAGTTCAAGTCCTGGATATCCTTGTTAATTTTCTGTCTGGTTGATCTGTCTGCTATTGACAGTGGAGTGTTAAAGTCTCCCACTATTATTGTGTGGGAGTCCAAGTCCTTTGTAAGTCATTAAGAACTTGCCTTATATATCTGGGTGCTCCTACATTTGGTCCATATATATTTAGAATCGTTATCTCTTCTTGTTGTATCGATCCTTTTACCATTATGTAATGACCTTCTTTGTCCCTTTTGATCTTTGTTACTTTAAAGTCTATTTTATCAGAGATGAGAATTGCAACTCCTGCTTTTTTTTGCTCTCCATTTGCTTGGTAAATCTTCCTCCATCCCTTTATTTTGAGCCTTGTGTATCTTTGCATGTGAGGTGGGTTTCCTGGATACAGCACACCGATGGGTTTTGGTTTTTTATCCAATTTGCCAGTCTGTGTCTTTTGATTGGTGCATTTAGCCCATTTACATTCAGGGTTAATATTGTTATGTGTGAATTTGATACTGCCATTTTGATGCTAGCTGGCTGTTTTGCCCGTTGGTTCATGTACATTCTTCATTTTGTTGATGGTCTTTAGCATTTGGTATGCTTTTAGGATGGCTGGAACTGGTTGTTTCTTTCTATGTGTAGTGCCTCTTCAGGAGCTCTTGTAAAGCAGGCCTAGTGGTGACAAAATCTCTGAGTACTTGCTTGTTCGTGAAGGATTTTATTTTTCCTTCACTTATGAAGCCCAGTTTGGCTGGATATGAAATTCTGGGTTGAAAGCTCTTTCTTTAAGGATGTTGAATATTGGCCCCACTCTCTTCTGGCTTGTAGAGTCTCTGCCGAGAGATCTGCTGTGAGTCTGATGGGCTTCCCTTTGTGGGTGACCTGACCTTTCTCTCTGGCTGCCCTTAGTATTTTCTCCTTCGTTTCAACCCTGAAATCTGACGATTATGTGCCTTGGGGTTGCTCTTCTTGCAGAGTATCTTGTGGTGTTCTCTGTATTTCCTGGAGTTGAGTATTGACCTGTCTTGCTAGGTTGGGGAAATTTTCCTGGATAATATCCTGAAGAGTGTTTTCCAGCTTGATTCATTCTCTTCTCACATTCTGGTACACCTATCAAACGTAGGTTGGGTCTCTTCACATAGTCCCACATTTCTTGGAGATTTTGTTCATTCCTTTTGCACTTTTTCTTTAATCTTGGTTTCGTTTTATTTCATTGAGTTGATCTTCAACTTGATATTCTTTCTTCTGCTTGGTCAATTCGGCTGTTGAAACTTGGCATGCTTCGCAAGTTCTCGTGTTGTGTTTTTCAGCTCCTTCAATTCATTCATATTCCTCTGTTGTCCATTCTTGTTATCAATTCCTCGAATCTTTTTTCAAATCTTTTTCAGGTTCTTAGTTTCTTTGCACTGGTTTAGAACATGTTCCTTTAGCTCACTGAAGTTTCTCATTATCCACTTTCTGAAGTCTGATTCCGCTCATTTCTCACATTCATTCTCCGTCCAGCTTTGTTCCCTTGCTGGTGAGGAGTTTTGGTCCTTTTGGAGGTGAGGTGTTTTGGTTTCGGTGTTTTCTCCTTTTGCGCTGGTTTCTTCCCATCTTTATGGATTTATCCGCCTGTCGCCTTAGTATTGGCTGATTTTTCAATTGGGTCTGTGTGGACACTGAGATTGTTGATGATGAAGTATTTCTGTTACTTAGTTTTCCTCTAATGATCTATCCTCTGCTGTATGAGTGCTGAGGTCCACCCAGGCCCTGCTTGTCTGGGGTATACCTGCAGCAGCTGCAGAACAATGAGGGATGATACCAGTTTCTTCTTCTGCTGCCCTTGTTCCAGAATGATGCCAGCCAAATGTCAGTCTGATTAGTCCTTTCTGGGGTGACTTGATATACAGGGTCAGGAGCTGCTTGAGGAGACAGTCTGTGCTTTATAGGAGCTCCAGTGCTGAGCTGTGAGCTGTTGTTCATTCAGGGTTGTTGGAGGTTGTTTATGTCTGCTGCAATAGAACTCATAAAACACCACTTTTTTTTTTCACCCTTAGATGCTCTGTCTCAGGGAGTTGGGGCTTTTATGAGTATCTGTTGCACTGTCCTGCCCCACCAGATGGCAGTCTATTCACTATTTGCCTGCCGGGCTCTGACCTGCGCTGGGTCCGCCTGTTGCTGCCTGGAGCGGAGTCTCTGTTATGGCAGGTTGCCTCGGCAACGGCAGGCTGCAGTCCTGGTGGTACTTTGGCACTTCAGCAATGGACGCCCTCCCTGACCGGCTGCACTGCCCAGATGCCGGCAACAAATCCCTCAGCCCTGCCCTCCAGTCGCCACCCTGTTGTCCCCACTGAGTGCCACCTGCCCACTCTCTGGTCTCTCATTGTCCAAGTCCCGCTCAATCAGATGGACATGCCAATCTGCCCTTCCAAATCTCAGATTGCCGGTTTAACAGGGCACCCAGACCAGTGAGTTCCACGCTGGTCCCGCGGCACCCTGAGAGGCGGAGCCGGGTTGCTTAGCCGGCTGCTAGCGCCCCGTGTCTCCCCACACCTGGGACTTTCAACGCCTGTGGGCATAAAGGAACATCCGAGAATGCTTAGGACTCACCCTCTGCACCTTCACCGAGAGCTGCAATCCTGAGTCACCTCTGACGCCATCTTGCCTCCTCTCTGTTTCCTTTCTTTTGCCTGAATTTGCTGCCTTGGAATGCCTCACTCTTGTCTTTGCCTTCTGATTGTCAATGCCTTGCCTTGCCTGAATTGCTTGTCTGAATGCCTTGACTCTTGCCTTGCCGGAATGTTTTGCCTGAACTGTTTTTTCCTTCTTAGGAACTGCCTTGCCTGATTTGTCTGTCTTGCCTTGCCTGATTTTTCCAGAATTGTCTTACCTGAATGTCTGCCTTGTGCCAGGAATTGTTTTGCCTTAACTTTATTTTTGCCTGAAATTACCTTGCCTGAATTGCATTGTCTTGCTTTACCTTGTCTTGCCTGAATTGCCTTTCCTTGCCTTTCTTGAAATTTTCTTATCTGAATTGGCTTCTCTCTTATTTTGCCTTTGTCTTGCCTTCTTGCTTGCCTGAAATCTCTTACTCAATTGTCTTTCTTTGCCATCTTGCCTCAGAAATTGTTTGAAATTCTCCTGCCTTCTTGAACTGTCTTGCCTGGATCTCTGTTTTTCTTGCTTTCTTTTCTGAACTGCTGCTGATCTGCCTTGCTTGTTTTCTTGTTTTAATCCTTATTTTTGACTCGGAAATTTTTGCTTCTTTCTTCCTCTGAATTGCCTGTCTGAATTTCTTGATTTCTCTTCTGAAACTGTCTTGCTGAATTGTCTTGCTCTTGTCTGAATGCCTGCTTGCATTGCTTTCCTGAATTGTTTTGATCTTTTCCTGTCTGCATTTTTTTTGCTCAATCTTTCCTAGCTTGCTGAATTTTCTTGCCAGCTTTGCCTGAATTTCTTGCTATAATTTCTGTATTGGCTTGCCTTGCCAGAAGCTTTTTTGCCTAAAATTGCCTTTTCTTAACTTGCCTTGTCTTGCCTTGCCAGGAATTGTTTTGACTTTCCTGGCCTTGCCCGGAATTTACTTTCCTGGAATTTTCTTGTTTTGCTGGGAACTTCCTAGACTGAAATTGCCTTGTCTTGCCTTGCCTGGAGTTGCCTTCCCTCAAATTGGCTTGCCTTCCCTTGCCTGGATTCGTTTTTTTCTGGAATTGCCCTGCCTTGCCTTACTGGAATTGCCTGGTCTTGCCTTGCCTTGCCTTGAATTGCCTTTTCGGCAATTGCTTAGCCTTGAACTTCCTTCCCTTGTCAAGAATTGCTTTGTCTTGTCTTGTTCCTTGACTTGCTTTTCCTAGGCTTGCCTGGCCTAGAATTGCCTTGCCTGAAGTTGCCTTGCCTGAAATTGCCTTGTTTTTTCTAGTCTTGTTTTTCTTTTCTTGCATTTTTTTGCCTTGCCTGGTATTGCCTTGCTTGGAATTTTTGCATGCCTTGCTTGTCTTGCCTGAATTGCCTTCTGAATTTCTGTCTTTACATGCCTTGTCTTGCCTAGAACTTTTGTTGGTATTGCTTGCCTGAAATCTCTTGCTTGTTTTACCTGGAACTGCATTGTCTGAAATTGCCTTGCATTGCCTTGCTTTTCTTGCTGTTTGTCTTGCCTTTCCTGAACAGCCTTGTGGATTTGTCTTGTCTTCCTTGCCTTGACTGAATTCTGTTTCTGACTGCCTTGCCTTGTCTTCCTGTCTGAACTGTCTTGCCTAGATGTCTCTGCCTTGACATTCTTGCCTTGTCTTGACTGGAATTGTTTTGCCTGAATTGTATTGCCTTCCAGCTGAACTGCCTTGAAATATCTTTGCCTGCCTTGTCTTGCCTTGCCTTGCCTGAATTGTTTTTTCAGAAATTACCTTGCCTGGAATTGTTCCAAAATTGTCTTTTTTCCTTATCTAAAATTGTCCTGCCTGAACCTGCATGCCTTGCCTTGCCTGGAGTTTCTTTTGCCTGAAATTGTTTTGCATTGTTTGCCTAAATTGACTTGCCAATTGCATTGTCTTGACTTGCCTTGCCTGAATTGACTTTTCTGAATTGCCTATCCTGGAATTGTTTTTGCTTTTTTTGCTTTTCCTGAACTGCCTTGCCTGGATTAGTCTTGCTGTCTTGCCTTGCTTGCCTGGAATTTCTTGCCTGAATGCTTGTCTTCCTTGCCTCCCTGTATCCCTTCCCTGAATTGCCTTTTCTTGCTTAATTGAATTACTTGTCTGAAATTGCCTTGCCTTCTTTGCCTTGCTTGCCTGAATTGCTTGACTAAAACTGTTTGCCTGAATTCCCTTGACTTGCCTTTGAATTGCTTGACTAAATTGCCTTGCTGGAACTGTCTTGCCTTGCTTGTGTGGATTTGTTTGCTTTTCCTTGAATTGACTTAGCTGTCTTGAACTGTCTTGCATCTTATTGACTGACTTGCCTGGAACCTTTGCTACACTTTGCTGTCTTGCTTGCCTGGTAATGCCAAGCCTGAATGTTTCTTTTCTGCCTTGCAAAATCACCTGAAATTTGCCTGCCTGCCTTGCACTGCCTTGTCCTTCCTAAAATCACTTCCTGAAATTGTCTGTCTGCCAGCCAAAAGAGCCTTTTTGCCTCTTGCATTGACTCTTCCTGCCTGTCTTGCCTAGAATCTCTGCACTTGCCTGTTTTGTCTTGCTTTTTGCCTGGAATTGCCTTGCTTCTGCTTTGCCTCTTCCTTGTCTTGCTTCCTTGCTGCCATTTCTTGCCTTTTTTTCTTTAATTGCTTGCTTGTCTTGCCTTGCCTTTTTGAATTGTCTTGCCTTATCTTAGCTGGAATTGCCCTGGCTGAAATACCTTGTCTGCCTGGATGTGCTTTTGCCTTCTGCAACTGTCTTGCCCAGAATTGCTTGTTAAAATTACTTTTCTGTTTGGATGTGCCTCTTGCCTGAAAATCCATTCCAGCAATTCCTTGCCTGTAATTGTCTTGTCTTGCATTGCAAAAATTGTCTTGCCTGAATTCCTTGCCTCATATCCTTGTTTGTCTGGAACTGATTTGCCTGAACATCTGTTTCTTATCTTGCCTTGACTGGAATTGCCTTGGCTCAAATTGTTCCTTGCCTTACCTGACATTTTGTCTGAACTTGCTTTGCCTTGCCTTGCTTCCTGTGCCTTGAAAATTTCCATGCCTTGCTGAATTTTTGTATTGCTTGCCTTTATTTTGCCTGAATTGCCTTGTGAAATTGTTTTGACTTGGCGCATGCCTTGCCTGAAATGCCTTGCCTAAATTGTCTGTCTTGCCTTCCATTTTGAATTGCCTGCCTTGCTATGTCTTGTCTGAAATGTCTGAATTGTTTTCCTTTCCTTTTCTGAATTGCCTCTGTGTCTGCCTTTGCTTTGCCTTGCCATCCCTAAAATTGCCTTTTCTGAAATTGCCTTGCATTTCTTAACCTTGCCTAAAGACTGCCTGAATTTCCTAAATACACTTGCTGCCTTGCCTGAAATTGCCTTGCTGAATTTCTTTTGACTGACTGCCTTTCCTTGCTTTCATTGCTTGCCTGGCATTCCTTGTGTTGACTTGCCTGCTTGTCTTTCCTTAATTTTACCTTGCCTTGCTTTGGCTAGAATTGCCTTGCCTGAAATTGCCTTGTCTTGAATTGTCTTGCCTTGCCTTCCTGAATTGTTTTCTGAATTGTCTTGCATTGCCTTGTTTTGCCTGAACTTCTGCCTTTCCTTCCTGAATATCCCTTGCTGGAATTGTCTTGCCTTTCATTCTGTCTTGCTTGCCTGAATTCCCTTGCCTGAGTGTACTGCTTGTCTTGCCTTGCCTCCTGAATTCCTTCTTGAATTTCTTCTTGCCTGAATTTGCCTGTCTTCTTGTCTTGTCTTGAACCTTGCTGTTCTGCATAAATGCCTCTTGCCTGAACTGCTTTCTTGAATTTTCTGCCTTGCCTCAAACTGTCTTGTTTTGAAATTTTTCCTTGCCTTTCTGCCTTGCCTGGATTTGGCCTGCCTTGTTGTACCTTGCCTGAATTTTTTGCTGGGTATTTCTTGCATTGTCTTCCTTGCAGCCTGAATTCTGTCTGGGATTGTCTTGATTTCTGTCCTTGCCTTGCCTGAATGTCTTGCCAAATTTTCATGCCTTGCCTTTTGTCTGAATTTGCCTGCCTGAGTTGCCTGCCTTGTTTTGCCTTGCCTGAAATTGATTGCACTGCCACCTTGCATTGCCTTTCTAGAATTGACTCCTTGCCCTGGATTTATTTTTTTATTCAACTTGCCTAGCCTTGCCTGAATTTACTTCCTGAACTGTTTTGCATTGGCCTTGTGAAAATTTTGCCTGAAATTGCCACCTTACCTTGCCTGTCTTGCCTGAATGCTGCCTTGTCTTACTGGAATTTGCCTGAATGTTTCTTCTGCCTTGCAATGCCTCAAATTGCCTTTCTCCAATTTCTAGCCTGAATGTCTTGCTGACATGCCTACCTGCCTGAAACTCTTGCCTGGATTGCCTTTTTTTGCCTTGTCTTTGCTTGCTTTTCTTCCCTTGTAACTGTCTTGTCTGAAATTCCTTGCCTAAATTCTTTGCATCCTTGTTTTGAGTTTCTTTGCTTTTTGTCTTGTCTGGATTTTTGTCTTGTTTGTTTTTTATTTGCCTAGACTGGAATTGCCCTGCCTAAAATTGTTTCACCTTGGCTGGCATTGCCTTGCCTGAAATATCCTTTCCTATAATTGCTTTTCTTGTCTTGCCCAAAACGACCTGCCTTGCATTACCTTGCCTGAAATTTCTCTGCCTGGAGTTTTACCCCCTTGACTTGCCTTGCATGGAATTGCCTTGCCTTTTCTTGCCTTGAATTGACTTTCCTGAAATTTTCTTGCATTGCCTTGCCTGGAATTGTCTTGCCTAAAATTGCCTTGCATTGCCTGAAATTGCATAGCCTGAAATTGCCTTGTCTTTCCTTGCCTGGAATTGCCTTGCCTCGAATTGACTATTCTTGCATTGCCCTGTCTCCTGTGACTAAAATTGACTTTCCTAAAATTGCCTTGCGTTGCCTTGTTTTGCCTAAGAGAATCCTGACTGGATTTGCCCTACTTTGTCTTGCCTTGCCTTGACTAGAATTACCTTGCCTGGAATTGCCTTTTCTTGCTTTGCCTGAAATTTTTTTGCTTGAAATTGCCTTGCATTGCCTTGCCTTGTCTTGCCTTGCATTTTTGTGCCTGGAATTACCCTGCCTTACCTTTCCTAGCCTGAAATTATTATGCCTTGTTTTTCCTGAAATAGTCTTGTTTGCTGTCTTGCTTGTCCTGATACTGAGTTGCCTTTTGCCACCTGAATTTTTCTTGCCTGAACTGTCTCTGCTTGCATTGCCAAAATTGCCTTGACTCGAATTGCCTTGCCTTACATTGCTTTGTCTTGCCTCGACTTGCCTTGCCTAGAATTGCATTGTCTTGCCTTACCTTGCCTTACCTGGTATTGCCCTGAATTGCTTTCTTGCCCTGAAATTACCTGTATGCTTTCCTTGCCTTGCCTTGCCTGAAATTGCCTTTCCTTGCCTTCCCTTGCCTGAAATCGCCTTGCCGGGAATTGACTTTTCAGCAATTGCCTTGCCTGCAATTTTTTTGCCTTGCCTTGACTTGCTGAGACTTGATTTGCTTTGCCTTTTCTTGCGTGGAATTGACTTTCCCACAATTGCCTTGCATTGCTTTGCCATTTTTTTTTTGCATAAAATTGCGTTGACTAGAATTGTCTTGCCTGGAATTGCTTTGCCTTGCCTAGATTTGCATTGCCTGGAATTGCATCTTTTTGCCTTGAATTCTCTTGCCTTGCGTTTTCTTGCCATGCCTAAAATTGACACTCCTGAAATTGTCCTGCGTTTCCTTGCCTTGCCTAAATGATCCTTGCCTAGAATTGCCCTACATTGCCTTTCCCTGCCTTTCCTAAAATTTCCTTGTCTAGAATTCCACTGCATTCCCTTGCCTCACCTTGCCTAGCCTAAAATTTTTGTGGCTGGAATTTAGTTGTTTGAAATTGCCTTGCATTGCCTTGTTTTTCTTTTTTTCTCACCTGGAATTGCCCTGCCTTTCCTTGCCTTGCCTACAATTGTTTTGCCTTGTTTTGTCTGGATTTGTCTTGCCTGCAATTTTCTTGTCTAGCATTACCTGGAATTGTTTTTCCTGAATTGTTTTATTATTTGTCTTGGTTGAATTTTTGACTGAAATTTTTTGTTTTCTGCCTTTTGTTTTCTCTTGTCTTGCCTGAAATTCTGCCTCCCTTTTGCCTGAATTTCCTCCTGGAATCCTCTTGCCTTGCCTTACCTGAAATTGCCTTGTTTACCTGGTTGCATTTTCTGAAATTCCTTGTTTCCTGTTGCCTGTCCTTGCTGAACTGTTCTGTCATGCCTGTCTGAATTCCTTCCTGCCCCTTGCCTGAACTTCTTATTCTGCCTTGCCTGAATTCTTTGTCCTGTTTCCTTGTCTTTCCTTGTCTTGTCTTATTGAACTGTCTTGCCTCTTTGAATTTATTTATTTGACTTTATTTGCCTTGCCTTTTCTTTTCTTGCCTTGTATTGCCTTGCCTTTCCTCGAATTGTTTTTCATTGCCTTGCCTGGAATTGTTTGCCTTGGCTTGGCTGGCCTTGCCTGAAATTGCCTTGCCTATAATTGCCTTGCTTTGTCTTGCCTGAACTGACTTGCCTTGCATTACATTGCTGATATTTCCTGCCTGAAATTGCACTGCCTTGCCTTGATTTGCCTGGAATTGCCTTGACTTTTTTTGCCTGGAATTGAATTTCCCAGAATTGCCTTGCATTGCCTTTTCTTTCCTTTCTTTCATGGAATTGCCTGTCCTGGAATTGTCTTGCCTTTCATGCGCTGCCTGGAATTGCCTAAACTGAACTTGCCTTGCCTTGCCTTGCCTGGAATTGCCTTGCCTTGAATTGACTCTCCTTGCCTGATTTGCCTTGCTGTGCCTAACATGGACTTTCCTGAAATTGCCTTGACTTACCTAAAAGAGCCATGCCTGAATTTCCCTATATTGCCATGCCCTGCCTTGCTGGAATTGCCTTGACTAAAATTGCTATGCATTCCCTTGCCTTGCCTTTCATAGCCTAGAATTGTCTTTCTTGGAATTGCCTTGCTTTGCCCTGCCTGAAATTTCAATGTTTGAATTGCTCATTGTCTGTCTTTACCTTGCCTTCTTCTAGCCTGAACTCCCTGCCTTGCCTGAATCTCTTGTCCTGTTTTGCCTTACCTTGCCTTGAAATCCTTGCCTTTTACTGTCTTGCCTTGACTGGAATGTTTTAGAATTGCCTGTCTTGCCCACTTTGCTTTCTGAACTGCCTCCCTGAATGCCTTTGCCTTTTGAAATACTTTGTCTGAACTGTCTTGTCTTGCCTGTCTTGCCTGCTGGAATTGTTTTGCCTTTGCTGAATCTTTCCTGAACTGTCTTGCCTGTCTTGCCTGAATCCTTGCTTTTTTTGCCTGGAATTGACTTACCTGCAATTGCCTTGCCTGCTTTCTTGCATTGACTGACTTGTCTGAATTTCCTGAAATTGTTTTGTCTTGTCTTGCTACATTGTTTTGCCTTGCCTTGTTTTGGTAATGCTGTCTGAATTGCTTTGTCTGCCTTGTCTGATTGCTGCCAGGAATCTTTCTTTGCCTCTGCCTAAAATTCTTTCTGAAATTGTCTTGAGTTTCCTTGTCTTGCCTAAAACATCCTTGCCTATCTGTCCACCTTGCCTTGAATTTCTTGCCTGAACTGTCTTGCTGAATTCACATTCCTTGCCTTGCCTTTAGAACTGTACTGCCTCTCTTGCCTGAATTTCCTGTTTGTAATCTTGCTGTGTCTTGCCTGCTTGTCTTGCCTGTCTCATCTTTTTCCTGGAATCCCTGTCTTGCCTTGAATGCCACCAGGAAATGCCTTGTCCTGCTTGCCTTGCTGAACTGTTTGTTGATTGTCTTCTTTTTTTCATCGAATGCCTTGAATGCTTCCTTGCATTTCCTTGCCTTGACTGAATTGCTGTCTTGCCTTGTCTTGGCATTTCTGCCTTGAATCTTGCCTTTTTCCTTTCCATCAATTGTTTGCCTGAATTTTTCCTGCCTTGCATTCAAAATTGCATTGCCTGAATCTTGTTTTTATCCTTGTTTTGCCTTAATTGATTTGCCTGAATTGCATTGTTTTGCTCACCATTTCTTAACTGGAATTGCCTTAATTGCTTTTACTGCCTTGCCTGAAATACCTTGTCTGGAACTGCCTTGCTTGCCTGAAATTGTTTTTTGGAATTTCTGCCTTGCTGGAAATTTTCTTGCATTGCCTTGCCTTTTTTGAAATTGACTTGCCTTGATTTGTCTTGTTTTGCCTTGCATTTTCTGGAATGCCCTGCACACCTTGCCTGACTGTCCTGCCAGGAATTGCCCTGCTTTGCCTTGCCTTCCTGGAATTGTCTCTCTTTCTGTGCCAAATTGACTTTCTGAAATTCTCACTGCCTTGCCTGTCAATGTCTTGCCTGGAATTGTCCTGCCTTGCCTTGAATCTTTTTGAATTGCCTGCCTCCATTGACTTGTCTTACCTTTTTTTGCCTTGCCTTGACTTGCTGAATTGTTTTGTTTGAAATTGCCTTGCATTGCTCTTGTTTTGCCTTGAAATTCCTTGCCTGAATCCTTTTGTTTCTTTTCCTTGCCTTGCCTGAAATTTCTCTGGTATTTTTTTCCTTGCCTTGCCTTGCCTGAACTGAACTGTCCTGATCCTGCCTTGTCTTGCCTGAAATTGTCTCCTTGTCCTTATCTTGTCTTGCCTGAATTGCTTGCCTTGTCTTGTCTGAGTTACCTTCCTGAATTGCTTTGAGTTGCCTTACCTAAAATTGTCTTTCCTGAATTGCCTTTCTCTGCTTTGACTCCTTGCCTCCTGGAATTGACTTTCCTGTAATTGTCTTGCCTTGCCTGCCTTGTCTTGCCTTCCAGCCTTGCCTTCCTGGAATTGTCTTGCCTGAACTGCCTTGCCTTGCCTTATCTTGGTTGCCTTGCCTGAATTATTTTTGCCTGAAATTGCTTTGCCTGAATTGTCTTGATTTGTCTTCTGAATTGTCTTGCTTTGAATTGCCTGTACTGCTTCTTTTCTTGCCTGAATCTGACTTCTTGGAATTCTTGCTGTCTTGCCTTGACTCCTTCTGACTGAATTGCCTTGCCTGAATTGTCTTGCCTGTTTGCTGAATGCCACCCTTGTCTTGCAATGCCTCTTTTACTTGCCTTGACTTGTTTTGAACTGTCTTGTCTTGCCTTAGCAGAATTGCCTTGCCTCGAATTGCCTTTATTTGACTTGCTTGAAATTACTTTGTCTGGAATTGCCTTGCCTTGTCTTGCCTTGCCTTGCCTGGAATTGCTTTGTCTTGCCTTGCCTGAAATTGCCTTTCCTGCAATTGCCTTGCCTTGCCTTGCCTGAATTTGCCTTGCCTTTTTTTTTTTTGCCTGGAATTGACTTACCTGCAATTGCCTTGCATTGCCTTGCCTTTTCTTGCATTTGACTGACTTGCCTAAAATTTTCTTTCCTGAAATTGTTTTGTCTTGCCTTGCCTTACATTGCTTCGCCTTGCCTTGCTTGGTAATGCCAAGCCTGGAATTGCTTTGTCTTGCCTTGCCTGGATTTACCTTGCCAGGAATTGCCTCTTTTTGCCTTGCCATGCCTAAAATTAACTATTCTGAAATTGTCTTGAGTTTCCTTGTCTTGCCTAAAACATCCTTGCCTATAATTGCCCTACATTGCCTTGCACTTTCTTGCCTGGAATTGCCTTGCCTAGAATTACACTGCATTCCGTTGCCTTGCCTAGCTTAGAATTGCATTGCCTTACCTTGCCTGGAATTTCCTTGTTTGTAATTTCTTTGCATTGCATTGCCTTGACTTGCCTTGCCTTGCCTTGCCTTGCATTGCTTTTTTTTGCCAGGAATTTCCCTGCCTCGCCTTTTTTCGAATAGCCTTACCAGGAAATGCCTTGTCTTGCCTTGCCTTGCTGGAATTGCATTGTTTCGAGTTGTCTTTTCTTGCTTTTTTCATCTGGAATTGTCTTGTTTAGAATTGCCTTTCCTTGCATTGCCTTTCCTTGCCTTGACTGGAATTGCCTTGTCTTGCCTTAGGTGGGATTGTGTTACCTGGCATTACCTTTCTCTGCCTTGACATGTCTTGCCTTGCTTTGAATTCCCTTTCCATCAATTGCCTTGCCTGTAATTTTCCTGCCTTGCATTCCCAAAAATTGCATTGCCTGGAATCGCCTTGCCTTACATATCCTTGTTTTGCCTTTAATTGATTTGCCTAGAATTGCATTGCCTTGCCTTACCATTTCTTAACTGGAATTGCCTTGGCTTGAATTGCTTTTTACTGCCTTGCCTGGAAATACCTTGTCTGGAACTGCCTTGCCTTGCCTGAAATTGCCTTTCGTGGAATTTCCATGCCTTGCTGGAAATTTTCTTGCATTGTTTTGCCTTGCCTTGCCTGAAATTGACTTGCCTTGATTTGTCTTGCCTTGCCTTGCATTTTCTGGAATTTCCCTGCCTTGCCATACCTTGCCTGAAATTGCCCTGCCAGGAATTGCCCTGCTTTGCCTTGCCTTTCCTGGAATTGTCTTGCCTTGCTGTGCCTAAAATTGACTTTTCTGAAATTTTCTTGCATTGCCTTGCCTTGTCTAATAAAGGCTTGCCTGGAATTTCCCTACATATACTTGTCCTGCCTTGCCTGGAATTGCCTTATATAGAATTGCCTGCCTTCCATTGACTTGCCTTACCTTGGCTTTTTTTTTGCCTTGCCTTGACTTGCCTGGAATTGCCTTGCTTGGAATTGCCTTGCATTGCTTTGCCTTGCCTTGGCTGAAATTTCCATGCCTGGAATGTCCTTCTTTTGTTTTGCCTTTCCTTGCCTTGCCTGAAATTTTCTTACATGGTATTTTTTTGCCTTGCCTTGCCTTGCCTGGAATTGAATTGCCTGGGATAGACCTGCCTTGCCTTGCCTCGATGGGAATTGCCTTGTCCTGAGTTATCTTGCCTTGCCTGGAATTGCCTTGCCTTGCCTTGTCTGGAGTTACCTTCCCTGGAATTGCTTTGAGTTGCCTTACCTAAAATTGTCTTCCCTGGAATTGCCTTTCTCTGCTTTGACTTTCCTTGCCTTTCCTGGAATTGACTTTCCTGTAATTGTCTTGCCTAAAATTGCACTGCCTTGTCTTGCCTTCCAGTACCTTGCCTTCCCTGGAATTGTCTTGCCTGTAACTGCCTTGCCTTGCCTTATCTTGGTTGCCTTGCCTGGAATTACTTTGCCTGAAATTGCTTTGCCTGAAATTGTCTTGATTTGCCTTTTCTGAAGTTGTCTTGCTTGGAATTGCCTTGCATTGCCTTTCTTTTTCTTGCCTGGAATTTTCTGATTGCCTTCTGTGGAATATTCTTGCATAAAATTGCCTTGTCTTGACTTGCCTTGACTGGATTTGCCTTGCTTCGAATTGTCTTGCCTTGCGTTTTTTCGCCTGGAATTGCCTTACCTAAAGTTGTCTTGCCTAAATTTGCCTTGCTTTACCTTGTCTTGACTGGAATTTACTTGCTTGGAATTGTCTTGCCTTGCCTTAGCAGGAATTGCCTTGCCTGAAATACCTTTCCCTGCATTGTCTTGTCTTGCCTTGCCTGCAATTGCCTTTCCATCAATTGTCTTGCATGAAATTGCCTTGCCTAGAATTGTATTGTTTTGTCTTGCGTTGTCTGGAATAGCCTAGGCTGAAATTGTGTCGCCTTGCCTTGCCTGGAATTACTTTGCCTGGAATCGACTCTCCTTGCCTTGCCTTGCCTTGCTGTGCCAACAATTGACTTTACTGGAATTGTTTTGCCTTGCCTTGTTTTGCCTAAGACAGCCTTGCCTGGAATTGCCATACATTACATTGTTCTGCCTTGCCTGGAATTTCATTGCCTAGAATTAAACTGCCTTTCTTTGCCTTGTCTAGCCTAGGATTGCCTTTCCTAAAATATCCTTGTCTTGCCTTGCCTAAAATTTTCTTCCTTGAAATTGCCCTGCATTGCATTGCCTTGCCTTGCCTGGCCTTGCTTTTTTTTTGCCTAGAATTGTCCTGCCTTACTTTCCTGAGAATAGTCTTGCCTGAAATTGCCTTGTCTTGCCTTGCCTTGACTGGAATTGCCTTGTTTTGAATTACCTTGCCTTGCCTTTTCTTGCGTGGAATTGCCTTGCCTAGAATTACCTTACTTGTGTGGCATTGCCTTGCCCTACCTTGCTTGGAATTGCCTTACTTTGCCTTAGCTAGAATTGCCTTGCCTAAACATACCTTTTCCTGCCTTGTCTTGTCTTGCCTTGCCTTGCCTTGTCTGGATTTGCCTTTTTGGCAATTACCTTGCTGGAATTTGCCTGTCTTGCACTGCCAGGAATTGCATTGCCTTCCCTAAGATTGGATTGCCTAGAATTGCATTGCCTTGCCTTACCTTGCATGCCTTACCTTGCCTTGCCTGAAATTCTTTATCCTAATATTGCCTTTCCTTGTCTTGCCTAAAATTACCTTGTCTGGAGTTGCCTTGCCTTGCCTTGCTCTGCATTCCCTGGAGTTGTCTTGCCTTTCCTTGCCTCAAGTATTCTTGCCTTAAATTGCCTCTTTTTGCCTGGCCTTGTGTTGCCTCAAATTGCCTTGTTTGGAATTTCTCTGCCTTGCATTACTCGAACTGCCTTGTCAGGAGTTACCCTGCTTTGCCTTGTCTTTTTTCTTTAACCAAGCATTGCCTTGTCTGGAATTAACCTGCCTTGCCTTCTTTTGCCTTTCATGAAATGCCCTTGTCTGGAATTGCCATGCCTTGCCTTGCCTGAAATTTTCATGCCTAAAATATTCTCGCCTTGACGGGAGTTTTTTGCATTGCCTTGCATTGGCTAGCCTGGAACTGCCCTTTCTAGAATTACCTTGCCTTGCCTTGTCCTGCCTTGCCTTGCCTGAAATTGCCATGCCTAAAAGAGCCTTGTTTTTTTTGCCTGAAGTTGCCGTGCCTTGCCTTGGCTGAAATTCATCTGCCTTGAATTGTCCTGCTTTTCCATGCCATGCCTGGAATTGCCTTGTTTTGCCTTGCATTTTTTTGCCTGACAATGCCCTGCCTAGTATTACATTGCCTTACATTATCTTGCCTTGCCTGGAATTTTCTTTTCTTGCCTTGCCTGGAATTATCTTGTGTGGAGTTGTCTTGCCTTTAATTGCTTTGGATTGCCTTGTGTAACATCGCCTTGCCTTAAATTGCCCTTTTTTGCTTTGCCTTGCCTTCCCTTGAATTAGATTGCCTTGTTTGTAATTTTCCTGCCTTACCTTGATTCAATTTGCTTTGCCAGGAATTGCTGTGCTTTGTCTTGCCTTTTATCACCTCAAATTACCTTGCCTGAAATTGGCCTGCCTTGCCTTGTTTTGCCTTGCCTTGAATTTCCTTGCCTGGAATTGCCATGCCTCGACTTGCCTGGAATTGTCTTGCCTATAATTGGCCTGCCTTGCCTGGCTTTGCCTAGCCTGGAATTGCCTTGCCTACTTATGCCTCAAATTGCCTTGATTGAATTTTTTATGTTTTCCTGGAAATTTTCTTGCATTGCCTTTCTGTGCCTAGCCTGGAATTGCTGTGCCTTGATTTGGCTTCCCTTGCATTTACTTGTCTGAAATTGCCCTGCCCTGCCTTGCCTTGACTGAAATTTCCCTGTCTGAAATTGCCCTGCCTTGCTTTGACTAGCCTGGAATTGTTTTGTCTGGAATTTTCTTGCCTTGGCTTTCCTTACCTTGCCTGGGATTGCCTTGCCTAGAATTGCTGTGCCTTGCCTTTCCTTGTCTGAAATTGCCCTTCCTCGAATTGCACTGCCCTAATTTATCTTTCCTGGATTTGGCTTGCCTTGTTTTATCTTGTGGTGCCTTAAATTGACTTTTCTGAAAATGCCTTGCTTTGCCTGGCCTTGACTAAAAGACATTTACCTGGAATTACCCTACATACACTTTCCCTGCCTTGCCTGAAATTACGTTGCTTAAAATTGCCTTGCCTTTTCTTGCCTTTCTTTGCCTTGCCTAAAATTTCCTTGCTTGGAATTTCCTTGCATTGCATTGATTTCCCTTGCCTAAAATTGCCTTGACTGTAATACCCTAGCCTTGCCTTGCCTTTTATTGCCTAGCCTGGAATTCACTTACCTGAAATTATTTAGCATTACTTTTCCATGCCTTGCCTGGAATTTCCTTACCTGCAATTTTTACCTTGCTTTGCCTTCCATTGCCTGAAATTGCCTTGCCTGCAATAGCCATGAATTGCCTTGCCCTGATTGGAATTAGCTTTCCCTCCGTTGTCTTGCCTTGCCTGAAATTGCCATGCCTAGAATTTCGCTGGATTCCCTTGTGTTGCCTTGCGTAGCGTAAAATTGCCTTGCCTGAAATTTCCTTGCTCTGCCTTGCCTGGAATTTTCTTGCTTGTAATTGCCTTGCATTTCTTTTTTTTTTAATTTTTATTGCATTATAGGTTTTGGGGTACATGTGCAGAACGTACAAGATAGTTGCATAGGTACACACATGGCACTCTGTTTTGCTGCCTTCCTCCCCTTCACCCACACTTGGTATTCATCCCCAGGATATCACCCCCAGCCCCCCTGCTGTCCCTCCCCATTTCCCCAACAGTCCCCAGTGTATAGTAGACCGCTCTGTGTCCATGTGTTCTCATTTTTCTCACCTACCGATGAGTGAGTATATGGAGTATTTCTTTTTTTGTTCTTGTGGAAGTTTGTTGAGAATGATGTTCTCCAGACTCATCCATGTCCTAACAAAGGACAAAAACTCATCATATTTGATTGCTGTATAATATTCCATGGTGTATATGTGCCACATTTTCCCAGTCCAGTCTATCATCGAGAGGCATTTGGGTTGGTTCCAGGTCTTTGCTATTGTAAACAGTGCTGCAATGAACGTTCGTGTGCATGTGTCCTTATAGTAGAACGATTTATAGTCTTGATAGATACCCAGTAATGGGATTGCTGGGTCAAATGGAATTTCTATTTCTAGGTCCCTGAGGAATCGCCACACTGTCTTCCACAATGGTTGAACTAATTTACACCCCACCAACAGTGTAAGAGTGTTCCTATTTCTCCACATCCTCTCCAGCATCTGCTGTCTCCAGATTTTTAATGATCGCCATTCTAACTGGTGTGAGATGATATCTCAATGTGGTTTTGATTTGCATCTCTAATGACCAATGATGATGAGCACTTTTTCATATGTTTGTTGGCCTCATGTATGTCTTCTTTGTAAAGTTTCTGTTCATATCCTTTGCCCATTTTGAATGGGCTTGTTTGTTTTTTTTTCTGTAAATCTGTTTGAGTTCTTTGTAAATTCTGGATATCAGCCCTTTGTCAGATGTGTAAACTGCAAAGATTTTTTCCCATTCTGATGGTTGCCGATTCACT
This sequence comes from Saguinus midas, assembly GCA_021498475.1. Classification (NCBI taxonomy): domain Eukaryota; kingdom Metazoa; phylum Chordata; class Mammalia; order Primates; family Cebidae; genus Saguinus; species Saguinus midas. Next base: position 55,491,220 of record CM038409.1, on the reverse strand, counting down.
CTAGTGACTGTTTCTTTGCCGCAGAAGCTGTGGAGTTTGATTAGGTCCCATTTGTCTATTTTGGCTTTTGTTGCCAATGCTTTTGGTGTTTTGTTCATGAAGTCCTTGCCTACTCCTATGTCCTGAATGGTTTTGCCTAGATTTTCTTCTAGGGTTTTTATGGTGTCAGGTCTTACGTTTAAGTCTTTAATCCATCTGGAGTTAATTTTAGTGTAAGGTGTCAGAAAGGGGTCCAGTTTCTGCTTTCTGCACATGGCTAGCCAGTTTTCCCAACACCATTTATTAAATAGGGAATCCTTTCCCCATTGCCTGTTTTTGTCTGGTTTATCAAAGATAATATGGTTGTAGATATGTTGTGTTGCCTCCGATGCTTCTGTTCTGTTCCATTGGTCTATATCTCTGTTTTGGTACCAGTACCATGCTGTTTTGATTACTGTAGCCTTGTAGTATAGTTTGAAGTCTGGTAGTGTGATGCCTCCCGCTGTGTTCTTTTTGCTTAGAATTGACTTGGCTATGCGGGCTCTTTTTTGGTTCCATATGAAATTCATGGTGGTTTTTTCCAGTTCTGTGAAGAAATTCAATGGTAGTTTGATGGGGATAGCATTGATTGTGTAAATTACTTTGGGCAGTATAGCCATTTTCACGATATTGATTCTTCCTAACCACGAACATGGAATGTTTCTCCATCTGTTTGTGTCCTCTTATTTCGTTGAGCAGTTGTTTGTAGTTTTCCTTAAAGAGGTCCCTTACATTCCTAGTGAGTTGTATTCCTAGGTATTTTATTTTCTTTGTAGCAATTGTGAATGGCAGTTCATTCTGATTTGGTTCTCTTTAAGTCTGTTATTGGTGTATAGGAATGCTTGTGATTTTTGAACATTGATTTTATATCCTGAGACTTTGCTGAAGTTGCTTATCAGTTGCAGGAGCTTTTGGGCTGAGGTGATGGGGTCTTCTAGGTATACTATCATGTCGTCTGCAAATAGAGACAATTTGGCTTCCACCTTTCCTATTTGAATACCCTTTATTTCTTTTTCTTGCCTGATTGCTCTGGCTAGAACTTCCAGTACTATGTTGAATAGAAGTGGTGAGAGAGGGCATCCTTGTTCAGTGCCGGATTTCAAAGGGAATGCTTCCAGTTTTTGCCCATTAAGTATGATATTGGCTGTTGGTTTGTCATAAATAGCTTTTATTACTTTGAGATATGTTCCATCAATACCAAGTTTATTGAGGGTTTTAGCATAAAGGGCTGTTGAATTTTGTCAAATGCCTTCTCTGCATCAATTGAGATAATCATGTGGTTTTTGTTTTTGCTTCTGTTTATGTGGTGAATTACATTTATAGACTTGTATGTTGAACCAGCCTTGCATCCCCGGATGAATCCTACTTGATCATGATGGATAAGTTTTTAATGTGCTGTTGCAATCGGTTTGCCAGTATTTTATTGAAGATTTTTGCATCTATGTTCATCATGGATATTGGCCTGAAGTTTTCTTTTTGTTGAGTCTCTGCCAGGTTTTGGTATCAGGATGATGTTGGTCTCATAAAATGATTTGGGAAGGGTTCCTTTTTGGATTATTTGGAATAGTTTCAGAAGGAATGGTACCAGATCCTCTTTGTGTGTCTGGTAGAATTCAGCTGTGAACCCATCTGACCTGGGCTTTTTTGTGTGGTAGGTTTTAATTGCTGCCTCAACTTGACCTTGTTATTGGTCTATTCATAGTTTCGCTTCCTCCTGGTTTAGGCTTGGGAGGACACAGGCGTCCAGGAATTTATCCATTTCTTCCTGATTTACTAGTTTGTGTGCATAGAGTTGTTTGTAGTATTCTCTGATGATGGTTTGAATTTCTGTGGAATCTGTGGTGATTTCCCTTTATCGCTTTTTTTTATTGCATCTATTTGGTTGTTCTCTTTTCTTTTTATCAGTCTGGCTAGTGGTCTGTCTATTTTGTTGATCTTTTCAAAACCAGCTCTTAGATTTATTGATTTTTGAAGGGTTTTTCTTGTCTCTATCTCCTTCAGTTCTGCTCTGATCTTAGTTATTTCTTGTCTTCGGCTAGGTTTTGAGCTTTTTGATCTTGCTCCTCTAGCTCTTTCAATTTTGACGATAGGGTGTCAATTTTGGATCTCTCCACTCTTCTCATGTGGGCACTTATTGCTATATATTTTCCTCTACAGACTGCTTTTAAATGTGTCCCAGAGATTCTGGTACGTTGTGTCTTCATTCTCGTTGGTTTCAAAGAACTTCTTTATTTCTGCCTTCATTTCATTGTTTATCCAATCAACATTCAAGAGCCAGTTGTTCAGTTTCCATGAAGCTGTGCGGTTCTGAGTTATTTTCTGAATTCTGAGTTCCAACTTGATTGCACTATGGTCTGAGAGACTGTTTGTTATGATTTCGTTGTTTTGCATTTGCTGAGGAGTGCTTTACTTCCAATTATGTGGTCAATTTTGGAGTAGGTGTGATGTGGTGCTGAGAAGAATGTATATTCTGTGGATTTGGGGTGGAGAGTTCTGTAAATGTCTATCAGGTTTGCTTGTTCCAGGTCTGAGTTCAAGTCCTGGATATCCTTGTTAATTTTCTGTCTGGTTGATCTGTCTGCTATTGACAGTGGAGTGTTAAAGTCTCCCACTATTATTGTGTGGGAGTCAAGTCTCTTTGTAAGTCATTAAGAACTTGCCATATATCTGGGTGCTCCTACATTGGGTCCATATATATTTAGAATCGTTAGCTCTTCTTGTTGTATCGATCCTTTTACCATTATGTAATGACCTTCTTTGTCCCTTTTGATCTTTGTTGCTTTAAAGTCTATTTTATCAGAGATGAGAATTGCAACTCCTGCTTTTTTGCTCTCCATTTGCTTGGTAAATCTTCCTCCATCCTTTATTTTGAGCCTTTGTGTATCTTTGCATGTGAGGTGGGTTTCCTGGATACAGCACACTGATGGGTTTTGGTTTTTATCCAATTTGCCAGTCTGTGTCTTTTGATTGGTGCATTTAGCCCATTTACATTCAGGGTTAATATTGTTATGTGTGAATTTGATACTGCCATTTTGATGCTAGCTGGCTGTTTTGCTTTGGTTCATGTACATTCTTCATTTTGTTGATGGTCTTTAGCATTTGGTATGCTTTTAGGATGGCTGGAACTGGTTGTTTCTTTCTATGTGTAGTGCCTCTTTCAGGAGCTCTTGTAAAGCAGGCCTAGTGGTGACAAAATCTCTGAGTACTTGCTTGTTCGTGAAGGATTTTATTTTTCCTTCACTTATGAAGCTCAGTTTGGCTGGATATGAAATTCTGGGTGAAAGTTCTTTTCTTTAAGGATGTTGAATATTGGCCCCACTCTCTTCTGGCTTGTAGAGTCTCTGCCGAGAGATCTGCTGTGAGTCTGATGGGCTTCCCTTTGTGGGTGACCTGACCTTTCTCTGGCTGCCCTTAGTATTTTCTCCTTCATTTCAACCCTGGTGAATCTGACGATTATGTGCCTTGGGGTTGCTCTTCTTGCGAGTATCTTTGTGGTGTTCTCTGTATTTCCTGGAGTTGAGTATTGACCTGTCTTGCTAGGTTGGGGAAATTTTCCTGGATAATATCCTGAAGAGTGTTTTCCAGCTTGATTCATTCTCTTCATCACATTCTGGTACACCTATCAAACGTAGGTTGGGTCTCTTCACATAGTCCCACATTTCTTGGAGATTTTGTTCATTCCTTTTGTACTTTTTCTTTAATCTTGGTTTCTCGTTTTTATTTCATTGAGTTGATCTTCAACTTCTGATATTCTTTCTTCTGCTTGGTCAATTCGGCTGTTGAAACTTGTGCATGCTTCATAAGTTCTCGTGTTGTGTTTTTCAGCTCCTTCAATTCATTCATATTCCTCTCTAAGTTGTCCATTCTTGTTATCAATTCCTAATCTTTTTTCAAATCTTTTTCAAGGTTCTTAGTTTCTTTGCACTGGTTTAGTACATGTTCCTTTAGCTCACTGAAGTTTCTCATTATCCACTTTCTGAAGTCTGATTCCGCTCATTTGTCACATTCATTCTCCGTCCAGCTTTGTTCCTTGCTGGTGAGGAGTTTTGGTCCTTTTGGAGGTGAGGTGTTTTGGTTTCGGTGCTTTCCTCCTTTTGCGCTGGTTTCTTCCCATCTTTATGGATTTATCCGCCTGTCGTCTTAGTAGTTGCTGATTTTTCAATTGGGTCTCTGTGTGGACGCTGAGATTGTTGATGATGAAGTATTTGTGTTACTTAGTTTTCCTCTAATGGTCTATCCTCTGCTGTATGAGTGCTGAGGTCCACCCAGGCCCTGCTTGTCTGGGGTATAACTGCAGCAGCTGCAGAACATTGAGGGATGATACCAGTTTCTTCTTCTGCTGTCCTTGTTCCAGAATGATGCCAGCCAAATGTCAGTCTGATTAGTCCTTTCTGGGTGACTCCTTGATATACAGGGGTCAGGAGCTGCTTGAGGAGACAGTCTGTGCTTTATAGGAGCTCCAGTGCTGAGCTGTGAGCTCCGTTGTTCATTCAGCATCGTTGGGAGGTTGTTTATGTCTGCTTCTATAGAACTCATAAAATGCCACCCTTTTTCCCCCCTTTAGATGCTCTGTCTCAGGGAGTTGGGGCTTTCTTTATGAGTATCTGTTGCACTGTCCTGCCCCACTAGGCGGCAGTCTATTCACTATTTGCCTGCCGGGGCTCTGACCTGCTAGCGCGGGTCCACCCTGTTGCTGCTGGACTCCCTTCTGCTGTGGAGCGCAGAGTTTCTCTGTTATGGCAGGTTGCCTCTGCAACGGCAGGCTGTGTCAGTCCTGGGCGGTACTTCAGTGAGGGTGAACTGCGTCAGCAATGGTGGACGCCCCTCCCTCACCAGGCTGCTCCGTCCTAGATGCCGGCAGCAAAACTCTCAGCCCCAAGCATCTCCAGTCGCCACCCTGCTTGTCCCCTTGAGCGTGGGACCCGCCGAGCCCAATCACCCAGCTCCCTGCCTCAGAGTCCGTCCTCTCTCTCTCTCTTCCTCTCCCCAAGCTGAAAGGTCGACTCTCTCACTGTCACCCCAGTAGCCTGCCGATAGGGCACTGGGATTCGTGCGATCTCCCATGCTGCTGCCCACTACCCTGGCTCAGATCACGCTTCCAAGGAAACTCCTGGTCTGGCTCATTGTCCAAGTCCCGTTCAATCAGATGAACATGCCAATCTGCCCTTCCAAATCTCAGATTGCCGTTTAACAGGGCACCCAGACCAGTGAGTTCGCCTCCCGCTGCGGCGCTGGCTGAATGGAGCCGGCTGCTGGCTGCTGCCAGCGCCTCCCCACACCTGGGACTTTCAATGCTCTGGGAGGTTGTGGCGGGTGGATCAGGGGTCAGGAGTTCGAGAACAGCCTGGTCAACATAGTGAAACACTTGCCTCTACACTTTGTGGGGCCCAGGTGGGCGAGTCACCTGAGGTCACGAGTTTGAGGTCACCCTTGGCATTCCGATGAAGAAACTCCTGGGAGGTTGTGGCGGGTGGATCAGGGGTCAGGAGCTCGAGAACAGCCTGGTCAACATAGTGAAACCCTTGCCTCTACACTTTGGGGGGCCCAGGTGGGCAGGTCACCTGAGGTCACGAGTTCGAGGTCACCCTTGGCATCCCAGTGAAGAAACACCAAATTCAGTTGTCCGGACTTCCCCAAATGATCGTTGCTCCTCGGTGTTCAGCCACTGGGTGGATCCATACTGCAGGGCCTCCCTGCTTCGCCTGCCTTGCATTTCATTGACTTTCCTTGCTTTGCTTTTTTTTTGCCTGAAATTGCCCTGCCTTGTTTTGTCTGGAATAGTCTTGCATGTAATTGCCTTGTCTTACCTTGCCTTGACTGGAGTTGTTTTGTTTTGAATTTCCTTGTCTTGCCTTTTTTAACCTGAAATTGCCTTGCCTAAAATTGCCATGCCTTGCATTGCCTTACCTTGCATTGACTGGAATTGTCTTGCCTTACACTGATGTTCCCTGATGAAATTGCTTGCCTGAATTGTTTTTATTTGCCTTGTTTTTAGTGGGAATGGTTTCTAATTTCTTGCCTGAAATTGTCATTATGCTGAAAAATGTTGCCTGTTTGCCTTTACCTTACATTGTCTTGTTTTGCCTGGAGTTCTTTTTTCTGAATTGATTGCCTTGCCTTAATTTATTTTGACTGGAATTGCCTTAAATCAAATTGCTTTCCTGAGTTGCCTGAAATCTTGTCTGAATTGCCTTGCTGTTTTGAAAATCTCTTGTTTGAAATTAGCCTTGTTGAAAATTCTTTCACTCCTTGCCTAGTCTAATTGCCCTGTCAATTGTCTTTTGTGTTTCTTTTCCTTCAATTGCCTTGCATGAATTGATGCCTTTCCTTGACTTGACTTGTTTGTAATATTCCTGTATTGTATTGCCTTGCCTTGATGAAATTTTCCTGAATTTCCTGCCTTGTTTGCTCTTCCTGGAATTGCTGTGTCTTCCTGACTTGCCATGCCTAAAATTGACTTTCAATTGCCTTGCATTTCATTGCCTTGCATGAAAGATTGCTGGGATCAAGATGGCATGTCAGAACAACTCAGGATTGCCTCAGTGAAGGCGCCAGGGTGAGTCCTAGCATTCTCAGAGTTTTGTTGCCCACAGACAGGAAAGTCCCAGGTGTGGAGAGACAGGATGCCAGCACAGCTGGTGATTTGCTCACAGGCCTTCAGCCAGCGCTGCAGCAGAGTGACCTGGCACAAAACTCACTGGTCTGGGTGCCCTGTTAAACCAAATGAGATTTGAAGGGCAGATTGGCATGTCCATCTGATTAAACGGGACTTGAAATGAGCCAGACCAGGAGATTCCTGGAGATTTGAGCTGGTGCAGTGGGCAGCGGCATGGGAGATGATCCCAGTGCCCCATTAGCAGGCTACTGGGCCAGTGAGAGAGTCTGTCATTGAGAAAAAGAGAGAGAGAGGACCTTGAGGCAGGGAGCCAGGTGATCTTTCAGGTCCCACCTCACTGGGACAAGCAGGGTGGTGATTGGAGGCTCTGTTGAGATTGCTGCCACAGCTGAATCTGTGCAGCCTGGTGAGGCGCCACCACTATGATAATCTGCCCCTACTGAAGTACCACCAGTGCTGATGCAGCCTGCCATTGAGGCAACCTGCATAACAGAGAGACTCAGCAGGGCACCACAGCAGAAAGCCTCAGCAGCAGGAGACCCACGCTAGCAGGTGGAGCCTCAGCAGGCAAATAGTGAATAGACTACCTCAGGCAGGACAGTGCAACAGATACTCATGAAAGCTCAACCCCTGAGACAGAGCATCTGAGGAAAAAATGTTTATAAGTTCTGAAGACAAACACTCCCAACAATGAATGAACAACGGAGCTCACAGCTCAGCACTGAGCTCCTATAAAGCACAGACTCTCCTCAAGCAGCTCCTGACCCCTGTATATCCAAAGAGTCACCTCAAAAAGGACTAATCAGACTGACATTTGGAGGCATCATTCTGGGACAAAGAGCAGAAGAAGAAACTGGTACATCCTCACTGTTCTGCAGCTGCAACAGTACCCAGACAAGCAGGGCCTGAGGACCTCAGCACTCATACACTGCATTGCTATGCCTTGCCATAGATGAAATTGCCTTGCCTGGAATTGTTTTTTATTTGCCTTGTTTTTCTAGCCTTGCCTGGAATGGCCTTTCTGGCAATTGCCTTGCCTGAAATTGTCCTACCTTGCGTTGCCAAAAAATGCCTTGCCTGGCTTTGCCTTACCTTACATTGTCTTGTTTTGCCTGGAGTTCCTTTTTCTAGAATTGCATTGCCTTGCCTTAACTTATTTTGACTGGAATTGCCTTAAATCAAATTGCCTTTTCCTGAGTTGCCTGGAAATTTCTTGTCTGGAATTGCCTTGTCTTGCCTTGCTTAAAATTGCCTTGCTTGAAATTTCCATGCCTTGTTGAAAATTCTTTTGCACTGCCTTGCCTAGCCTGGAATTGCCCTGTCTGGAATTGTCTTGCTGTGGCTCGCGTTGCCTTGCCTGGAATTGCCTTGCATAGAATTGCCATGCCTTTCCTTGACTTGACTTGCTTGTAATTACCTTCCCTGGTATTGCCCCACCTTGCCTTGCCTTGATGAAATTCCCTTCCTGGAATTTCCCTGCCTTGTTTGCCTTTCCTGGAATTGCCGTGTCTTGCCTTGACTTGCCATGCCTAAAATTGACTTTCTGGGAATTGCCTTGCATTTCATTGCCTTGCATGAAAGAGCCTTGCTGGGATTTTTTCAAGATGGCGCCGTAGGAACAACTCAGTATTGCAGCTCTCAGTGAAGGCGCGGAGGGCGAGTCCTAGGCGCATTCTCAGAAAGACTTTTGTTGCCCACAAAACAGGGAAAGTCCCAGGTGTAGGAGAGACACAGGATGCCAGCACAGCTGGTGATTTGTCTCACACGGCCGGTTCAGCTAGCGCTGCAGCAGAGTGGGACCTGGCACAAAACTCACTGGTCTGGGTGCACTGTTAAACCATTAATATGAGATTTGTAAGGGCAGATTGACATGTCCATCTGATTAAACGGGACTTGGAGAATGAGACAGACCAGGAGATTCCCGGGATGTGATTTGAGCTGGTGCAGTGGGCAGCGGCATGGGAGATTGCACAAATCCCAGTGCCCTATTAGCAGGCTATTGGGGCACCAGTGAGAGAGTTAACCGTTCAAATTGGGGAGAAAAAGAGAGAGAGAGAGGACAAACTCTGAGGCAGGGAGCCAGGTGATCAGGCTCAGCAGGTCCCACCCTCACTGGAACAAGCAGGGTGGTGATTGGAGGCGATCAGTGTTGAGAATTTTGCTGCGGGCACAGCTGAATCTAAAACAGTGCAGCCCGGTGGGGGAGAAGCGACCACCACTATGGACGCAATCTGCCCCTACTGAAGTACCACCAGTGCTGATGCAGCCTGCCATTGCAAAGGCAACCCGCTGTAACAGAGAGACTCTGCCAGCAGGGCGGAGCACACCACAGCAAAGAGCCCAGCAGCGGCAGGGCATAGTGAATAGACTACCTCATACCCGGGCAGGACAGTGCAACAGATACTCATAGAAAAAGCCACAACACCCTAAGACAGAGCATCTGAGGAAAAAAAGGGGGGTGTTTATAAGTTCTGCTGCAGAAGACCGAAACACAGGTGCCCAACAACCCAGAATAAACAACCGAGCTTACAGCTCAGCACTGGAACTCCTATAAAGTATAGACCGTCTCTTCAAGCAGCTCCCTGACCGCTGTATATCCAAAGAGTCACCTCAAAAAAGGAATAATCAGACTGACATTTGGAGGACATCATTCTGGGACAAAGATTGCAGAAGAAGAACCTGGTACGATCCCTCACTGTTCTACAGCTGCTACAGGTGTACCCAAGACAAACAGGGCCTGGAGTGGACCTCAGCACTCATACAGCAGAGGGGCTAGATCATTAGAAAGAAAACTAAGTAACAAAAATACTTCATCATCAACAATCTGGGTGTCCACTCAGAGACCCAATTGAAAAATCAGCAACTACTAAGACGACAGATGGATAAATCCACAAAAATGGAAAGAAACCAGCACAAAAAGGCGAAAAACACTCGAAACTAAAACACCTCACCTCCTACAAAGGACCAAAACTCATCACCAGCAAGGGAACAAAGCTGGATGGAGAGTGAGTGTGACAAAATGATGAAATCAGATTTCAGAAAGTGGATAATGAGAAACTTCAGTGAGCTAAAAGAACATGTCCTAAATCAATGCAAACAAAATAAGAACCTTGAAGAAAGATTTGAAAACAGATTCGAGGAAATGATAACAAGAATGGACAACTTAGAGAGGAATCTGAATGTATTGAAGGAGCTGAAAAACAAGAAGAGAACTTCGTGAAGCATGCACAAGTTTCAACAATTGACCAAGCAGAAGAAAGAATATCAGAAGTCGAAGATCAACTCAAATCAAATAAAACGAGAAAAGAAGATTAGAGGGAAAAGGCCAAAAAGGAATGAACAAAATCTTTATGAAATGTGGGACTATGTAAAAAGACCCAACCTACGTTTGATAGGTGTACCAGAATGTGATGAAGAGAAAGAATCCAAGAAGGAAAATACTATTCAATATATTATCCAGGAAAATTTCCCCAACCTAGCAAGGCAGGTCAATACTGAACTCCAGGAAATACAGAGAACACCACAATGATACTCCTCAAAAAGAGCAACCCCAAGGCACATAATCGTCAGATTCACCAGGGTTGAAATGAAGGAGAAAATATTAAGGGCAGCCAGAGAGAAAGATCGGGTGACCAAAAAAGGGAAGCCCATCAGATTCACAGCACATCTCTCAGCAGAGACTCTACAAGCCAGAAGAGAGTGGGGGCTAATAGTCAACATCCTCAAAGGAAAGAACTTTCAACCCAGAATTTCATATCAAGCCAAACTGAGCTTCATAAGTGAAGAAAAAATAAAATCCTTCGTAAACAAAAATTACTCAGAGATTTTGTCACCGCTAGGCCTGCTTTACAAGAGCTCCTGAAAGAGGCACTACACATAGAAAGAAACAACCAGTACCAGCCATCCTAAAAGCATACCAATTGCTAAAGAGCATCAACAAAATGAAGAATCTACATGAACCAATGGGCAAAACAGCCAGCTAGCATCAAAACGGCAGTATCAAATTCACACATAACAATATTAACCCTAAATGTAAATGGGCTAAATGCACCAAAAAAGATACAGACTGGCAAATTGGATAAAAAGCCAGAACACATTGGTGTGCTGTATCCAGAAAACCCACCTCAAACGCAAGGATACAAAAAGGCTCAAAATAAAGGGATGGAGGAAGATTTACCAAGCAAATGGAGAGCAAAAAAAAAGCAGGAGTTAAAATTCTCGTCTCTGATAAAATAGACGTTAAAGAAACAAAGATCAAAAGGGACAAAGAAGGTCATTACATAATGGTAAAAGGATCGATACAACAAGAAGAGCTAACGATTCTAAATATATATGGACCCAATGCAGGAGCACACAGATATATAAAGCAAGTTCTTAATGACTTACAAAGAGACTTAGACTCCCACACAATAATAGTGGGAGACTTTAACACTCCACTGTCAATAGCAGACAGATCAACCAGACAGAAAATTAACAAGGATATCCAGGACTTGAACTCAGACCTGGAACAAGCAAACCTGATAGACATTTACAGAACTCTCCACCCCAAATCCACAGAATATACATTCTTCTCAGCACCACATCACACCTACTCCAAAATTGACCACATAATTGGAAGTAAAGCACTCCTCAGCAAATGCAAAACAACTGAAATCATAACAAACAGTCTCTCAGACCATAGTGCAATCAAGTTGGAACTCAGAATTCAGAAAATAACTCAGAACTGCACAGCTTCATGGAAACTGAACAACTGGCTCTTGAATGTTGATTGGATAAACAATGAAATGAAGGCAGAAATAAAGAAGTTCTTTGAAACCAACGAGAATGAAGACACAATGTACCAGAATCTCTGGGACACATTTAAAGCAGTCTGTAGAGGAAAATATATAGCAATAAGTGCCACATGAGAAGAGTGGAGAGATCCAAAATTGACACCCTATCGCAAAATTGAAAGAGCTAGAGGAGCAAGATCAAAAAGCTCAAAACCTAGCCAAAGACAAGAAATAACTAAGATCAGAGCAGAACTGAAGGAGATAGAGACAAGAAAACCCTTCAAAATAAATCAACAGCTGGTTTTTCAACAAAATAGACAGACCACTAGCCAGACTGATAAAAAGAAAAGAGAGAACAACCAAATAGATGCAATAAAAAAACGATAATGGAAATCACCAGATTCCACAGAAATTCAAACCATCATCAGAGAATACTACAAACAACTCTATGCACACAAACTAGTAAACCAGGAAGAAATGGATAAATTCCTGGACGCCTGTGTCCTCCCAAGCCTAAACCAGGAGGAAGCCAAAACTATGAATAGACCAATAACAAGGTCTGAAGTTGAGGCAGCAATTAAGAGCCTACCACACAAAAAGCCCAGGTCCAGATGGGTTCACAGCTGAATTCTACCAGACACACAAAGAGGATCTGGTACCATTCTTCTGAAACTATTCCAAATAATTCAAAAAGAGGAACCCTTCCCAAATCATTTTATGAGACCAACATCATCCTGACACCAAAACCCAGCAGAGACTCAACAAGAAAAGAATACTTCAGGCCAATATCCATGATGAACATAGATGCAAAATCTTCAATAAAATACTGGCAAACCGATTGCAACAGCACATTAAAAACTTATCCATCATGATCAAGTAGGATTCATCCGGGATGCAAGGCTGGTTCAACATATGCAAGTCTATAAATGTAATTCACCACATAAACAGAAGCAAAAACAAAACCACATGATTATCTCAATTGATGCAGAGAAGGCATTTGACAAAATTCAACAGCCTTTATGCTAAAACCCTCAATAAACTTGGTATTGATGGAACATATCTCAAAGTAATAAAAGCTATTTACAACAAACCAACAGCCAGTAACATACTTAATGGGCAAAAGCTGGAAGCATTCCCTTTGAAATCCGGAACTAAACAAGAATGCCATGTCTCACCACTCCTATTCAACATAGTACTGGAAGTTCTAGCCAGAGCAATCAGGCAAGAAAAAGAAATAAAGGGTATTCAAATAGGAAAGGTGGAAGCCAAATTGTCTCTATTTGCAGACGACATGATAGTATACCTAGAAGACCCCATCACCTCAGCCCAAAAGCTCCTGAAACTGATAAGCAACTTCAGCAAAGTCTCAGGATATAAAATCAATGTGCAAAAATCACAAGCATTCCTATACACCAATAACAGACTTAAAGAGAACCAAATCAAAAACAATCTGCTGTTCACAATTGCTACAAAGAAAATAAAATACCTAGGAATACAACTCACAAGGAATGTAAGGAACCTCTTTAAGGAAAACTACAAACCACTGCTCAACGAAATAAGAGAGGACACAAACAGATGGAGAAACATTCCATGTTCGTGGTTAGGAAGAATCAATATCGTGAAAATGGCTATACTGCCCAAAGTAATTTACACAATCAATGCTATCCCCATCAAACTACCATTGAATTTCTTCACAGAACTGGAAAACCACCATGAATTTCATATGGAACCAAAAAGAGCCGGCATAGCCAAGTCAATTCTAAGCAAAAAGAACACAGCGGGAGGCATCACACTACCAGACTTCGAACTATAGTACTAGGCTACAGTAATCAAAACAGCATAGTACTGGTACCAAAACAGAGATATAGACCAATGGAACAGAACAGAGGCATCGGAGGCAACACAACATATCTACAACCATATAATCTTTGATAAACCAGACAAAAACAAGCAATGAGGAAAGGATTCCCTGTTTAATAAATGGTGTTGGGAAAACTGTTTAGCCATGTGCAGAAAGCAGAAACTGGACCCCTTCCTGACACCTTACACTAAAATTAACTCCAGATAGATTAAAGACTTAAACGTAAGACCTGACGCCATAAAAACCGTAGAAAAAATTCTAGGAAAAACCATTCAGGACATATGAGTAGTCAAGGACTTCATGACCAAAACACCAAAAGCATTGACAACAAAAGCCAAAATAGACAAATGGAACCTAATCAAACTCCACAGCTTCTGCACGGCAAAAGAAACAGTCACTAGAGTGAATCGGCAACCATCAGAATGGGAAATAATCTGCAGTTTATGCATCTGACAAAGGGCTGATATCCAGAATTTACAAAGAACTCAAACAGATTTACAGAAAAAAACAAAAATGCCCATTCAAAAATGAGCAAAGGATATGAAAAGACACTTTACAGAAGAAGACATACATGAGGCCAACAAACACATGAAAGAATGCTCATCATTACTGGTCATTAGAGAGATGCAAATCAAAACAACATTGAGATACCATCTCATGCCAGTTAGAATGGCGATCATTAAAAAATCTGGAGAGAGGAGATTCTGGAGAGAATGTGGAGAAATAGGAACACTCTTACACTGTTGGTGGGAGTGTAAATTAGTTCAACCATTGTGGAAGACAGTGTGGAGATTCCTCAAGGACCTAGAAATAGAAATTCCATTTGACCCAGCAATCTCATTACTGGGTATATATCCAAAGGACTATAAATCGTTCTACTATAAGGACAAATGCACACGAATGTTCATTGCAGCACTTTTTACAATAGCAAAGACCTGGAACCAACCCAAATGCCCATTGATAATAGACTGGACTGGGTAAATGTGGCACATATACACCATGGAATATTATGCAGCAATCAAAAATGATGAGTTTTTGTCCTTTGTAAGGACATGGATGAATCTGGAGAACATCATTCTCAGCAAACTGACACAAGAACAGAAAAAAAAATACCGCATATTCTCATTCATAGGTGGGTGAGAAAAATGAGAACACATGGACACAGGGAGGGGGTCTACTACACACTGGGGTCTATTGGGGGAAGAGGGGGGACAGTGTGGGGCTTGGGTGGGATAGCCTGGGGATAAATACCAAGTGTGGGTGAACGGGAGGAAGGCAGAAAGCACACTGACATGTGTGTACCTATGCAACTATTTTGCACGTTCTTCCCATGTACCCCAAAACCTAGAAAGCAATAAAAATTTAAAAAATTAAAAAAAGAATAGACTAGTGTATATTCCCCAGGTGTTCATTATTCACTGAGGCTGTAAATGAGTAGCTATATGAAATAGAATCCTAACTCTTCCTCCCGAGTATATTACTACTGAAACTGTGCATTAGTGTTCTTATGAAATAAGATGCTCACTATCCCCCATATTTGTATTATTCAGTGAATCTCTGAATTCGTGGCGATATGAAATAGACTGCTAAGACAAATGTACGTTTGTGCATTATTCACTGAGGCTGTAAGTGAGTGGCCATATAAAATGGAATGTTGACTATTCCCCAGGTGTGGATTATTCACTGAGGCTACGAATGGGAGGCAATGTGAAATAGACACCTGACTATTCCACAGGTGGATATTATCCACTAAGGCTATGAATGAGTGTCCAAATAAAGCAGACTCCTGGCTACTCTACAGCTGTGCAGTATTCACTTAGGCTCTCAATGAATGTCCACCAGAAATAGACTCCAAATTATTTTCCAGGTGTGTATTTTTCAGTGAGACTCAGAATAAGTGGCCATATTAATTAGATTTCTTACTATCCCACAGGTGTGTATTACTCACTGATACTCTGAATATGTGGCGACATGAAACAGACTCCTGACTACTACACATTATTCAGTGATACTCGGAATGAGAGACCACATGAAAAAGACTCCTGACTATTCCCCAGGTGTGTGTTATTTAGTAAGACTCTGAATGAGGGAATAAACAGAATTCTGACTATTTCCCCAGATGAGTACATTTAGTGAGGCTCTTAATGAGTGGCCATATGAAAGAAAGTTCTGACTATTCCACAGGTCTGCATTATTCCATGAGGCTGTGAAAGAGTGGCCATATGAAATAGACTCCTGACAATTTTCCAGGTATGTAATATTCAGTGAGGTTGTGAATAAGTGTCCATAAGAAATAGTCTCCTTTTAGCTGGTGTGCATTATTCAGTGAGGCTCTGAATGTGTGGCCATAATAAATAGACTCCAGACTATATTACAAGTGTGTAATATTTAGTGAGGTTGTGAAAGAGTGGCCATATGAAACAGACTCCTTATTACTTTACCTGTGTGTGTTATTCACTGATTTCCTAAATGAGCAGCCATATGACATAGACTCCTAATCACTCTGAATGAGTTTCAATATGAAATACACTTTGACTATTCTCCAGGTGTGTTTTATTCACACTGGCTCTGAATGAGGGGCCATATGAAATAGACTCCTGACTATTTCACAGGTGTGTATTATTCACTGATTTTCTGAATGTATCGCCAAAGAAAATAGACACATGGCTACTTCACAGGTATGCATTCTTCACTGATGTTCTGAATAAATGGCCACGTGAAAGAGACTCCAGGATTTTTCAGGTATGCATTATTCAATGAGACTCTGAGTGAGAGGACACTGTCAGTAAACACCTGCCAATTCCCCAAACTTGCACTATTTGGAGGGCTCTGAATGAGTGACAATATGAAATAACATAATCAATATTCCCCTGGTGTGTATTATTCACTGAGCCTCTAAAAGAGTGTCCATATGAAAGAGAAACCTGTCTATTTCCATGGTGTGCATTATTCAGTTTGGCTATGAATCACAGTTCATATGGAATAAGATACTGATTCTTCCCCAGGCGTGTATCATTCACTGAGGTTCTGAATGAGTGCCATAGGATATAGAACCTTGAATATTTCCCATGTGTATTATTCACTGAGGCTCTGAATGAGGGGTCATTTGAAATAGAATCCTCAGTACTCCCCAGGCATGCATTATTCACTGTGGCTCTGAATGAGTGGAAATATGAAATAGACTCCTGAGTATTCCACAGGTGTGTACCATTCAATGAGGCTCTGAATGAGTGGCCATATGAAAGAGAATCCTGAGTATTACAAACGTGTGCATTATTCAGTGAAGGTCTAAATGAGTGACCATAAGAAATAGAATCCTATTTCCCAGGTGTGCATTATTCACTGAGGTGCTGAATGAGTGGCCCTATGAAATAGATTGCTGAGTACTCCCCAGGTATGTATTATTCACGAGGCTGTGAATCAGTGGCCATGTGAAATAGACTTCTGAATATTCCTCATATGTGTATTATTAAGGGAGTTTCTGAAAAACTATTCCTATGAAATAGATTGCCGACAATTCCCCAGGTGTGGATTATTCACTGAGACTATGAATGGGAGGCAATGTGAAATAGACTCCTGATTATTTTCCAGGTGGGTTTTATTCACATGGGCACTGAATGAATAGACACCTGTCTATTTCACAGGTGTGTATTATGCTGAGTTTCTCAATGTGTTGCTAAAGAAAATAGACACTGGCTTTTCCACATGTGTACATTATTCACTGATGCTCTGAATGAATGGCCATATGAAAGAGACTCAAATTTTCTCCAGGTATGCATTATTCAATGAGGCTCTGAATGCAGGCCATACAAAATAGACTCCTGACAATTCCCCAGGTGTGGATTATTCACTGAGACTATGAATGGGAGGCAATGTGAAATAGACTCCTGATTATTTTCCAGGTGGGTTTTATTCACACGGGCCCTGAATGAGGAGCCATGTGAAATAGACTCCTCTCTATTCCACAGGTGTGTATGATTTGTTGAGGTTCTCAATGTGTGGCCAAAGGAAATAGATACCTGGCTACTCCACGTGTGTACATTATTCACCGATGCTCTGAATGAATGGCCATATGAAAGACACTCCAAATTTTTCTCCAGGTATGCATTATTCAATGAGCTCTGAATGCAGGCCATATGAAATAGACTCCTGACAATTCCACAGGTGTGTATTACTCAGTGAGACTCAGAAGGAGGGGTGACATGAAATAGACTCCTCACTATTCTACAGGTATAGGTTATTCAGTGAGTCTCAAAATGGGTGTCCATAATAAATAGAATCCCGATTATTCCCCTCATGTGTATTATTCCGTGAGGTGCTGAATGAGTGGCCATATGACATACATTTCTGAGGACTCAACAGGTGTTCATTGTTCACTTAGGCTTTGAATGAGGGGCAATGTGAAGCAGACTCCTGACTATGTCACAGGTGTGTATGTTACTGAGCCTCTGAATGATTGGCCTGAAGAAATAAACTCCTTGCTATTACTCAGGTGTGTATTATTCAGTGAGGCTCAAAATGAGTGGCCATATGAAATAGAACTCTCAGTACTCCACAGGGGTGAGTTATTCAGTGAGACTCTGAAAGAGTGGGCATATGAAATAGACTTCTGACTATTCCCCAGGTGTGCATTGTTTACTGAGGCTCTGAATGTGTGGCCATTGAAAATAGAATCCTCATTATTTCCTAGGTGTGTATTTTTCACTGAGTCTCTGAATGAGTGGCCATTCTAAATAAACTCCTGACAGTTCCCAAAACCTGCACTACTTCGAGAGGCTGTGAATGAGGGGCAATATTAAAAGACTCCTCAGTATTCTCCTGGTGTGTATTATTCACTGAGGCACTGAAAGAGTGTTTGTATCAGACTCCTCACTATTCTCAAGGTGTGTATTATTCGTTATGGCTCTCAATACTGGTCGTATAAAATAAAATCCTGGTTATTTCCCAAGGGTGTGTCGTTCACTGAGGCTCTGAATAAATGGCCATATGAAATAGACCCTTGACTATTCCCCAGGTGTGTATTATTCACTGAGGCTCTGAATAAGTGGCCATATGAAATAGACCCTTGACTATTCCCCAGGTGTGTATTATTCACTGAGGCTTTGAATGAAGGGCCATTTGAAATAAAATCCTCAGTACTGCTCAGGTATGCATGATTCAGTGAGGCTCAGAATGAGTGGCTATATAAAATAGTCTCCTGACTATTCCACAGGTGTGAAACATTCAGTGAGGCTCTGAATGAGTGGTCATATAAAACAAAATTCCTCACTATTCCAAATGTGTGCATTATTCAGTGAAGGTCCAAATGAGTGTCCATAAGAAATAGAATCCTGACTATTCTTCTGGTGTGCATTATTCCCTGAGGTGAGGAATGAGTGGCCATATAAAATAGATTGCTGAGTACTCCCCAGGTATGGTATGCATTATTTACTAAGGCGTTAAATCAGTGGTAATATAAAATAGACACCTAAATATCCCAAGATGCATATTATTCAGAGAGGCTCTGAATGAGCAGCTATATTAATTAGGCTCCTGACTATTGCACAGGCGTGCATTATTCAATGAAGCTCTGAGTGAGAGGCCAGATGAAATTGACTCCTGATCCTTCCCCAGTTGTGTGTAATTCACTGAGCCTCTTAGTGTGTGCTTAGTTGAAATACACTCCTGACTATTCCCCAGGTATGTCTTATTCACTGAGGTTCTGTGTGAGTTGCCATATAAAATAGACTCCTGACAATTCTGCAAGTGTGCACTATTCCCTGGAAGTCTCAGTGAGTGGCCATAAGAAACAGACTCCTGACTCTCCCCAATGTGTGTATTATTCAGGAGGCTCTGAAAAAGTGTCCATATGAAATAGACTCCTGACTATTTCCCAGGTGTGCATTATTCACTGAGGCTCTGAATAAGTGGCAATATATATAGATTCCTGACTATTCCCCAGGTGTGTATTATTCACTCAGCCTCTGAATGAGGGCCTTATGAAATAGACTCCTGACTATACCACAGGTGTGTATTATTCACTGATGTTCTGAATGTGTGGCCAAAGCAAATAGACACCTGGCCACTCCACAGGTGTGCATTCTTTACTGATGCTCTGAATGAATGGCCATATGAAAGAGACTCCAAATTTTTCTCCAGATATACATTATTCAATGAGGCTCTGAAGGAGGATAAATACAAAATTTACTCCTTACGATTCCGCATGTGTTAATTTTTCTGTTAGACTCGCAAAGGGGGTTGATAGGAAATAGACTCCTCAGGATTCCAAGGCATACATAATTCAGTGAGTCTCATAATAGGTGTTCATATTGAAGTATTGGATGCAAGATTGAATTAATCAACCAATAAAAAAGTATGCCAAATTTTATTGCTGGCGACCATGGAGCGCTCACATCTTTCCAACTCGCTGCCCGGAAATCAGTGGAGAAGGGTATTTAAGCTCAAAAACCACACAGTGGATGTAGGGCAAGAAACTTTACAGATGCTCATTTTGGTAACTACTGATAAGCAAAGGCCAGACAGTTCATTCTTTAGGGCAGGCTATCAGTTTTGTTTACAGAAGCCAGGATCACCGTTATTGCAAGGAGAATGGGACAGTACAACTTATTTTTGGAAAAAACTGCATTGTCTTATAGAATGGCGTTGCTCTGGTTCTAACTGTAGACCCACTATAGCACATTTCCCCTGTTCTTTTAACATGTATTAAATATTTAATAGTTTTTCTTTTGGATTTCTTTTCAATTAAGCAACTAACATACCCTTTAGTGGATCTTTTAGTAAGGACCCACCCATAATAGGTGGGAGTCAAGGGGGATACTTTCCAAGGGGCTAAGCTAGGAATCAGGAGGACAAGGAAGGTTACTGCGAGGAGCGCATAAGTCTCAGATTCAGGTGGTCTGATGAAGCTGAGGTCACTCTCCATTGTGCATCTGGGGGGCAGTCTTGACCTGTGAGTGGTGGATACAGGCAGTCAGTCCGTCCATCTTGATTGCTGTGGGGGTGACTAAAATATGGTGTTCTTTCCAGAGGAGTTGCCAGAGGCGGTGAATTTCTCCAGGATTCATCCATTTCGGGCTGGAAGGGTGTACTGGCTGGTCAGTAAGGTCCACTGAGGTTGGTTGAGTTCCCTGATGAGTGGGTGCACCTGGGACTGACCAGACTTATCATCGATGGACATTTGGGTTGGTTATAAACTTCAGCATGTATGGTGTCTGAAAGTTTGGGAGTAAGGAAAGGGCCTTCCAAACATAATTTCAAAATTTAAGCCTTTTTCATAGACCAGTACATGGGATGGAGGAGAACAAAGGACAGGTTAACCCAGTTTTCATCGGTCTCTAGAATAAATTTTGTTAAAGTCTTCCACAATGGTTGAACTAATTTACACTCCCACCAACAGTGTAGAGTGACTCTTTCTCCACATGCTCTCCAGCATCTGCTGTCTCCAGATATTTTAATGATCGCCATTCTAACTTCTGGATGTTCCTTTGTTTTGCAGAGCTCTCTAATGATCAGTGATGATGACATATTTTCATGGGGCAGGCCTCCCTTTCAGCCAGTCTTTTTGTAAAGTATCTGTTCGAACTCACTGGTCTGCCCATTTTTAAATGGCAATGTTTCAGATTGTAAATGTTCATCTGATTGAAAACTGGATATCAGCCCTTTGTCAGAGTTTCCTGCAAGATCTTCCCATTCTGTTGGTGCCAATAGATCTAGTGACTGTATCTGCTGTGCAGAAGCTACTGGAGTTTGATTAGGTTCCATTTGTCTATTTTGGCTTGGAAGTTTTGAGTTTTGGAGAAGTCCTCTACTATGTCCTGAATGGTTTTGCCTAGATTTTCTTCTAGGTTTTTGGGGCAGGTTTCATGTTGAAGTCTTTAATCCATCTGAGTTAATTTTGAGTGTCAGGAAGGTGCAGCCTGTTTCTGGGTCCACCATTGCTATAGGCAGTCCACACCATTTATTAAACAGGAAATCATTTACCCATTGCTTGTTTTTGTTTGGTTTACAGCAAAATTATACTCCACAGCAGAAGGGAGCCCAGCAGACTCTGTTCGACCCAGGCTATATCTCTGTTTTGGTACCAGTACCATGCAGTGAATAGACTGCCTGTGGGGCTGGACAGTGCAACAGATACTCATAAAGAAAGCCCCAACTCCTGAGACAGAGCATTGGTGTTTTATGAGTTCTATAGCAGCAGACATAAACAACCTCCCAACAACAATGAACAACGGAGCTCACACTGTCTCCTCAGCTCCTGAACCCTGTATATCCAAGGAGTCACCCCAGAAAAGGACTAATCAGACTGACATTTGGCTGGCATTATTCTGGAACAAGGACAGCAGAAGAAGAAACTGGTATCATCCTCACTGTTGAGTGCTCAGGTATAACCCAGACAAACAGGGCCTGGGTGGACTTCAGCACTCATACAGCAGAGGGATAGTTATTGGGGAAAACTAAGTAACAGAAATACTTCATCATCAACAATCTAGCGTCCACAGAGACCCAATTGAAAAATCAGCAACTACTAAGACGACAGGCGGATAAATCCATAAAGATGGGAAGAAACCAGCGCAAAAAGGAGAAACCAAAACACCTCACCTCTGAAAGGACCAAAACTTCTCACCAGCAAGGGAACAAAGCTGGACGGAATGTGACAAAATGACAGAATCAGACTTCAGAAAGTGGATAATGAGAAACTTCAGTGAGCTAAAGGAACATGTACTAAACCAGTGCAAAGAAACTAAGAACCTTGAAAAAGATTTGAAAAAGTTCGGAATTGATAACAAGAATGGACAACTTAGAGAGGAATATGAATGAATTGAAGGAGCTGAAAAAAAAACATGAGAACTTCATAAAGCATGCACAAGATTTAACAGCCTGAATTGACCAAGCAGAAGAAAGAATATCAGAAGTTGAAGATCAACTCAATGAAATAAAACGAGAAACCAAGATTAAAGAAAAAGTACAAAAAGGAATGAACAAAATCTCCAAGAAATGTGGGACTACCCAACCTACGTTTGATAGGTGTACCAGAATGTGTTGAAGAGAATGAATCCAAGCTGGAAAACACTCTTCAGGATATTATCCAGGAAAATTTCCCCAACCAAGCAAGTCAGGTCAATACTCAACTCCAGGAATTACAGAGAACACAAGGCACATAACCGTCAGAATCACAGGGTTGAAACGAAGGAGAAAATACTAAGGGCAGCCAGAGAGAAAGGTCGGTCACCCACAAAGGGAAGCCCATCAGACTCACAGCAGAGACTCTACAAGCCAGAAGAGTGAAGACAAATATTCAACATCCTTAAAGAAAAGAGCTTTCAACCCAGAATTTCATATCCAGCCAAGAAAGCAAGTACTCAGTTTTGTCACCACTAGGCCTGCTTTACAAGAGCTCCTGAAAGAGGCACTACACATAGAAAGAAACAACCAGTTCCAGCCATCCTAAAAGCATACCAAATGCTAAAGACCATCAACAAAATGAAGAATGTACATGAACCAACGGGCAAAACAGCCAGCTAGCATCAAAATGGGAACAATATTAACCCTGAATGTAAATGGGCTCCAATCAAAAGACACAGACTGGCAAATTGGATAGAAAACCCAAATCAGTCTGCTGTTTCCAGAAAACCAACTCACACAAAGATACACAAAGGCTCAAAATAAAAGGATGGAGGAAGATTTACCAAGCAAATGGAGAGCAAAAAAGCAGGGTCATTACATAATGGTAAAGGATGTGATACAACAAGAAGAGCTAACGATTCAAATATATATGGAGGCAAGTTCTTAATGACTTAAAAGAGACTTAACTCCCACACAATAATAGTGGAACTTTAACAGTCCACTGTCAATAGCAGACAGATCAACCAGACAGAAAATTAACAAGGATATCCAGGACTTGAACTCAGACCTGGAACAAGCAAACCTGAAAGACATTTACAGAACTCACCACCCCAAATCCACAGAATATACATTCTTCTCAGCACCACATCACACCTACTCCAAAATTGACCACATAATTGGAAGTAAAGCACTCCTCAGCAAATGCAAAACAACGGAAATCATAACAAAGAATCTCTCAGACCATAGTGCAATCAAGTTGGAACTCAGAATTCAGAAAATTACTCAGAACCGCACAGCTTCATAGAAACTGAACAACTGGCTCTTGAATGTTGATTGGATAAATAATGAAATGAAGGCAGAAATAAAGACGTTCTTTGAAACCAACGAGAATGGCAGAATCTCTGGGACACATTTAAAGCAGTCTGTAGAGGAAAATGTATAGCAGTAAGTGCCCACATGAGAAGCAAGGAGAGATCCTAAATTGACACCCTATCGTCAAAATTGAAAGAGCTAGAGGAGCAAGATCAAAAATGCTCAAAACCTAGCAGAAGACAAGAAATAACTAAGATCACGAGCAGAACTGAAGGAGATAGAGACAAGAAAACCCTTCAAAAATCAATAAATCTAAGAGCTGGTTTTTGAAAAGACAACCAAATAGATGCAATAAAAAACGATGAAATTGGAAATCACCAGAGATTTCACAGAAATTCAAACCATCATCAGAGAATACTACAAACAACTCTATGCACACAAACAAGTAATGGATAAATTCCTGGATGCCTGTGTCCTCCCAAGCCTAAACCAGGAGGAAGCAAACTATGAATTACAACACAAAAAGCCCAGGTCCAGTTGGTTCCCAGCTGAATTCTACCAGACACACAAAGAGGATCTGGTACCATTCCTTCTGAAACTATTCCAAATAATCCAAAAAGAGGGAACCCTTCCCAAATCATTTTATGAGACCAACATCATCCTGATACCAAAACCTGGCAGAGACTCAACATGAACATAGATGCAAAATCTTCAATAAAATACTGGCAAATCTACAGCAACAGCTCATTAAAATAGTTATCCATCATGATCAAGTAGTTCTTCTTTCAATAATCTTGTATTCACCACATAACAAAACCATGATTATCTCAATTGGCGCAGAGAAGGCATTTGACAAAATTCAACAGCCCTTTATGCTAAAACCCTCAATAAACTTGGTATTGATGGAACATATCTCAAAGTAATAAAAGCTATTTATGACAAACCAACAGCCAATATCATACTTAATGGGCAAAATCTTCTCTTGCCTCCAGCTGTCTATTGACATAGTACTGGAAAATGGGTATTCAAATTGGGTGGAAGCCAAATTGTCTCTATTTGCAGACGACATGATAGTATACCTAGAAGACCCCATCACCTCAGCCCAAAAGCTCCTGCAACTGATAAGCAACTTCAGCAAAGTCTCAGGATATAAAATCAATGTTCAAAATCACAAGCATTCCTATACACCAATAACAGACTTAAAGAGAACCAAATTAAGAACGAACTGCCATTCACAATTGCTACAAAGAAAATAAAATACCTAGGAATACAACTCACTAGGAATGTAAGGACCTCTTTAAGTAAAACTACAAACAACTGCTCAACGAAATAAGAGAGGACACAAACAGATGGAGAAACATTCCATGTTCGTGGTTAGGAAGAATCAATATTGTGAAAATGGCTATACTGCCCAAAGTAATTTACATTCAATGCTATCCCCATCAAACTACCATTGAATTTCTTCACAGAACTGGAAAACCACCATGAATTTCACAGAGTCCGTCAGGCACTTCAAACTATACTACAAGGCTACAGTAATCAAAACAGCATGGTACTGGTACCAAAACAGAGATATAGACCAAGCAGAAACTTCGGAGGCAACACAACATATCTACAACCATATTATCTTTGATAAACCAGACAAAACAGGCAATGGGGAAAGGATTCTATTTAATAAATGGAAAACTGGCTAGCCATGTGCAGAAAGCAGAAACTGGACCCCTTCTGACACCTTACACTAAAATTAACTCCAGATGGATTAAAGACTTAAACGTCCTGACACCATAAAACCCAGAAGAAAATCTAGGCAAAACCATTCAGGACATAGGAGTAGGCAAGGACTTCATGAACAAAACACCAAAAGCATTGGCAACAAAAGCCAAAATAGAAAAATGGGACCTAATCAAACTCCACAGCTTCTGCACGGCAAAAGAAACAGTCACTAGAGTGAATCGGCAACCATCAGAATGGGAAAAAATCATTGCAGTTTACACATCTGACAAATGGCTGATATCCAGAATTTACAAAGAACTCAAACAGATTTAACAAGCCCATTCAAAATGGGCAAAGGATATGAACAGACACTTTACAAAAGTAGACATACATGAGGCCAACAAACATATGAAAAAGTGCTCATCATCATTGGTCATTAGAGAGATGCAAATCAAAACCAAATTGAGATATCATCTCACACCAGTTAGAATCGCGATAATTAAAAAATCTGGAGACAGCAGATGCTGGAGAGGATGTGGAGAAATAGGAACACTCTTACACTGTTGGTGGGAGTGTAAATTAGTTCAACCATTGTGGAAGACAGTGTGGCGATTCCTCAGGGACCTAGAAATAGAAATTCCATTTGACCCAGCAATCCCATTACTGGATATCTATGCAAAGACTATAAATCGTTTCTACTATAAGGACACATGCACACGAATGTTCATTGCAGCACTGTTTACAATAGCAAAGACCTGAACCAACCCAAATGCCCATCGATGATAGACTGGGCTGGGAAAATGTGGCACATATACACCATGGAATATTATGCAGCAATCAAAATGATGAGTTTGTGTCCTTTGTAAGGACATGGATGAATCTGGAGAACATCATTCTCAGCAAACTGACACAAGAAAAAAGAAATCGGCATATACTCACTCATAGGTGGGTGAGAAAATGAGAACACATGGAAATGGGGAGGGACAGGGGGCTGTGGGGATAGCCTGGGGATGAATACCAAGTGTGGGTGAAAGGAAAGGCAGCAAAACACACTGCGATGTGTGCACCTATGCAACTATCTTGCACGTTCTGCACATGTACCCCAAAACCTATAATGCAATAAAAATTTTATAAAAAGTCTCCTTTATGGTCCGGTTCATCTTTTCAACCTGCCCTGAACTCTGGGGTCGATACGCACAGTGTAATTTTCAGGCTATGCACAGGGCCTTGACTGGGCCCTGAGAAACCTGTGCTGTAAATGCAGGGCCATTATCTAATCCCAGTGTCAGGGGCAAGCCGAACCGAGAAACCAGGTCCTGTAACAGTCTTTTTGTTACTACCAGTGTAGTTTCTGACCTAGTATAGAAAGCCTCGACCCACCCAGAGAAAGTGTCTACAAACACAAGGATGTAGGGACAGCCACTTGCTGGGGGCTTTATTTCACTAAAATATACCTTCCAGTGTTCCCCTGGGCTAGTACCCCTAAGTCTTATCCCTGCCTGACTAGACCTACTGCCTCCTGGATTTACCCTGGCACACACATCAAATTGAGTAGTAGTTTCCCTAACAATTTCATGTAAATGTGGAATGTAGTATCTGAACTTCAGTAGCTCAGTGAGTTTTTATTGTCATAAGTGTGTGGTCTGGTGTGTGTCCTTAACTAGAGTCCGCCCTAGAGCCTCAGGGAGCACAATCCTCCTGTATGGTAGAGTCCACCATCCTGTGAAATCTTGTCATCTCTCCGTTCTTTAGCAAAGTTTTCTTCATCAGGTTAGTACATATGGGTAAGGGGCAGGGTTGGGGCCCGCAGAGTCACAAGAAGGGTCAGAGATTTTACTGGCCCCAAGGCTCCCTGTCTGTCTTGCAAGTCAGCTGCCCTATTTTCCCTAGCCTCTGGTGTATCTCCCTTTTGGTTTTCTTTGCAGTGTATTAATGCCAGTGCCTTGGGCTTCCATTTATCCTCTAGTAGGGCTAGGATTTCCTCTTTGTTTTTGATGACATTTCCCTCTGAGGTAAGCAGCCCTATTTCTTTATAAATATCTTCGTGTACATGGGTTGTAGCAAAGGCATATCAGCTATCAGTGTAGATGTTGACAGATTTTCCCTCCGCCCAGTCCAAGGCCTTTATTAGAGCTATGAGTTCTGCCTTTTGGGCTGAGGTTCCATGTGGAAGAGCCTGGGCCCAGATAAGCCACTCTAGGGTGACCACAGCTGCCTTGGCATATCTGACTTCATTGACCATGAAACTATGGCCATCTGTATACAGTACCTCCTCTGGGTTCTGCAGGGGGACGTTGGTGAGGTCCAGTTGTGCAGCGCAGATGCCATATATTGTCTGATGGCCATCATGGATGGGGCCACTTTAGCGCGCTGTCAGGTAACAACATGGAGGAGTTTAGAACTGTGGTTTTTGAAAACTTTATGCGAGGCTGGTCCAAAAGTACGGCCTGGTATCGGACTATGCAGGCATTAGGCATCCATTTTTCCAGAGCTCCACGGAGAAGTGACTTCACTGCGGGGGGTGCCACTAAGTTTAACTCCTTCCCCAAAGTCAGCTTGTCTGCCTCTTTGACTAATAGGGCTGTAGCTGCCACTGACCTCAAACAAGCAGGCCACCCAGAGTCCACGGGATCAAGTCTTTTTGAAAGGTAGGCAACTGGCTGGGACAATGGTCCCAATGTCTGGGTGAGCACCGCCTTAGCACCTCCCTGTTTTTCATGTATGAATAGCTGGAAGGGCTTAGGGATGTCAGGCAAGGCCAAGGCAAGGGTCTTGGTCAAGGCTTCTTTTAGCCTGTCAAAAGCCTGCTGTTCCGTTACTGTCCAAGTCACTGGCTGGTCTCCATGAGTTAACTCAATTTTCTGGTGTGCTGCTATCACTGCCTTAGTAACTCCCTTATCTTGCTTGTCCCCTGATGTGTTCCTATTGTTAAAGACTTTTTGGGCGATCTCCAACAACTGAGTTAAATTAATTCCCTGGAACCCCTCTAATTTTTGAGATTTTCTTTGATGCCTGGAGCAAACTGGGAAAGGAAAGCCAGATTGATGGCCCACTGATTCTCTGGGGCCTCAGGGTCAATAGGAGTGTAGGTGTAGTAGGCGTCCTGTAGGCACTCAATGAAAGTGGCTGGGGACTCCTGTGGACCCTGGGTCATGGTTTCTACCTTGGAGAGGTTGGTGGGTTTTCAGGCTGTCCCCTTAACCCCCTCTAAAAGGTACCAGTAAAAATTGTTCAAAGCTGGCATGACCGCTGTGGTGTTTAGGTCCCATTGGGGCCTAATGGAAGGGAAAATTGCATTATTTTTTTCTTGGCGATCTTCTACTAATCCTCCCCCCATCCCAATTACTGCTTAATGGGCTTCTTGTCTAATTCTGCTTCTCTACTCTGTGGTGAACAACACCAGGAGTAGCTGCTGGCAATTGTCCCAGGTGGGACAGTGGGTTTGTAAAACTGACTCCAGGAGTCTGGTGAGTGCCTGGGGCTTTTCAGGAAACGGAGGATGTTGAGCCTTCCAGTTATACAAATCACTAAAAAGGATATAAACAAGGAAGTTACCCCAGCTGTTGCCATCTGTGGGAGGTGCCTCCCTGAGGGCAGTAGCTTTGGCAGGTGTGCCCACTTAAGTGTGAAGGGGCACAGGTTGATTATAGTGCTGTCTGGAGAGGGGTTGGGACCCTGTTCCCAAGGGCCAAGAATATGGGGGCCACCCTTGGTCCTCAGCAGGGGTTTGAAGAACAGCCGGTACCGAGGGGCTTTTCTTTGGGCCTGCCAGCATAACCTGAAGTTCAGCCTGCTTTATGTATTTCTCCAGCCAAGGAGGAGGGTGCTGGATCAATTTCAGCCATTGATCAATGTATGGAAATTGATCAGCATGGCCTGGGGACCCTGTCAACTTGTTCTAGAAAGCCTGAGTGATCTTGGGTCCTATGTCCCTGTTTCTGGCCAGCCTACCCCAAATGCCAGCCACTCTAACTCCCAGAGGGTCCGAAGCCTCTGTGAGGTTAGTTTAACACCATATTGGCCAGAGGACACTGTTTTAAAATTTGTCTTCATGTATGGAGGGTGCATGGTCAGGACTATGAAGAGCCCATTTGGTTTCTCATTCAGTTTTTGAAATTTCCTCTAAGAGATTTTATTAATTGAAGACTGGCTTCACTGAGGATTTGAACCAACAACCTTGTATTTGTGGGCCTCACCCCTTAACTACTGTTCTAACAAGTAACTTGCACTACAAAGAGTTAGAAAGCTGTTCTTAAAGCCAGATTTTAGATGCAAATACTGCACCCTGAGGCAGTGTGGCCTGCCTAAAAGCCGGGTGGGGCGGGCGCCTGCCAGAAAAGGAAAAAAAAAAACGCTTTTTTGTGTCAGTTTAATAACTGAGCTCTAAGCACTGGGCTGGCTGCCAGTTCCCTGCCCCTGCAGCTTTTGGTCACCTTGACACAGGGGCCCTGAAAAGCATTAAATTCCTGTCTCTATCTCTCTCTCATTGTTTCTCTTTTCTGTCTCTTCTTCTTCCCCTCTTCCCTGTTACTT
>CM038409.1:55320729-55461452 GCA_021498475.1 Saguinus midas | reverse complement strand
GATTGTTTTGAGCTATTTCCTTTGGAAAAACAGGTGGCCATTTGGCCGAGTCAAAAATATTAAAGTTTACACATGTGTTTTCCATTTTGAAAGCTTATCTTGAGGAATAAGTGGATTTATAGGACACTCAGCATCTGAAAAGAAAAATTTTTCCATTTTTTTTGAAGAGTATATTTCATATTTTCTGAACTCTTGATTTCATCAGTGGAAAATGAACACTCATGAGTCTATAGGTGTCAGGATCTTTTTAATGTGAGTTTCAGAAACTGTGATACACATGTATTGAGTATTTCAAGTTACTTTTAACAGTTAGAGATACTCATCTCTGTACTATAAAGTATTTAAAAATATAAATGTTGTCTGAATCCACAGAAATCACTTTTTTCTTTCAATCTGTTTATAAAAGGTTTATACTTGCATATTTCAAATATTTTGCACTCATAGACATTATCTGATAATGGGAATCTTTTAACTGTTGCTCCACCTGACAGTATCAGAGAGAAGATATTTCATCTCAAAATAATTCACAGGATACAACCTGAGAAATACCTTTCTTGTCTGAGTTTTGTAGTTTTTATATCACTATACAACCTATAAAGAAATGTATCATCTTTTATTTTATGACCCAGTTTTTGACATAATGTTTCATCAAAGAGAATTGGTGACATTGCTGACCAAGTTGTTTTCACCAGCTCAGTATAAATATGATTCAAAATGGACTACTTTATAAACAAATACTGTGAGTAAACATCTTAGTTATTCATTAGATTCTGCCCAAAATATTGTTGATAATTCAAGCCAAAATTATGGAAAAACAATTCAAAAGCAAGACAAGGCAAGGCAAGCAGTTCAGGCAGGGCATTCAGGCTATGCAAAAAAGGCAATGCAAAAAAATTCAGCAAGGCAAGGTAACAGGCAAGGCAATAATAGAAGTCAAGACAAGGAAAAGGCAAGGCAATCCAGGCAAGGCAATTCTGGCAAGACAATTTCCAGGTGAGGACAGGCAAGACAAGGCAATTCAAGAAGCAATTTCATTCAAGGCAAGGCAAGACAAGCATTCCATGCAAGGCTATTCAGGAAGGCAAGGGAGCTTCAGGCAAGAAAACCAAGGCAATGCAAGGGAATTTCAGGCAAGGCAATTCGAGTTAAGGCAAGGCAAGACAACTCCAGGCAAGACAATTCTAGGAAAGGGAAGGCAAACCAAGTCAAGGCAAGGCAAGACAAGGCAATGCCAGGCAAGGCAATTTCAGGCAAGGCAAGGCAAGGCAATGCAATCCTAGGCAAGGCAATTGCAGAAAAGACAATTCTGGGCAAGCAAAGGAAGACAGGAGAAAAATATTCAGGCAAGACAATTTAGGTAGACAAGGCAATTCCAGGGGAAGGCAACTGGGGATTCAGGCAAGACAGTCAGAAAGGCAGGAGAAGTTCAGGCAAAACAAAACAGGAGAGGCAGAGGCAATCAATGGCAATTCCAGGTAAGGCAAGGCGCTTTCAGGAAGGCACATAAAGCAATCAAGGACCAGGCAAGGCAATAAAGCAAGGCAATTACAATCAAGGCAAGGCAAGGCAAGCAGTTCAGGCAGAAATTCCAGACAGGCAATCAGAAGGCAAGTCAAGGCAGAAATTCAGGTAAATCCAGGCAAGGCAAGAAAGGCAAGGCAAGCAAGAAATTTTCAGGCAAGAAAAAGGCAAAAGTAATGCAATCCAAGAAAATTTTAAGCAACACAGGCAAGACAAGTCAAGGCAAGTAGGCAAAAGGCAGAAATTCAGGCAAGGCAAGTTCAAGCAAGGCAGGGCAAAATGTGGAAAATTCAGGCAAGGCTCTTTTAGGCAAGGCAAGGCAATGCAAGACAATTTCAGGAAAGTCAATTTTGCAGGCAAGGCAAGGCAAGACATTCCAGGCAAAGACAAGGCAGAGAGCAATTCCAGACAGGCAAGGCAAAAAGAGCAATTCTTGGCGAGCAATTTCAGACAAGGCAAGGCAAGGTAATTCTAGCAAAGGCAATTTCAGGCAACGCAAGGCAATCCAAGGCAACGAAATACTAGACAGAGCTATTCCAGGCTAGGCAAGGCAAGGCAATGCAAAAAAAAAATTCCAACAAGGCATGGAAATTCCAAGCAAGGCAATTTCAGGAAAGGCAAGGCAAGGCAACTTCAGACAAGGTATTTCCAAGCAAGGCAAAGAAAGGTAATTTGAAGCAAGGGAATTGCAGTCAAGGCAAGGTAAAGCAATTCAATGCAATTCTAGGCAGACCAATTCCAGGCAAGGCAAGGCAAATAAGGCAAGGCAAGGCAATCAAAGCAAGCAATTCAGGCAAGGCAACTCCAGGCAAGGAAATTCAAGTCAAGGAAAGGCTAGGAAAGGCAAGAAAACAAGACAAGACAAGACAAGACAAGACAAGGCAGTTCTTAGCAAAGCAAGGAATTTCCAGGCTAGGCAATTGCAGAAAAGGCAATTCCAGGCAAGGCAAGGCAATACAAGACAATTCCACGTAAGGCAAGGCAGGGCAATTCCAGGAAAGTCAAATCCAGGCAAGGCAAGGCAAGGCAATTACAGGCAAGGCAAGACAAGGTAATTCCACTCTAGGCAATTTCAGGCAAGCAAGGCAAATCAAGGAAATTCCAGAAAAGGCAATTCCAAGCAAGGCAATTCTACTCAAAGCAAGGCAAGGAAATGCAAGGCAAGGTAAAACAAGGCAAGACAAGGCAAATAGATGCAAGACAGTTTCAGGCAAGGCAAGGCAAGGCAATGCAAGGCAAGGCAATTCCAGGCTTGGCAATTGCAGGAAAACAATTCCAGGCAAGGCAAGGCAAGACAAGGCAATTCAGGCAAGGCAATTCCAGGTAAGGCAGACAATTCAGGAAGCAAATCAGGCAAGGTAAGTCAAGCAATTCCAGGCAAGGCAATCCAGGGCAAGACAATTCAGACAGAGAAATCCCAATCAAGGCAAGGCAAGGAATTTCCAGGGGGTAATTTCAGGCAGGCAAGGAAATTCAAAAATTCAGGCAAGGCAAAACAAGGCAAGGCAATTTCAGGAAAATCCAAGGCAGTCAAGCAAGGCAATTCAGGCAAAATTCCAGGCAAGGCAATTCAGGCAAGCAAAACAGGCAAGGCAAAGAAGGCAAAGGCAATTTCAGGCAAGGCAAAAGGTAGCAAGGCAGGCAGGACATCAGGCAAGGCAGGCAAGGCAAAGACAGGGCAGACATCCCAAAGCAAGGCAAGGCAATTCTAGCAAATTTCAGCAAACCAAGGCAAGCAAAAGCAAGGCAATTCAGACAGGCTATTCAGGAGGCAAAAAGGCAAGCAGAAATTCAAAGGAAAAAATTCAAAGAAGGCAAGGCAAGGCAGAAGGGAATTCCAAAAAAAGGTAGGCAAAGCAGGCAAAGTATAAAAGGGCAATTAAAGGCAAGACAATTTCAGGCAGGAAAACAAGACAGGCAAGGCATTCCGACAGAAAATTCCAGGCAAGGCAAAAGGCAATTCCAGGCAAGGTAAGGCAAGGCAGGGCAATTCCAGGCAAGACAGTTCAGGCAAGGCAATTCCAGAAACAATTCCAGAAAGGCAAAACAAGACAAGGCAGGAAAAGGTATTTCAGGCAAGCAATTCCAGCAAGACAAGGCAAGACAATTCCAGGCAAGACAATTCAGTCAAGGCAAGGCAAGGCAATTCAGGCAAAACAAGAAAAATACAGAAGGCAAGGCAGGAAGGCAATTTTCAAGCAACCAAGGCAAAAGCAGGCAAGACATTCAGAGCAAAGGCAAGGCAAGACATTCTGGCAGAATAGGCAAGGGGCAAGCAAGGCAATTCAGACAAGGGTTCAGGAGGCAAAGGCAGCAAGAAAATTCAGCAAGGGAAAAACATTCCAGGCAAGGAACAGGCAAGGCAAAACAGGCAAGGCAATTCAAAAGGCAGGCAAGCAAGGCAGAAAATTCCAAACAAAGACATTTGAGGCAAGGCAAGGCAAAAAAAGAAATTAAAGGCAATTTCAGGCAAGCAAAACAAGGCAAGGCAAGCATTCAACAAAAAAATTCCAGCAAGGCAAAAGGCAATTCAGGCAAGGTAAGGTAGGCAAGGGCAACAGGCAAGCAAGGCAATTTCAGGCAAGGCAATTCTGGAGGCAAGGCAATTCCAGGCAAGACAATTTCCAAGGCATTCAGAAGGGAAGGAAAAGACAAGGCAGGGAAATTCCAGGCAAAATTCAGCAAGCAAAGAAGACATTCCAGAAAGGCAATTCCAGTCAAGGCAAGGCAAGGAAAGGCAAGCAAGGCAATTCAGGCAAGACAATTCAGGCAAGGCAAGGCAAGAATTCAGGCAAGACATTCAGGAAGGCAAGGCAAGACAAGGCAGCAAGCAAAATTCAGGCAAGGTAGGAAAAGGCAAGGAAAAAACAAGGCAAGCAAGGAATTCCAGGCAAGGCAATTTCACATAAGGCAAAAAGACAATTTCAGGCAAGGCAATTCCAGGCAAGGCAAGGCAGAAAGCAAGGCAACAATTCAGGCAAGGCAATTTCAGGAAAGGCAAAAAAGGCAAAAGCAATTCAGGCAAGCAATTCAGGCAAGCAAGGCAGGGAATTAAAAGCAAGGCAATTCAGGCAAGGCAAGAAAGGCAATTCAGGCAAGTCAATTCAGGCAAGGCAATTCAGGCAAAAAAAGCAGGAGGCAACACAAAAAAGGCAAGGAAATTCAGGCAAGGAGCAGAAAAAGAAAGAAAGGCAGGGCAATTCAGGTAAAGCAATTCAGAGATAAGGCAAGGGAGATTCCAAGCAGACAATTCAGGCAAGACAAAAAAGGCAATTCAGCAAGGCATTTAGGCAAGGCAAAACAAGACAGTTAAAGGCAAGGACAACAGACAAGGTAATTCCAGGCAAGAAAAGCAATTCTGGCAAGAGGCAATTCAAGGCAAGGAAAAAGGTAAGGCAAGCATTCTGGGCAGAAAGAGGCAAGGCAAGGCAAGGCAATTCCAGGCAAGACAAGGCAAGGCAAGGCTTCAAGCAGGGCAATTTCAGACAAGGAAAGAAAAGGCAATTCAGGCAAGCAAGCAAGCAGGCAAGGCAATTCAAAAGGCAATTCAGGCTGGGCAAGGAGACAATGAAGAAAATCCAGGCAAGATGATTTGGCAGAATTTTAGGCAAGGCAGACAGGAAATTCCAGGCAAGATTCCAGGCAAGGCAAAAAGGGAAAGAGGCAATTCAGGCAAGCATTCAAGGGTAAGGAAAAACAAGGCAAAGCAGGAATTCAGGCAAGACATTCAGGCAGGAGGCAGGAAGAATTCAAAGGACAATTCAAGGCAAGGCAAGCAAAAAGGCAATTCAGGGCAGATTTCAGGCAAGGCAAGGAAATTCCAGAAGCAATTCCAGGCAAGGAAAGGCAAGGCAATTCAGGCAAGGCAAGGCAAGTAATCCAGGCAAAAACAATTTCAGGCAAGGCAATTCAGGCAAAAGCAAGGCAAAAGGCAATTCAAACAAAAAGTCAAGACAAAAAGGCAAGGTACAGCAAGGCAATTCAGCAAGGCAAGGTAAGGCAATTCGGCAGGCAATTTCAGTCAAGGCAAGGCAAACAAGCAAGGCAAGGCAAGAAAGCAATTCCAGGTGAAAAGGCAAGGCAAGGAAGGCAATTTGCAAGGCAATTCAGTCAAGGCAAGGGAGACAAGGCAATTCACAAGGCTTCCAGGAAAGGCAAGGCAGGCATTTCAGCAAGAAAAAGGCAAGAAGGATTCAGCAAGACAATTCAGGTAAAAAACAAGCAGCAGGGCAATTCCAGGCAAGGCAATTTGGAAAAAGCAGCAAGGATAAGCAAGGCAAGGCAAGGCAAACAAGGCAATCAGGCAAAAATTCCAGGCAAGGCAAGCAAGACAGGCAATTTAAGGCAAGAAAATTCCAGGCAAGGCAAGGCAAGGCAATTCAAGGCAAAGCAAGGCAAGGCAAACAAGCAAGGCAAGGAAACAAAGGGCAAGGCAAAAATAAAAAGGCAACAAAAGCAAGGTAAGAAAAGGGGCAATTCCAGGCAGGAAGGCAACAAGGCAAATCAAGGCAATTCAGGCAAGACAACAAGAAGGCAATTTCAGGCAAGCAACAAGCAAGGCAAGACAGCAGGAGAATTCAAGTCAATTCCAGGCAGAAGGCAAGGAATTCAGGCAAGGCAAGACAAGCAGGCAATTCAGGCAGAAAATTTCAGATAAGGTGACAAGGCAGGCAAGTTCTGGGCAAGCAAGAAGGCAAAGGAAAAATTCCAGGCAAGACAAGGCAAAAAGGCAGAAATTCAGGCAAGGCAAGGCAAAAAGGGCAATACAAAACAATTCCAGGCAAGGCAAGCAGGCAAAAGAGGCAAGCAAAGAAATTCAAGCAAGAAAAAGGCAAGGCAATTAGCAAGGCAATTCAGATAAGGCAAGGCAGGAAGGCAAAGCAAGACAAGGCAAAGCAAAATTCTGGCAAATTTCAGGCAAGGCAACAAGGAAAGGCAAGGCAGGCAATTCCAGGGAAAGGCAGGCATTTCAGGAAAAATAAACAGCAGGCATTCATGCAAGGCAACAAAAAGAAAGAGCAAGAAAGGGATTTCAGGGCAAGGCAAGGGAAAAACAAGGCAGGCAAGGCAATTCAGGCAAGGCAATTCTAGGCAAAGGCAAGAAAAGCAGGGCAAGGAGTAATGCAAGGCAGACAAGAAAAATCAGGCAAGGCAAGGAAAGAAAAGGCAATTCAGGCAAGCAATTGCAGGAAGCAATTCCAGGCAAAGCAAAAAAACAATTTCAGGCAAGAATTTTAAAAGGCAAGGCAAGTCAATTCAGGAAAGGCAATTTAAACAAGGCAAGGCAAAACAGTTCCAGCAAGGCAACACCAGGCAAGGCAAGGCAAGACAATTTCAGGCAAACAAGGCAAAAAATGCAATTCAGGAAGGCAATTCAGGCAAGACAAGAAAGTCAAGGCAATTCAGGCAAGGCAAGACAAGTCAGGCAAGACAAGGCAAGGCAAGGCAATTCAGGCAGAAATTTCAAAAAGCAAGTCAAATAAGGCAATTCCAGGCAAAAAAATTTCAGGCAAGGCAGGCAGGAAATTCAGGCAAGGCAAAAGGCAAGGCAAGGAATTCAGGCAAGGCAAAGCAAGAAAGACAGGCAGCAAGGCAATAGCAAGGCAAGGCAATGCACAGCAGAAATTCTCAACACAAGCAAAACAATTCAGAGGAAACATTCAGGCAAAAGCAAGGCAAGCAAAAAGGCAATTCCAGACAGGCAAATTCAGGCAGACAGGCAAGAAAGGAAATTTCAGGAGGCAATAAATTTCAGGCAGGAAATTCAGGCAAGGCAAAACAAGTCAGGCAGGCAAATTTCAGGCAAGGCAATTCAGGTAAGAAAGGCAAGGAAAAAAGGCAATTCAGGCAAGGCAGGCAGGAATTCAAACAAGTCAAGAGCAAGGCAAGGCAAGACAGAAAGGATAATTCCAGGCAAGGCAATTTCAGTCAAGGCAAGAGGCAAGGCAAGGCAATTCCAGGCAAACAAGACAAGACAAGCAAGGCATTCCAGAAAATTCCATACAAGGCAAAAGGCAACAGGCAAGACAATTCCAGGAAACAAAATAAGGCAAGAAGTAAATTCAGGGCAAGGAAAGGCAAGGAAAGGCAAGGAAAGGCAATTCAGGCAAGACAATTCTGGCCAGGCAGGCAATTTCAAGAAGGTAATTCAGAAAAGGCAATTCAGGCAAGGCAAGGCAAGACAAGGCAGACAATTCAGGCAAGCAATTCAACAAAGGCAAAAGCAGCAATTTCAGGCAAGGCAATTTCAGCAAAACAAGGCAAGGCAAGGCAAAACAATTCAGGCAAGAAATTTCAGGTGGCAAGAGGAAAAGCAAGCAAGACATTCAGAAAGGCAGTCAAGGCAAGAGGCAAGACATTCCATGCAAGGCATTCA
The DNA here is from genome assembly GCA_021498475.1 of Saguinus midas. Lineage (NCBI taxonomy): Eukaryota > Metazoa > Chordata > Mammalia > Primates > Cebidae > Saguinus > Saguinus midas. The sequence continues at coordinate 55,453,555 of CM038409.1, read as the reverse complement.
GGCAAGGCAAGGCAAGGCAATTCAGGCAAGAAAACAGGGCAAGAAAATTTAGGCAAGAATTCAAGGCAAGGCAGACAGCAAGGCAAGCAGGCATTTCAGGCAAGACATTCAGGCAAGGCAATTCCAGGACAAGCAAAAGGCAGAAACAGCAGGTACAAGGCAAGACATTCAGGCAAGGCTAAGCAAGACAGAAGGCAATTCAGAAAAGGCAAAGGCAAGGCAAGCAATTCAGGAAGACAATCCAGAAGGCAAGGCAATTCAGGCAAGGCAATTCAGAGGCAATTCAGCAAAAGAGGCATTCAGGGACAATCCAGAAAACAGGGCAAGGCAAAAAAGGCAATCCAGGCAAGGCAAGAAGGGCAAGCAATCAAGGCAAGGCAAAACAAGGCATTCTGGGCAAGGCTGCAGGCAGCAACAAGGCAAGGCAATTTCAGGAAAATTCAGGCAAGAAGGCAAGGCAAGACAAAAAAATGCCAGTAATTTCAGCAAGCAATCCGAACAAGGCAAGCAGGGACCAGGCAGTTTCAATTCCAGTAAGGCAAAAAGTAAAAGGCAAGTAGCTAAGGACAATTCAAACAAAGGATAAATTCATAGGCAAAAAAAAAGACTTAAGGCCAAAGACTTCAAATACAGGCAAGGGAAGATTCTTTCACTATGGGCAGTAAAAGAATTTCAGGCAAGGCAGGCAATTATGTAGGGCAAGGCAAGGTTTTAGGTAAGACAAAGCAATAAAGGCAATTTAGGAAAGTCAATTTAGGCAAGGAAGGACTGAAGACAAGGCAAGGTAATTCAGGAAAGGCAAGGCAAGGCAGAACAATTCCAGCAGGCAAGGCAAGGCAATTCAGACGGATAAGTAGGCAAGGCAAATTCTGTAAGGCAGGGCACACGGACGGCTTAAAGGTTCAGGTAGGAATTTTATGGCTCAAGCGGCACCAATGATCATCGCAGGCAAAACAAGACAAAAGGCAACGCAAAGGGATATTTTCAGGCAGACACAAACTAAGTGAGCCCTATTGTTTTTCAGGCAAGCAAGGCAATTGCTAAGGGGCATTCTGGAACCCTGAGGTAATCTAGGTGACTGCAAGGCAAGCAAACATTTGGCAAGGCAATTCCAGACAGGCATGGTAATCAAAGCTGAAGGTTGGAAGGCAAGAAGGCAAAAATCTTTCATTGTCTGAATGGCAACTTCAGAGCAAGGAAACCCCTGCATCATTTGTGAATTTCAGGCAAGACAAGGCAATTCAGGCTAGGTATAACGCAAGGCATGGATTAAGGCAAAGCATTCCGGAAGGCAATTCACGGCAAAACAATTCAGGTAGGCAAGACAACACAAGGCAAGGGAAAACAATCCTAGAAAAGGCAATTCCAGAAAAACAAGGCAAGCCAAAGCAAGGCATTTCCAGACAGGGCAATTTCAGTCTAGGCAAGGAAAGAAAATTCAAGGAAATTTCGAGGAAGGCAAATAAATTTCAGGCCAGGAAATTCAAGGCAAGGCAAAACAAGTCAAGGCAGGCAAATTTCAGGCAAGGCAATTCGAGGTAAGAAAAGGCAAGGAAAAACAGGACAATTACAGGCAAGGCTAGGCAGGGAAATTTCAAGCAAGTCAATTTGAGTCAAGGAAAGGCAAGGCAGAAAAGGATAATTCCAGGCAAGGCGATTTCAGTCAAGGCAAGGCAAGGCAAGGCCATTCCTGGCAAAGCAAGACAAGACAAGTCAAGGCTATTCCAGAAAAGGAAATTCCATACAAGGCAAGAAAGGGCAACTCCAGGCAAGACAATTCCAGGAAACGCAAAATAAGGCAAGGCAATGCAATGCTATGCAAGGCAAGGAAAGGCAAGGAAAGGCAAGGAAAGGCAATTGCAGGCAAGACAATTCTGGCAATGCAAGGCAGGGCAATTTCAAGAAAGGTAATTACCAGAAAGGCAATTCCAGGCAAGGCAAGGCAAGACAAGGCATGACAAGCTATTATCAGGCAAGGCAATTTCAGCAAAGGCAAGGCAAGACAATTTCAGGCAAGGCAATTTCAGGCAAGGCAAAACAAGGCAAGGCAATTCAAGGCAAGGCAAGGCAATTTCAGGCAAGGCAATTCCAGGCAAGGCAAGGAAAGGCAAGGCAAAGCAAGGCAAGGCAATTCAAGGCAAGGCAATTCCAGGCAAGGCAAGACAAGGCAATTCCATGCAAGGCAATTTCAGGCAAGGCAAAGCAAGGCAGGGCAATTCCAGGCAAGAAAAACAAGGCAATGCAAAGCAATTTTAGGCAAGGCAATTCCAGGTAAAACAAGGCAAGACAATTCCAGGCAAGGCAAGACATTTTCAGGCAAGACAATTTCAGGCAAGGCAATTCTAGACAAGGCAAAGCAAGGCAAGGCAATGCAATTCTAGGCAAGTCAATTGCAGGAAAGGCAATTCCAGGCAAGGCAAGGCAAAGCAAGGCAAGGCAAGGCAAGACAATTTCAGGCAAGGCAAGGAAAGGCAAGGAAAGGCAAGGCAAGGCAATTCAGGCAAGGCAAGACAATTCCAGGCAAGGCAAGGCAAGGCAATTCAGGCAAGGCAATTCCAGGCAAGGCAATTCCAGGCAAGGCAAGGCAAGGCAATTCCAGGCAAGGCAATTCAGGCAAGGCAAAGCAAGGCAAGGCAAGGCAATCCCAGGCAAGGCAAGATAATGCAGAGCAAGGGAATTCCAATCAAGGCAAGGCAAAGCAAGGCTATTCTAGGCAAGGCTGTTTCAGGCAATGCGAGCAAGGCAAGGCAAAAATTTCCAGGAAAGGAAATTCCAGGCAAGGCCGGAAAGGCAAGGCAAAACAAGGCAATTCCAGGCAAGGCAAGGCAATTTCAGGCAAGGCAAGGAAAGGCAAGGCAAGGAAAGGCAATTCAGGCAAAGCAATGCAATGCAATGCAAGTCAATTCCAAGCAAAGAAATTCCAGGTAAGGCAAGGCAAGGCAGGGCAATTCTAAGCAAGAAAATTTCAGGCAAGGCAGGGCAATGGTATGTAGGAAAATTTTAGGCAAGGTTTTTTAGGTAAGACAAAGCAAGGCAATTTTAGGAAAGTCAATTTTAGGCACAGGAAGGAAAGACAAGGCAAGGTAATTTCTAGGAAAGGCAAGGCAAGGCAGGGCAATTCCAGTCAGGGCAAGGCAAGGCAGGGCAATTCCAGAAGAGGAAAGGCAAGGCAAGGAAATTCTAGGCAAGGCAAGGAAATTCTAGGCAAGGCAATTCCAGGCAAAGCAAGGCAAGCCAAGGCACCACAATTTCAGACTGGGCAATTTCAGGCAAGGCAAGGCACGGCAATGCTAGGCAGAACAATTCCAGACAAGGCAAAGCAAGGAAAGCCAAGGCAAGGCAATTCCAGACAGGGCAATTCCAGGTTAGGCAAAGAAAGGCAATGCAAGAGAATTTCCAGTAAGGCATGGAAATTCCAATCAAGGCAATTTCAGGCAAGGCAAGGAAATGCAATTCCAGGCTAGGCAAATTCAGGAAAGGCAAAGCAATTCCAGGCAAGGAATTGCCTACCTAAGGCAATTCCAGGCAAGGCAAAACAAGGCAAGGCTGGACAATTCCAGTTAAGGTAATTCGAGGTAAGAAAAGGCAGAGCAAGGCAGGGCAATTTCAGGCAAAGCAATTCTAGGCAAGACAAGGCAGTAAAATTTTAAGTGAGGCCATTCAAGGCAAGACAATGAAAGGCAAAAAAGGAAAATTCCAAGCAAGGTGATTTCGGGCAAGGCAAGGAAGGTCAGTTAAAGGCAAGACAACTCCAGACATGGTAGTTCTAGGCAAGGCAAAGAAATGCAATTTCAGGAAAGGCAATTCCTGGCAAGGCAAGTTAAGGTAAGGCAATGCAATTCTAGGCAAGGCAATTCCAGACAAAAAATGGCAAGGCAAAACAAGGCAATTTCAGGCATGGCAAGGCAAGGCAGGGCAATTCCAGGCAGGGCGTTTTTGAGGCAAGGTAAAGCGAGACAGGGCAATTTCAGAAAAAGAAATGCAAGGCAATTCTAGACAACGCAATTTTATGCAAAGCAAGGCAAGCCAAGGCAAGGCAATTTCAGACAGTGCAATTCCAGACTAGGCAAGGCAAGGCAATGCAAGAAAATTCCACACAAAGCAAGACAATTTCAGGCATGGCAATTTAAGGCAAGGCAAGGCATGGCAATACCAGGCAAGTGCATCCCAAGAAAGGCAAAATAAGGCAAGGCAAGCCAATTCCAGACAAAACAATTTTTGGTAAGGAAAGGCAAGGCAAAGCAGAACAACTCCTGACAAGGCAATTCGAGGCAAGGCAAAAAATGGAAATTTAAAACAAGGCAATTTGAGTCAAGGTAAGGGAAGGCCAAAAAGGGCAATTCCAGGCAAGGCTATTTCAGAAAAGGCAAGGCAATATAAGGCAAAACAATTGCAGGCAAGGCAATTTTTGGCAATGCAAAAAAAATTCCAGGCAAGGTATTTCCAGGCATGGCAAGGAAAGGCAATTCGGGGCAAGGCAATTTAGGTCAAGGCAGGTAAGGCAATTTCAGGCAAGGTAAGGCAAGACAAGGCAGGGAAAAACAATTCCAGGCAAGGCAATTTCAGCTAAGACAAGGTAAGGCAATTCCTGGCAAGACAATTCCAGGCAAGCAAGGCAAGGCAATGCAAGGCAAGGCAATTCTAGGCAAGGCAATTCCAGGCGAGGAAATGCAAGACAAGGCAATTCAAAACAAGGCAACTCCATTCAAGGCAAGGTAAGACAAGGCAAGTACAGGCAAGGCTATTCCAGGGAAAACAAGGCAGGGAAATTCCAGGCAATAAAAAGCAAGTTATGACAAGGCAATGCAAAGCAAGGCAATTCCAAGAAAAAAATTTTAGGCAAGGCCATTCTAGGTTAGGCAAGGCAAGACAGGGCAATTCCAGCCAAGTCAATGCAAGCCAAGGCAATTCTAGGCAAAGCAAGGCAAGCCAATTCAAGACAATTTTAGATAGGGCAATTCCAGGCTAGGAAGGCAAGACAATGCAAAATTTTCAACAAGGCATGGAAATTTCAAGCAAGGGAATTTTAAGCAAGGAAAGGCAAGGCAATTTCAGACAAGGTATTTCCAGGCAAGGCAAGGAAAGGCAATTCTAATTAAGGCAATTTTAGTCACGACAAGGTAAGGCATGGCAATGCAATTCTAGGCATAGGCAAAACAATGTTAGGCAAGGCAAAGCAATGCAAGGCAAGGCAATTCCAGACAAGGCAATTTTCAGCAAGCAAGGCAGGGCAATTCCAGGCAAAGAAATTGCTGGAAAGGCAATTCCAGGCAAGGCAAGGCAACACGAGGCAATGGGAAAGGCAATTATAGGCAAGGCAATTCTAGTGAAGGCAAGGCAATTCCAGTCGAAGCAAGATAAGACAACATAAGGCAAGGCAATTCAAGGCAAGGCAATTTCAGGCGAGAAAAGGCAAGGCAAGGGAATTCAAAACAAGGCAAATAAAGACAAGGCAATTCCAAAACGGCTATTCCAGGGAAGGCAAGGCAAAGCAAGGAAAAGCAAGGCAAGGCAAGGCAATGCAATGCAAGGCAATTTCAAGCAAGAAAATTTCAGGCCAGGCAAGGCAAGGCAAACCAAGCAAGGCAATTCTAGGCTAGAAAAGGAAAGGCAAGGGAAGGCAGTGCAATTCTAGGCAAGTCAATTCCAGGCAAGGCAGGGCAAGGCAATGTAGGGCAATTCTAGGCAAGGCTCTTTTAGCCAAGGCAAGGCAATGCAAGGCAATTTTAGGAAAGACAATTTTAGGCATGGCAAGGCAATGGCAAGGCAAGGCAAGGCATGGCCAGAAGACTTAATTCCAGGCAAAAGAATTTCAGGCAAGGCAAAGCAATTGCATGGTAGGCAATACCAGGCAAGGCAAGGCAAGGCAAGGCAGCCCAAGGCAAGGCAAAGTAATTCCAGGGAAAAAATTTCAGGCAAAACACTCCCATGCAAGAAACAGCAAGGAAATGCTAGGCAATTGTGGGAAAGCCAATTCCAGGCAGGGACAGGCAAGGAAAATCCAGACAAGGCAAGGCAATTCAAGGCAAGGCAATTGCAGGAAAGGCAATTTCAGGCAAAACCATTTAAAGCAAGGCAACGCAAGGCAACACCAGGCAAGGCAAGGCAAGGCAAGGCAATGCCAGAAAAGGTAATTCCTGACTAGGCAAAGAAAGGCAATTGAATGCAAGGCAATTCCAGGAAAGGCAACATAAGGCAAGGCAATGAAATTCTAGGCAAGCCAATTCCAGGCAAGGTAAGGCAAGCCAAGGTAAAGCAATTCAAGCAGAGAAATTCCAGGTAAGAAAAGAAAGAAAACTCAAAAGTTCCAGGCAAGGCAAGGCAAAATCAGACGCAAGAAAAGGCAAGGCAAATAAAGTCAAGGCAAGCAAAGGCAAGGCAATTCCAGGCAAGTCAATTCTAGGCAAGGGAAGAAAAAGCAAGGCAAGACAAGGCAAACAAGGCAAATCCAGACAAATCAAGTTACTTGCAGGCAAGGAAATTCAAGCTAAGGTAAGGCAATTTCAGTAAAGTCAATTCAAAGTAGACTCATGACTATTTCCAAAAGGTGTATTATTCACTGAGGCCCTGAATGAGTGACCATAGGAAATAAACTCACTGAATGATACACACCTAGGGAAAAGTCAGAGTCCATGCCATATGGCCACCCAATCAGAGCATTGCTGAATGATGTAAACCTGAGAAATAGTCAGGATTCTATTTCATATGACCACTGACTGAGAGCCTCATTGAATAGTGCACACCTGGACATTAATCAGGAGGCTATCTCTTATGAACACTCCTTCAGAGTCTCAGTGAATAATACACACCTAGGGAATACTAAGGAATTTATTACATAGGCCCTCTCATTCAAAGCCTCACTGGACAATGCACACCTGTTGGGTACTCAGGAGTCTATTTCACATGGCCACTCATTCAGCACCTCACTGAATGATACACACGTAAGAAATAGTCAGGATTCTATTTAATATGAACACCCATTCTAAGCCTCACTGAATTATGTATGCCTAGGAATCCTATGGAGTTTATTTTCTAAAGACCACTTTCCGAGTCTAACAGAAAAAATCACACATGCAGAATTGTAAGAAGTAAATTTCGTATGGCCCCTCCTTAAAAGCCTCATAGAATAATGTATACATGGAGAAAAACTTGGAGTCTATTTCATATGGCCATTCATTCAGAGCATCCAAAAAGAATGCAAATATGTGGAGTGGCCAGCTGTCTATCTGCTTTGGCCACACATTCAGAATATAAGTGAATAATACACAACTGTGGTACAGTTAGAAGTCTATTCCATAAAACCCCTCATTCAGAGACAGAGTCAATAATACACACCTGGGAAATAATAAGAAATCTATTATATATTGCCACTTATTCAGAGCCTCAGTGAATAATGCACACCTGGGAAATAGGAGTCTATTTCATAAGGACACTCTTTCAGAGCCTCCCTGAATAACACACGCATTGGGGAGAGTCAGAAATCTCTTTCTTATGGCCACTCACTGAGACTTTCAGGGAATAGTGCACACTTGGGGAATTATCAGGAGTGTATTTCATATGGCAACTCATCCAGGACCTCAGTGAATAAGACACACCTGGAGAATAGTAAGGAGTGTATTTCAATTAAGCACACACTAAGAGGCTCAGTTAAGTATACACAACTGGGCAAAGACCAGGAGTCAATTTCATTTGCCCTCTCACTCAGAGATTCATTGAATAATGCACTCCTGTGGAATAGTCAGGAACCTAATAGACATAGCTACTCATTCAGGGCCTCTCTGAATAATATGCACCTTGGGGATATTTAGGTGTCTATTTCATATTACCACTGATTCAACACCTTAGTCAATAATGCATACCATACCTCAGGAGTACTCAGCAGTCTATTTCATATAGCCACTCATTCCTCACCTCAGTGAATAATGCACACTAGGAGAATAGTTAGAATACTATTTCTTATGGACACTCATTCAGACCTTCACTGAATAATGCACACATTTTGAACAGTGAAGATTCTGTTTCATACGGCCTCTCATTCAGAGCCACACTGAATGGTACACACCTGTGGAATGGTCAGGAGACTATTTTATATAGCCACACATTCCTGAGGAGTTCTGAGGATTTTATTTAAAATGACTCTTCACTCAAAGCCTCAGTAAATAGTCAAGGGTCTATTTCATATGGATACTCATTCAGAGCCCCTGTGAATGACACACACGTGGGAATAATCAGGATTCTGTTTCATACGACCAGTATAGAGAGCCAAACTGAATAATGCACACCAGAATAGTGAGAGTCAAGCCTCAGTGAATAATACACACCAGGAATACAGGAGTCTTTTCAATATTTCCTCATTCACAATCTCAAAGTAGTGCAAGTTTGGGAATGTCAGGAGTTTATTTAGAATGGCCACTCATTCAGAGACTCAGTGAAAAATACACACCTAGGAATAGTGGATTCTATTTCCAATGGACACATTCAGAGCCTCAGTGAATAATGCACACCTGAGGAATAGTCAGGAATCTATTTCATATGCCCACTCTTTCAGAGTCTCACTGAATAACTCACCTGTGGAGTACTGAGAGGTCTATTTCATATGGCCACTCATTTTGAGCCTCACTGTATAATACACACCTGGGTAATAGAGGAGTTTATTTCTTCAGGCCAATCATTCAGAGGCTCAGTGAATTACACACCTGGGAAATAGTCAGGAATCTACTTCATATGCTCCTTATTCAAAGCCTAAGTGAACAATGAACACCTATTGAGTCCTCAGGAATGTATATCATATGGCACTCACTTAGAATGATAGACACGTGAATAGTCGATTCTATTTATATGGACACATTTTGAGACTCACTGAATAACATACCTGTAGAAGAGTGAGGAGTTTATATCCATTTTTGAGTCTCAGAAATACACACCTGGGGTCAGGAGTCTATTTGTATTCAGAGCCTCATTGAATATGCATACCTGAGAAAAATTGAGTCTATTTATGGCCATTCATTCAGAGAATCAGTGAAAAATACACACCTAGTGAATAGTGAGTATTCTATTTCCAATGGCCACACATTCAGAGCCTCAGTGAATAATACACACCTAAGGAATAGTCAGGAATCTATTTCATATGCCCACTCTTTCAGAGTCTCACTGAATAACTCACCCCTGTGGAGTACTGAGAGGTCTACTTCATATGGTTACTCATTTTGAGCCTCACTGTATAATACACACATGGGTAATAGCCAGGAGTTTATTTCTTCAGGCCAATCATTCAGAGGCTCAGTGAATTACGCACACCTGGAACATAGTCAAGAATCTACTTCATAATGCTCCTTATTCAAAGCCTAAGTGAACAATGAACACCTATTGAGTCCTCAGGAATGTATATCATATGGACACTCATTCAGCATCTTATTGAATGATAGACACGTGGGGAATAGTCGGGATTCTAGTTAATATGGACACCGTTTATGAGACTCACTGAATAACTTATACCTGTAGAAGAGTGAGGAGTTTATATCGCCACTTTTTTGAGTCTCCCTGAGAAATACACACCTGGGGAATTGCCAGGAGTCTATTTTGTATGGCGTGCATGCAGAGCCTCTTTGAATATTGCATACCTAGAGAAAAATTGGGAGTCTGTTTCATATGGCCATTCACTCAGAGCATCAGTGAATAATGTACATATGTGGAGTAGCCTGGTGTCTATTTCCTTTGGCCACACATTGAAAACATCAGCAAATCAAACACACCTGTAGAATAGAAAGAAGTTTATTTCTTTTTATTTTTTAAATTTTTATTGCATTATAGGTTTTGGGGTACATGTGCAGAACGTGCAAGATAGTTGCATAGGTACATACATGGCAGTGTGTTTTGCTGCCTTCCTCCCCTTCACCCACACTTGGCATTTATCCTCAGGCTATCGCTCCCCAGCTCCTCACGCTGTCCCTCCCCCATTCCCCCAATAGACCCCAGTGTGTAGTAGACCCCCTCACTGTGTCCATGTGTCCTCATTATTCTCACCCACATATGAGTGAGAATATACGGTATTTCTTTTTCTGTTCCTTTGTCAGTTTGCTGAGAATGATGTTCTCCAGATTCATCCATGTCCTTACAAAGGACACAAACTCATCATTTTTGATTGCTGCATAATATTCCATGGTGTATATGTGCCACATTTTCCCAGTCCAGTCTATCATCGATGGCCATTTGGGCTGGTTCCAGTTCTTTGCTATTGTAAACAGTGCTGCAATGAACATTCGTGTGCATGAGTCCCTAGTAGAACGATTTATAGTCTTTTGGATATATACCCACTAATGGAATTGCTGGGTCAAATGGAATTTCTATTTCTAGGACCTTGAGGAAACACCACACTGTCTTCCGCAATGGTTGAACTAGTTTACACTCCCACAAACAGTGTAAGAGTGTTCCTATTTCTCCACATCCTCTCCAGCATCTGCTGTCTCCAGATTTTTTAATGATCGCCATTCTAACTGGCTTGAGATGGTATCTCAATGTGGTTTTGATTTGCATCTCTCTAATGACCAGTGATGATGAGCATTTTTCATATGTTTGTTGGCCTCATGTATGTCTTCTTTGTAAAGTTTCTGTTCATATCCTTTGCCCATTTTTGAATGGGCTTGTTTGTTTTTTCCTGTAAATCTGTTTGAGTTCTTTGTAAATTCTGGATATCAGCCCTTTGTCAGATGTGTAAACTGCAAAGATTTTTCCCATTCTGATGGTTGCCGATTCACTCTAGTGACTGTTTCTTTTGCCGTGCAGAAGCTGTGGAGTTTGATTAGGTCCCATTTGTCTATTTTGGCTTTTGTTGCCAATGCTTTTGGTGTTTTGGTCATGAAGTCCTTGCCTACTCCTATGTCCTGAATGGTTTTGCCTAGATTTTCTTCTAGGGTTTTTATGGTGTCAGGTCTTACGTTTAAGTCTTTAATCCATCTGGAGTTAATTTTAGTGTAAGGTGTCAGGAAGGGTCCAGTTTCTGCTTTCTGCACATGGCTAGCCAGTTTTCCCAACACCATTTATTAAACAGGAATCCTTTCCCCATTGCTTGTTTTGTCTGGTTTATCAAAGATAATATGGTTGTAGATATGTTGTGTTGCCTCCGATGCCTCTGTTCTGTTCCATTGGTCTATATCTCTGTTTTGGTACCAGTACCATGCTGTTTTGATTACTGTAGCCTTGTAGTATAGTTTGAAGTCTGGTAGTGTGATGCCTCCCGCTGTGTTCTTTTGCTTAGAATTGACTTGGCTATGCGGGCTCTTTGGTTCCATATGAATTCATGGTGGTTTTCCAGTTCTGTGAAGAAATTCAATGGTAGTTTGATGGGGATAGCATTGATTGTGTAAATTACTTTGGGCAGTATAGCCATTTTCACGATATTGATTCTTCCTAACCACGAACATGGAATGTTTCTCCATCTGTTTGTGTCCTCTCTATTTCGTTGAGCAGTTGTTTGTAGTTTTCCTTAAAGGGTCCCTTACATTCCTTGTGAGTTGTATTCCTAGGTATTTTATTTTCTTTGTAGCAATTGTGAATGGCAGTTCGTTCTTGATTTGGTTCTCTTTAAGTCTGTTATTGGTGTATAGGAATGCTTGTGATTTTGCACATTGATTTTATATCCTGAGACTTTGCTGAAGTTGCTTATCAGTTGCAGGAGCTTTTGGGCTGAGGTGATGGGGTCTTCTAGGTATACTATCATGTCGTCTGCAAATAGAGACAATTTGGCTTCCACCTTTCCTATTTGAATACCCTTTATTTCTTTTTCTTGCCTGATTGCTCTGGCTAGAACTTCAGTACTATGTTGAATAGAAGTGGTGAGAGAGGGCATCCTTGTCTAGTGCCAGTTCAAAGGAATGCTTCAGTTTTGCCCATTAAGTATGATATTGGCTGTTGGTTTGTCGTAAATAGCTTTTATTACTTTGAGATATGTTCCATCAATACCAAGTTTATTGAGGGTTTTAGCATAAAGGGCTGTTGAATTTTGTCAAATGCCTTCTCTGCATCAATTGAGATAATCATGTGGTTTTGTTTTTGCTTCTGTTTATGTGGTGAATTACATTTATAGACTTGTGTATGTTGAACCAGCCTTGCATCCCCGGATGAATCCTACTTGATCATGATGGATAAGTTTTTAATGTGCTGTTGCAATCGGTTTGCCAGTATTTTATTGAAGATTTTGCATCTATGTTCATCATGGATATTGGCCTGAAGTTTTCTTTTTCTTGTTGAGTCTCTGCCAGGTTTTGGTATCAGGATGATGTTGGTCTCATAAATGATTTGGGAAGGGTTCCCTCTTTTGGATTATTTGGAATAGTTTCAGAAGGAATGGTACCAGATCCTCTTTGTGTGTCTGGTAGAATTCAGCTGTGAACCCATCTGGACCTGGGCTTTTTGTGTGGTAGGCTCTTAATTGCTGCCTCAACTTCAGACCTTGTTATTGGTCTATTCATAGTTTGGCTTCCTCCTGGTTTAGGCTTGGGAGGACACAGGCGTCCAGGAATTTATCCATTTCTTCCTGATTTACTAGTTTATGTGCATAGAGTTGTTTGTAGTATTCTCTGATGATGGTTTGAATTTCTGTGGAATCTGTGGTGATTTCCCCTTTATCGTTTTTATTGCATCTATTTGGTTGTTCTCTCTTTTCTTTTATCAGTCTGGCTAGTGGTCTGTCTATTTTGTTGATCTTTTCAAAAACCAGCTCTTGGATTTATTGATTTTTGAAGGGTTTTCTTGTCTCTATCTCCTTCAGTTCTGCTCTGATCTTAGTTATTTCTTGTCTTGGCTAGGTTTTGAGCTTTTGATCTTGCTCCTCTAGCTCTTTCAATTTTGACGATAGGGTGTCAATTTTGGATCTCTCCACTCTTCTCATGTGGGCACTTATTGCTATATATTTTCCTCTACAGACTGCTTTAAATGTGTCCCAGAGATTCTGGTATGTTGTGTCTTCATTCTCGTTGGTTTCAAGAACTTCTTTATTTCTGCCTTCATTTCATTGTTTATCAATCAACATTCAAGAGCCAGTTGTTCAGTTTCCATGAAGCTGTGCGGTTCTGAGTTATTTTCTGAATTCTGAGTTCCAACAGTTGCACTATGGTCTGAGAGACTGTTTGTTATGATTTCCGTTGTTTTGCATTTGCTGAGGTGCTTTACTTCAATTATGTGGTCAATTTTGGAGTAGGTGTGATGTGGTGCTGAGAAGAATGTATATTCTGTGGATTTGGGGTGGAGAGTTCTGTAAATGTCTATCAGGTTTGCTTGTTCCAGGTCTGAGTTCAAGTCCTGGATATCCTTGTTAATTTTCTGTCTGGTTGATCTGTCTGCTATTGACAGTGGAGTGTTAAAGTCTTCCACTATTATTGTGTGGGAGTCTAAGTCTCTTTGTAAGTCATTAAGAACTTGCCTTATATATCTGGGTGCTCCTGCATTGGGTCCATATATATTTAGAATCGTTAGCTCTTCTTGTTGTATCGATCCTTTACCATTATGTAATGACCTTCTTTGTCCTTTTGATCTTTGTTGCTTTAAAGTCTATTTTATCAGAGATGAGAATTGCAACTCCTGCTTTTTTTTTGCTCTCCATTTGCTTGGTAAATCTTCCTCCATCCTTTTATTTTGAGCCTTTGTGTATCTTTGCGTGTGAGGTGGGTTTCCTGGATACAGCACACTGATGGGTTTTGGTTTTTTTATCCAATTTGCCAGTCTGTGTCTTTTGATTGGTGCATTTAGCCCATTTACATTTAGGGTTAATATTGTTATGTGTGAATTTGATTGCCATTTTGATGCTAGCTGGCTGTTTTGCCCATTGGTTCATGTAGATTCTTCATTTTGTTGATGGTCTTTAGCATTTGGTATGCTTTTAGGATGGCTGGAACTGGTTGTTTCTTTCTATGTGTAGTGCCTCTTTCAGGAGCTCTTGTAAAGCAGGCCTAGTGGTGACAAAATCTCTGAGTACTTGCTTGTTCGTGAAGGATTTTATTTTTCCTTCACTTATGAAGCTCAGTTTGGCTGGATATGAAATTCTGGGTTGAAAGCTCTTTTCTTTAAGGATGTTGAATATTGGCCCCCACTCTCTTCTGGCTTGTAGAGTCTCTGCAGAGATCTGCTGTGAGTCTGATGGGCTTCCCTTTGTGGGTGACCGACCTTTCTCTCTGGCTGCCCTTAGTATTTTCTCCTTCATTTCAACCCTGGTGAATCTGACGATTATGTGCCTTGGGGTTGCTCTTCTTGCAGATATCTTTGTGGTGTTCTCTGTATTTCCTGGAGTTGAGTATTGACCTGTCTTGCTAGGTTGGGAAATTTTCCTGGATAATATCCTGAAGAGTGTTTTCCAGCTTGGATTCATTCTCTTCATCACATTCTGGTACACCTATCAAACGTAGGTTGGGTCTCTTCACATAGTCCCACATTTCTTGGAGATTTTGTTCATTCCTTTTTGTACTTTTTCTTTAATCTTGGTTTCTCGTTTTATTTCATTGAGTTGATCTTCAACTTCTGATATTCTTTCTTCTGCTTGGTCAATTCGGCTGTTGAAACTTGCATGCTTCACGAAGTTCTCGTGTTGTGTTTTCAGCTCCTTCAATTCATTCATATTCCTCTCTAAGTTGTCCATTCTTGTTATCAATTCCTCGAATCTTTTTCAAATCTTTTTCAAGGTTCTTAGTTTCTTTGCACTGGTTTAGAACATGTTCCTTTAGCTCACTGAAGTTTCTCATTATCCACTTTCTGAAGTCTGATTCGTCATTTCATCACATTCATTCTCCTTCAACTTTGTTCCCTTGCTGGTGGAGTTTTGGTCCTTTTGGAGGTGAGTGTTTTGGAGTGCTTTCCTCCTTTTGCGCTGGTTTCTTCCCATCTTTATGGTTATCCACCTGTCGTCTTAGTAGTTGCTGATTTTTAATTGGGTCTCTGTGTGAACGATAGACAGATTGATGATGATGAAGTATTTCTACTTTTTCTCCGGTCTATCCTCTGCGTGAGTGCTGAGGTCCACTCCAGGCCCTGCTTGTCTGGGGTATACCTGCAGCAGCCGCGAACAGTGAGGATGATACCAGTTCTTCTTCTGCTGTCCTTGTTCCAGAATAATGCCAGTCAAATGTCAGTCTGATTAGTCCTTTTCTGGTGACTCACTTGGTCAGAGCAGGCTGCTTGAAGGGATAGTCTGTGCTATAGGAGCCCAGTGCTGAGCTGTGAGCTCCGTTGTTCATTCAGCACATTGTTACAATTGTATGTCTGCTGCTATAGAACTCATAAAACACCACCCTTTCCCCCTTGATGCTCTGTCTCAGGGAGTTGGGGCTTTATATGTATCTGTTGCACTGTCCTGCCCAGGCGGCAATCTATTCATACACTTGCCTGCCGGGCTCACTGAGCACAGTCAGCCCTTGCTGAGGGCCCCTTCTGCTGTGGCATGGAGTCTCTCTGTTATGGCAGGTTGCCTCAGCAATGGCAGGCTGTGTCAAGTCTGGGCGGTACTTCAGTGGGGTGGACTGCGTCAGCAATGGTGGACCCCTCCTCACTGGGCTGCACCGTCCTGGATGCCGGCAGCAACTCAGTCCCCAAGCATCTCCAGTCGCCACCCTGCTTGTCCCCTTGAGTGTGGGACCCACCGAATTTGATCACCCAGCTCCCTGCCTCAGAATCCGTCCTTTCTCTCTCTCTCTTCCTCTCCCCAAGCTGAAAGGTTGAGTCTCTCACTGGCACCCCAGTAGCCTGCCGATAGGGCACTGGGATTCGTGTGATCTCCCGTGCTGCTGCCCACTACCCCGGCTCAGATCATGCTTCCCAGGAAACTCCTGGTCTGGCTCATTGTCCAAGTCCCGTTCAATTAGATGAACATGCCAATCTGCCCTTCCAAATCTCAGATTGCCGGTTTAACAGGGCACCCAGAACAGTGAGTTCCACGCTGGGTCCCGCTGCGGTGCCGGCCAATGAGCCGGCAGAAGCCGGCTGCGTTAGCTGGCTGCGCTAGCATCCCGTGTCTCTCTTACACCTGGGACTTTCAACGCTCTGTGGGCATAAAAGGAACATCCGAGAATGCGGACTCACCCTCGGCGCCTTCACTGAGAGCTGCAATCCTGAGTTGCCTCTATGATGCCATCTTGCCTCTAGACCGACAATGAGTCAGAACAGGAGTTTCCTGGGAAGCGAGATCTGAGCCGGTGCGGTGGGCAGCGGCACGTGAGATCACATGGATCCCAGTGCCCTATTGGCAGGCTCCTGGCGCGCCAGTGAGGGAGTCGACCTTTCAGCTTGCTGAGAGGAAGACAGAGAGAGAGTACGGACTCTGAGGCAGGGAGCTGGGTGATTGGGCTCAGCGGGTCCCACCCTCATTGGGACAAGCAGGGTGGGGACTGGAGGCGCTTGGGGCTAAGAGTTTTGCTGCTGGCATCTAGGATGGTGCAGCCCAGTGAGGGAGGGGCGTCAGCCATTACTGATGCAATCCGCCCCTACTGAAGTACCGCCCAGGGCTGACGCAGCCTGCCATTGCCGAGACAACCTGCAATAACAGAGAGACTCCGCCAGGAGGGGGGAGCGCTTCACAGCAGAAGGGAGCTCAGCAGCAACAGAGCGGACCCGCGCTAGCAGGTCAGAGCCCCGGCAGGAAAATAGTGAATAGACTGCCGCCGAGTGGGGCAGGACAGTGCAACAGATACTTATAAAGAAAGACCCAACTCCCTGAGACAGAGATTCTAAGGGGGGAAAAAAGGGTGGTGTTTTATGAATTCTATTGCAGCAGACATAAACAACCTCCCAACAACCCTGAATGAACAACGGAGCTCACAGCTTAGCACTGGAGCTCCTATAAAGCATGGACCATCTCCTCAAGCAGTCCCCTGACCACTGTATATCCAAAGAGTCACCCACATAAAAACTAATGAGACTGACATTTGATGGGCATCATTCTGGAACAAAGACAGAAGAAGAAGAAACTGGTATCATACCTTACTGTTCCACAGCTGCTAAAGGTATACCCCACACAAGCAGGACCTGGAGTGGAACTCAGCACTCATACAGCAGAGGGGCTAGACCATTAGAAGGAAAACTAAGTAACAGAAATACTTCATCAACAATCTCAGCGTCCACACAGAGACCCAATTGCAAAATCAGCAACTACTAAGACGACAGGTGAATAAATCCATAAAGATGGGAATAAACCAACGCAAAAAGGAGGAATACTCCCGAAACCAAAAGACCTCACCTCCAAAGAAGGATCAAAACTCCTCACCAGCAAGGGAACAAAGCTGGACGGAGAATGAGTGTGATGAAATGACGAAATCACATTTTAGAAAGTGGATAATGAGAAATTTCAGGCAGCTAAAAAAATATGTTCTAAACCAGTGCAAAGAAACTAAGGACCTTGAAAAAAGATTTGAAAAAAGATTTGAGGAATTGATAACAAGAATGGACAACTTAGAGACGAATATGAATGAACTGAAGGAGCTGAAAAACACAACACGAGAACTTCGTGAAGCATGCACAAGTTTCAACAGCCGAATTGACCAAGCAGAAGAAAGAATATCAGAAGTTGACGATCAACTCAATGAAATAAAACGAAAACAAGATTAAAGAAAAAAAAAAGGAACAAAATCTCCAAGAAATGTGGGACTATGTGAAGAGACCCAACCTACGTTTGATAGGTGTACCAGAATGTGATGAAGAGAATGAATCAAGCTGGAAAACACTCTTCAGGATATTATCCAGGAAAATTTCCCCAACCTAGCAAGACAGGTCAATACTCAACTCCAGGAAATACAGAGAACACCACAAAGATACTCCATAGAAGAGCAACCCCAAGGCACATAATCGTCAGATTCACCAGGGTTGAAATGAAGGAGAAAATACTAAGGGCAGCCAGAGAGAAAGGTCGGTCACCCACAAGGGAAGCCCATCAGACTCACAGCAGATCTCTCGGCAGAGACTCTACAAGCCAGAAGAGTGGGGCCAATATTCAACATCCTTAAAGAAAAGAACTTTCAACCCAGAATTTCATATCCAGCCAAACTGAGCTTCATAAGTGAAGGAAAAATAAAATCCTTCACGAACAAGCAAGTACTCAGAGATTTTGTCACCACTAGGCCTGCTTTACAAGAGCTCCTGAAAGAGGCACTACACATAGAAAAAACAACCAGTATCCAGCCATCCTAAAAGCATACCAAATGCTAAAGACCATCAACAAAATGAAGAATGTACATGAACCAAGGGCAAAAAACAGCCAGCTAGCATCAAAATGGCAGTATCAAATTCACACATAACAATAATAATCCTGAAGGTAAATTGGCTAAATGCACCAATCAAAAGACACAGACAGGCAAATTAGATAAAAAACCAAAACCCATCAGTGTGCTGTATCCAGGAAACCCACCTAACACGCAAAGATACACAAAGGCTCAAAATAAAGGGATGGAGGAAGACTTACCAAGCAAATGGAGAGCAAAAAAAGCAGGAGTTGCAATTCTCATCTCTGATAAAATAGACTTTAAAGCAACAAAGATCAAAAGGGACAAGAAGGTCATTACATAATGGTAAAAGGATCGATAAAACAAGAAGAGCTAACGATTCTAAATATATATGGACCCAATGTAGGAGCACCCAGATATATAAGGCAAGTTTTTAATGACTTACAAAGAGACTTAGACTCCCACACAATAATAGTGGGTAACTTTAAACTCCACTGTCAATAGCAGACAGATCAACCAGACAGAAAATTAACAAGGATATCCAGGACTTGAACTCAGACCTGGAACAACAAGCAAACCTGATAGACATTTACAGAACTCTCCACCCAAATCCACAGAATATACATTCTTCTCAGCACCACATCACACCTACTCCAAAATTGACCACATAATTGGAAGTAAAGCACTCCTCAGCAAATGCAAAACAACTGAAATCATAACAAACAGTCTCTCAGACCATAGTGCAATCAAGTTGGAACTCAGAATTCAGAAAATAACTCAGAACCGCACAGCTTCATGGAAACTGAACAACTGGCTCTTGAATGTTGATTGGATAAACAATGAAATGAAGGCAGAAATAAAGAAGTTCTTTGAAACCAACGAGAATGAAGACACAACGTACCAGAATCTCTGGGACACATTTAAAAACAGTCTGTAGAGGAAAATATATAGCAATAAGTGCCCACATGAGAAGAGTGGAGAGATCCAAAATTGACACCTATCATCAAAATTGAAGAGCTAGAGGAGCAAGATCAAAAAAGCTCAAAACCTAGCCAAAGACAAGAAATAACTAAGATCAGAGCAGAACTGAAGGAGATAGAGACAAGAAAAACCCTTCAAAAAATCAATAAATCTAAGAGCTGGTTTTCGAAAAGATCAACAAAATAGACAGACCACTAGCCAGACTGATAAAAAAGAAAAGAGAGAACAACCAAATAGATGCAATAAAAAACGATAAAGGGAAATCACCACAGATTCCACAGAAATTCAAACCATCATCAGAGAATACTACAAACAACTCTATGCACATAAACTAGTAAATCAGGAAGAAATGGATAAATTCCTGGACGCCTGTGTCCTCCCAAGCCTAAACCAGGAGGAAGCTGAAACTATGAATAGACCAATAACAAGGTCTGAAGTTGAGGCAGCAATTAAACCTACCACACAAAAAGCCCAGGTCAGATGGGTTCACAGCTGAATTCTACCAGACACACAAAGAGGATCTGGTACCATTCCTTCTGAAACTATTCCAAATAATCCAAAAGAGGAACCCTTCCCAAATCATTTTATGAGACCAACATCATCCTGATACCAAAACCTGGCAGAGACTCAACAAGAAAAGAAAACTTCAGGCCAATATCCATGATGAACATAGATGCAAAAATCTTCAATAAAATACTGGCAAACCGATTGCAACAGCACATTAAAAACTTATCCATCATGATCAAGTAGGATTCATCCGGGATGCAAGGCTGGTTCAACATACGCAAGTCTATAAATGTAATTCACCACATAAACAGAAGCAAAAACAAAACCACATGATTATCTCAATTGATGCAGAGAAGGCATTTGACAAAATTCAACAGCCCTTTATGCTAAAAACCCTCAATAAACTTGGTATTGATGGAACATATCTCAAAGTAATAAAAGCTATTTATGACAAACCAACAGCCAATATCATACTTAATGGGCAAAAACTGGAAGCATTCCTTTGAAATCGGCACTGAACAAGGATGCCCTCTCTCACCACTTCTATTCAACATAGTACTGGAAGTTCTAGCCAGAGCAATCAGGCAAGAAAAGAAATAAAGGGTATTCAAATAGGAAAGGTGGAAGCCAAATTGTCTCTATTTGCAGACGACATGATAGTATACCTAGAAGACCCCATCACCTCAGCCCAAGCTCCTGAAACTGATAAGCAACTTCAGCAAAGTCTCAGGATATAAAATCAATGTTCAAAAATCACAAGCATTCCTATACACCAATAACAGACTTAAAGAGAACCAAATCAGAAACGAACTGCCATTCACAATTGCTACAAAGAAAATAAAATACCTAGAATACAACTCACAAGGAATGTAAGGGACCTCTTTAAGAAAACTACAAACCACTGCTCAACGAAATAAGAGGACACAAACAGATGGAGAAACATTCCATGTTCGTGGTTAGGAAGAATCAATATCGTGAAAATGGCTATACTGCCCAAAGTAATTTACACAATCAATGCTATCCCCATCAAACTACCATTGAATTTCTTCACAGAACTGGAAAAACCACCATGAATTTCATATGGAACCAAAAAGAGCCCGCATAGCCAAGTCAATTCTAAGCAAAAGAACAGCAGGAGGCATCACACTACCAGACTTCAAACTATACTACAAGGCTACAGTAATCAAAACAGCATGGTACTGGTACCAAAACAGAGATATAGACCAATGGAACAGAACAGAGCATCGGAGGCAACACAACATATCTACAACCATATTATCTTTGATAAACCAGACAAAAACAAGCAATGGGAAAAGGATTCCCTATTTAATAAATGGTGTTGGGAAAACTGGCTAGCCATGTGCAGAAAGCAGAAACTGGACCCCTTCCTGACACCTTACACTAAAATTAACTCCAGATGGATTAAAAACTTAAATGTAATACCTGACACCATAAAAACCCTAGAAGAAAATCTAGGCAAAACCATTTAGGATATAAGAGTAGGCAAGAACTTCATGACCAAAGCACCAAAAGCATTGACAACAAAAGCCAAAATAGACAAATGGGACCTAATCAAACTCCACAGCTTCTTCACAGCAAAAGATACAGTCACTAGAGTGAATCGGCAACCATCAGAATGGGAAAAAATCTTTGCAGTTTACACATCTGACAAAGGGCTGATATCCAGAATTTACAAAGAACTCAAACAGATTTACGGGAAAAAAACAAACAAGCCCATTCAAAAATGGGCAAAGGATATGAACAGACACATTACAAAAGACGACATACCTGAGGCCAATAAACATGAAAAAGTGCTCTTCATCACTGATCATTAGAGAGATGCAAATCAATACCACATTGAGATAACATCTCACGCCAGTTAGAATGGCAATCATTAAAAAATCTGGAGACAGCAGAGGCTGGAGAGGATGTGGAGAAATAGGAACACTCTTACACTGTTGGTGGGAGTGTAAATTTGTTCAACCACTGTGCAAGACAGTGTGGCGATTCCTCAGGGACCTAGAAATAGAAATTCCATTTGACCCAGCAATTCAATTACAGGGTATATATCCAAAGGACTGTAAATCGTTCTACTATAAGGACACATGCACACGAATGTTCATTGTAGCACTGTTTACAATAGCAAAGACCTGGAACCAACCCAAATGCCCAACGATGATAGACTGGACTGGGAAAATGTGGCATATACACCATGGAATATTATGCAGCAATAAAAAATGATGAGTTTTTGTCCTTTGTAAGGGCATGGATGAATCTGGAAACCATCATTCTCAGCAAACTGACACAAGAACAGAAAAAGAAATACTTCATATACTCACTCATAGGTGGGTGAGAAAAATGAGAACATATGGTCACAGAGAGGTTGTCTACTATAAACTGGGGTCTATTGGGGGAAATGGGGGTGTAACAGCGGGGGGGCTGGGGAGGGATAGCCTGGGGATGAATGCCAAGTGTGGGTGAAGGGGAGGAAGGCAGCAAAACACACTGCCATGTGTGTACCTATGCAACTATCTTGCACGTTCTGCACATGTACCCCAAACCTATAATGCAATAAAAATTAAAAAAAAAAATGTTCCAGGCAATGCTATGCAAGACAATTTTAAGCAAGGCAAATCCAGAAAAGGCAAGGCCAGGCTAGGGCAGGCAGGGCAATTTCAGTCAAGGTAAAGGAAGGCAACGCAAAGCAATGCAATACAAGGCAATCCCAAGCAACTAAATTACAGACAAGTTAAGGCAAGGCAAGCCAGGCAAGGCAATTCTAGGCTACACAAGGAAAGGCAAGGGAATGCAGTGTAATTCTAGACAAGGCAATTTCAGGCAAGGCATGGCAAGGCAATGTAGGGCAATTCTAGGCAAGACTGTTTTAGGCAAGTTAGGGAACGCAAGGCAATTTCAGGAAAGTCAATTTTAGGCACAGCAAGTGAACTCAAGGCAAGGAAAGACAAAAAGATGCAATTTCAGGCAAGGCCGTTTTAGTCAAGGCAAGACTATGCAATTACAGGCTAGTCAATACCAGGTAAAACAAGGCAAGTTAACCCAAGGCAAGGCAAGTCAATTCCAGGCAAGACAATTCCAGGCAAATTAATCCCATTCAAAAAAGGCAAGGCAATTCAAGCAACTGCAGGAAAGTAAATTCCAGGCAAGGAAAGACAAGGCAAATCCAGGCAAAGAAGGCAAAGAAAGTAAAGGCAAGGCAATTGCAAGAAAAGCAATTTCAGGCAAGGCAAAGCAATTTCAGACAAGGCAAGGCAAGTCAAGGAGAGGCAATTCTAGACAAGGTAATTCCAGGCAAGGCATGGCAATTCGAGACAAAGCAATTTTAGGAAAGGCAAAGTAAAACAAGGCAATGTAATTCTAGTTAAGGCAATTCCAGGCAAGACAACGCAATATCACGCAAGGTAATTTCAGTTGAGGCAATTTTTGGCAATTTCAGGCAGGGCAATTTCAGGCAAGGCAATTCTAGGCTTAACAAGACAAGGCAAGGCAAGACAACTTCAGTCAATGTAAGGCAAGACAAGGCAATTCCAGGCAAGGCTATTACACGGAAGTCAAGGCAGGACAATTCAAGGCAAGAAAAGCAAGACAAGGCAATGCAATGCAAGGCAATTCCAAGCAAGAAAATTTTAGGCAAAGCAAGGCAAGGCAATTCCAGGCAAGGCAATTCTAGGCTAGGCAAGACAAGGCAATGTAGGGCAAATGCAGGCAAGGCTCTTTTAGGCAAGGCAAGGCAATGCAAGGCAATTTTAGAAAAGTCAATTTTAGTCACGGCAAGACAAGGCAAGGCAAGAAGAGTCAATTTCAGGCAAGACAATTCCAAGTAATGCAAGGCAGCACAAGGCAAGGCAATTTCAGGCAAGACAATTTCAGGGAAAGTCAATTCAGGCAAGAAAACACAAGAGAAATCCAGGCAAGGCAATTGCAGAAAAGAAAATTCCAGGCAAGGCAATTTCAGGCAAGGCAATGCAAGGCAATTCCAGGTAAGGCAAGGTAAGGCAAGTCAAGGCAAGGAAATTTCAGACAAGGTAATTCCAGGCAAGGCAAGAAAAGGAAATTCGAATCAAGGCAATTCCAGGGAAGCTAAGGTAAAACAAGGCAATGCAATTCCAGGCATGGCAATTCCAGGCAATGCAAGGCAATGTAAGGCAAGGCAATTCCAGTCAAGGCAATTTTTGGCAATACAAGGCAGAGAAATTCCAGGGAAGGCAATTCTAGGCTTGGCAAGGTAAGGCAAGGCAAGGAAAATCCAGTCAATGCAAAGCAAGACAAGAAAATTTTAGGCAAGTCTATTTCTAGGCTAGACAAGGCAAGGCAAAATAGGAAAATTCAGGCAAGGCTCTTTTAGGCAAGACAAGGAAACACAAGGCAATTTTAGGAAAGTAAAGTTTAGGCATGGCAAGGCAAGGCAAGGAAGGAAAGTCAATTCCAGGCAAGGAAATTTCAGGCAAGGCAAGGGAAAGTATTTTCACACTAGGCAATTCCAGGTAATGCAAGGCAACGCAAGGGAAGTCAAGGAAATTCGAATCCAAGCAATTATAGTCAAGGCAAGGCAAGACAAGGCAACTCAATGCAAGGCTATTCCAGGGAAGGCAAGGAAGGGCAATTCCAGGCAAGAAAAAGCAAGGCAATGCAATAAAATTCCAGGCAAGGCAATTCGAGGTAAGGCAAGCCAAGAGAATTCCAGACAAGGACGTTCTAGCCAAGGCAAGACAAATCAATGCCAGGCAAGGCAATTCAAGGCAAGGCAAGGAAAAGAAAGGCAAGGCAAGGCAATGCAATTCTAGGCAAGGCAATTTCAGGAAAAGCAATTCCAGGCAAGGCCAGGCAAGACAAGGCAGAGAAAGGCAATTCCAGGCAATTTTAGGTAACACAAAGCAAAGCAGTTCCAGAAAAGGCAATCCAGATAATGAAAGGCAGGGCAATTCCAGGCAAGGGAATTGCTGGAAAAAAAATTTCAGAAAAACTAAGGCAAGAGAAGGCACGGAAAGGCAATCCCAGGCAAGGCAATTTCAGGTACAGCAAGGCAAAGCAATTCCAGGGAAGGCAAAATTAGACAAGGCAAGGCAAGGTAATTTCAGGCAAGGCTATTTCAGGCAAGGCAAGAAAACACAGGGTGAAGCAATTCCAATCGAGGCAAGGTTATTACAGGCAAGGCAATTTAAGGCAAGGTAATGCAATTATAGAAAAGGCAATTCGAGGCAAGGCAAGGCAATTCAAGGCAAGTCAATTTCAGGAAAGACAATTTCTGGCAATGCAAGGCAAGGCAATTCCAGACAAGGCAATTGCCAGAAAGGAAACTCCAGGAAAGGCAAGGCAATACAAGGCAGGGAAAGGTATTTCCAGGAAACAAAATTTTAGCTAAGTCAAGGCAAGACAATTCCAGGAAGGCAATTCCAGACAAGGCAAGACAAGGCAATGCAAGGCAAGGCAATTCTAGGCAAGGCAATTTCAGGTGAGGAAAGGCAAGACAAGGCCATTCGAAGCAAGGCAATTCCAGTCAAGACAAGGCAATTTTATGCAAAGGTATTCCAGGGAAGGCAATGCAGAACAATTTCAGGTAAGTCAAGGCAAGACAATTCCAGGCAAAAAATAATCTAGGCAAGGCAAGGCAAGACAAGACAAAAAATTTCAGGCATGGCAAGACAAGGCAAGACTTCTCTAGACAAGGTAATTCCAGGCAAGGAAAGAAAAGGCAATTTCTGGCAAGGCAAGGTAAGGTAAGAAAATGCAATTCTCGGCAAGGAAATTTGATGCAAGAAAAGGCAAGGCAAAACAAAGCAATTCCAGGCAAGGCAACCAAGACGAGGCCATTCCAGGAGGCAATTTCAAGTAAGGCAAGGCAAGGCAGGGAAATTCCAGGCAGCGGAATTTCAGACAATAAAGGCAAGGCAATTTAGGCAAGGCAATTCCAGGCAAGAAAAGGGAAGCCAAGTAAAGGCAGTTCCAGACAGGGAAATTCCAGGCTAGGCAAGGCAAGGCAATGCCAGAAAACTCTGAGCACGCCAAGAAAATTTTAGGAACGGCAATTTCAGGCAAGGCAAGGCATGGCAATTTCAGACAAGGGAATTCCTGGCAAGACAAAACAAGGCAAGGAGGTCAATTCCAGGCAAGTCAATTCGAGTCAAGGAAATAAAAGGCAAACCAGGGCAATCCCAGACAAAACAATTGGAGGCAAGGCAAGGATGAAAAATTTTAAACAAGGCAATTCAAGGCAAGGCAAAAAAGGCAAAAAAAAAAGCTATTCCAGGCAAGGCAAGAGAAGACACGACAAAACCGAAAAATTACAGGCAAGGCAATTTGAGGCAAGGCAAGGCAAGGCAGAGAATTTTCAAGCCAGGCAATTCACGGCAAGTCAACACAAGACAAAAAAGGTCAATTCCAGGAAAGGCGATTTCAGGCAAGGCAAGGCAATTTCAGACAAGGTAATTCCAGGAAAGGCAAGAGAAGACAATTCGAGTCAAGGGAATTCCAGGCAAGGCAATGCTATTCTAGGCAAGGCAACGCAATTCTAGGCAAGGCAAGGCAATATAAGGCAAAAACATTCCTGTCAATGTAAGGCAGGGTAATTCCAGGCAAGTCAATTGCCAAAAAGGCAATTTCAGGCAAGTCAAGACAAGAAAAGAAGGGAAAGGAAATTTCAGGCATGGCAATTTTAGCTAAGGCAAGACAAAGCAGTTCCAGATAAGGCAATTTCAGGTAAGGCATGGCAAGACAACGCAAAGAAATGAAATTCTAGGCAAGACAATTCCAGGCAAGAAAAAACAAGGCATGGCAATTCAAAACAAGGCAATTCCAGTCAAGGCAAGGCAAGAAAAGGCAATTCCAAGCAAGACTATTTCAGGGAAGGCAAGACAGGTCAATTTCAGGCAAGATGAAGCAAGGCAAGGCAAGGCAATAAAATGCAAGGCAATATCAAGCAAGAAACTTCAAGGCAAGGCAATTCTAGGCAAGGCAAGGCAAGGGAAGGGAAGGCAGCACAATTCTAGGCAAGGCAATTCCAGGCAAGTTCGGGCAAGGCAAGGCAAGGCAAGGCAATTTCAGAAAATTCAATTTTAGGCATAACAAGGCAAGACAAGGCAAAAAGAGGTCATTTCAGGCAAGGCAATTCCAGGCAAGGCAAGGTAAGGTAAGAATATTCCAGGCAAAAGAGCTACAGGCAAGGCAATCCCATGCAAGGAAAGATCAGGCAATGCAAGGCAATTTCAGAAAAGTCAATTCCAGGCAAGGAAAGGCAAGGCAATGCAAGGAAATTTCGGGAAAGTCAATTACAGGCAATAAAAGGCAAGGCAATTTCAGGTAAGGCAAGGCAAGGCAGTGCAATTTCAGGATGAAAAATTTTATGGAAGGTGAAACAAGGTAGCTCAGTTCCTGGCAAGACAATGCAAGGCAATTATAGGAAAGGCAATTCCAGTCAAGGCAAGTCAAAACAATTTCAGACAGACAGGGAAATTCCAGGCTAGAAAAGCCAGGCAATGCCAAATAACTCCAGGAAAGGCAAGTAAAGGCAAGGCAAAGAAAGTCAAGGCAAGGAAAGGCCAGGCAATTTCAGGCAAGGCAATTCTAGGCAAGGAAAGGCAAGGAAAGGCAAGGCTAGGCAAGAAAATGCAAGACAAGGCAAATCCAGGAAAAGCAGTTACAGGCAAGGCACGGCAAGGCAAAGCAATTACAGGCTAGGAAATTGCAGGAAAGTCAATTCCAGGCAAGGCAAGGCACGACAAGGCAATTCCAGGTAAGACAATTTCACGTAAGGAAATGCAGGGCAATTCAAGGAAAGGCAAATCCAGGCAAGGCAAGGCAATTCTAGGCTAGGCAATTTTAGGCAAGGCAAGGCAAGCAATTCCAGAAAAGACAATTTCAAAAAAGGCCAGGAAAGTCAAGGCAATTCCAGGAAAGGCAAGACAAGACAAGGACAGGCAAGGCAAGGCAAGGCAATCCTATGCAAGAAAATTTCTGGCAAGACAAGTCAGTGGAAGGCAAATTACCAGGCAAAGTAATTTTAGGCAAGGGTTGGCAAGGAAATTGCAGGCAAGGCAAATCCAGGCAAGGCAAGGCAAGGCAAGGAAAGGAAAACAAATTCAGACAAGGCAAGACAAGTCAGGGCAATTGCAGGCAGGGAAATTTCAGCAAGGCAAGGCAAGGCAGGGCAATTTTAGGCAGGGTAATTAAAGCCAATGCAAAACAAGGCAAGACAATTCTAGGCAAGGCAAATCCAGGCAAAGCAAGGCAAGCAAAAGCAAGAAAATTTCCTATAGGGCAATTCCAGTCTAGACAAGAAAAGGCAATTCAAGAAAATTTTCAGCAAGACAAAACAATTTTAGTCAAGAAAATTCAAGGCAAGGCAGAAAAAGGAAAGACAAGACAATTCCAGGAAAGACAATTCGAGGTAAAGAAAGAAAGGCAAAGCAGGGCAATTTCATGCAAGGCAATTTGAGACAAGGCAATGCAGGAAAATTTCTAGCAAGGCAATTCGAAGCAAAGCAAGGCAAGGCAAGGCAAGGTAAAAAAAATGCAATTCCAGGCAAGGCGATTTTAGGCAAGGCAAGATAAGGCAATTCCAGGCACGAAAATTCCAGCCAAAAAAAATTCTAGGTAAGGCAAAATAAAAAGGCAATTCCAGGCAAGGCAAGGCAAGGCAAGGAAAGGAAATTTCAGGCAAGGCAACTCCAAGTAAGGCAATCCCATGCAAGGAAAAGCAAGGCAATGCAAGGCAATTCCAGAAAAGTTAATTCCAGACAAGGAAAGGCAAGGTAATGCAAGGCAATTCCGGGAAAGTCTATTCCATGCAAGGCAACCCAAGGAAATTCCAGGCAAGGCACTGCAATTCCAAGCTAAAAATTTTAAGCAAGGTAATGCAAGGCACGTCAGTTCCTGGCAAGGCATTGGAAGACAATTATAAAAAAGACAATTTTAGGCAAGAAAAGGCAAGCCACGATAAAACAATTCCAGGCAGGGCAATTCCAGGCTGGGAATACAAGGCAATGTAAACAAATTCAGGCAAGACAAGAAAAGGCAAGAAAAAGAAAGTCAAGGCAATGAAAGGCAAGGCAATTCCAGGCAAGGCAATTCTAGGCAAGGCAATGCAATACCAGGCATGACAAGAGAAATCCAGGCAAGGCAGTTTCAGGCTAAGCAATTGTAGGAAAGGCAATTCCAGGCAAGGCAAGATAAGGCAATTCCAGGCAAGACAATTTCACCTGTGGCAACGCAGGGCAATTCCAGGAAAAACAAATTCAGATAAGACAAGGCAAGGCAATTTCAGGGAAGGCAAACCCCAGGCAAGGCAAGGCAAGGCAAGGCAAGGCAAGGCAAGGCAAGGCAAGGCAAGACAATTCCAGGCTAGACAATTCCAGGCAAGGCCAGAAAAGTCAAGGCAATTCCAGGCAAGGCAAGACAAGGCAAGGCAAGGCAAGGCAAGGCAATCTCAAAAAGAAAAATTCGTGGCAAGGCAAATCAATGCAATACAATTCCAGGCAAGTAAATTCCAGGCAAGGCTAGGCAAAAAATTTGCAGGCAAGGCAAATCCAGGCAAGGCAAGGCAAGAAAATTTCAGGCACGGCAAGGCAAGTCAGGGAAATTGCAGGCAAGGCAATTTCAGGCAAGGCAAGGCAAGGCAGGGCAATTCCAGGCAGGGCAATTAAAGACAATGCAAGGCAAGGCAAGACAATTCTAGAAAAGGCAATTCCAGGAAAGGCAAGGAAAGCCAAAGCAAGGCAATTCCAGACATAGCAATTCCAGGCTAAACAAGTAAATTCAATTCAAGAAAATTTCCAGCAAGACAAAAAAATTCTAGGCAAGGGAATTTAAGGCAATGCAAAACAAGGCAAGGCAGTCCAATTCCAGGCAAGGCAATTCGAGGTAAGAAAAGGCAAGGCAAAGCAGGGCAATTTCAGAAAAGCCAATTCAATAGAAGTCAAGGCAGGAAAATTTCAAGCAAGGCAATTCAAGGCAAGGCAAGGCAAGGCAAGGCAAGGCCAAAAGGGCAATTCTAGGCAAGACTATTTCAGGCAAGCCACGGGAAGGCAAATCCAGGCAAGGCAAGGCAAAGCAATTTTAGGCAAGGCAATTACAGGAAAGGTAATTCCAGGCAAGGCGATTTCAGGAAAGGAAATGCAAGGCAATTCTAGGCAAGGCAAGGCAAGACAAGGGAAAGCAATTCCAGACAATGTAACTCCAAGCAAGGCAAGGACAGGCAATTCGAGGCAAGGCAATTCTAGGGAAGGCAAAGTAAGGCAAGGCAATGCAATTTTAGGCAAAGCAATTTTAGTCAAAACAAAACAATGTAAGGCAAGGCAATCCCAGTCAAGGCAAGATAAGGCAAGGCTATACAAAACAAGGCAACTCCAATCACGGTAATACAATACAAGAAAATCCCATAAAAGGCTATTCCAGGGAAGGCAAAGCAGGGCAATTCCAGGCAAGGAAAAGAAAGGCAAGACAAAGCAATGCAATGCAAGGAAATTCCAAGCATTGAAATTTCAGGCAAATCCAGGCAAGGCAATTCTAGGCTAGGCAAGACAAGGCAAGAAAATGCAGCACAATTCTAGGCAAGGCAATTTTAGCAAGGCAGAACAAGGAAATGTAGGGCAATTCCAGGCAAAGCTCTTTTAGGAAAGGCAAGGCAACACAACACAATCTCAGGAAAGTCAGTTTTAGGCACAGCAAGGCAAAGAAAGGTAAGGAGAGTCAATTCAAGGCATGGCAATTCCAGGCAATGCAAGGTAAGGCAAGGCAAGGCAATTAAAGGCAAGATAATTCCAGGCAAGAAAATTCCAGGCAAGGCAATCATGTAAGAAAAGGCAAGACAATGCAAGGCAATTCCAGAAAAGTCAGTTCCAAACAAGAAAAGACAAGGCAATTTCATGCAAGGCAAGGCAAGGCAGTGCAATTTCAGGCAGGAAATTTTAGGCAAGATAATGCAAGGCAGGTCAGTTCCAGGTAAGATGAGATAAGGCAATTATAGGAAAGGCCATTGAGGCAAGGGAAAGCAAGCCAAGTAAAAACAATTTCAGACAGGGCAGTTCCAGGCTAGGCAAAGCAAGGAAACACAAAAAAATTAGAGGCCAGGCAAGAAAAGATAAGGCAGTGAAAGTCAAGGCAAGGAAAGGAAAGACAATTCCAGGCAAGGCAATTCTAAACAAGACAATGCAGGGAAAATCAAAGCAAGGCAAGACAAGACTAATCTAGGCAAGGCAGTTCCAGGAAAGGCAAGGCAAGGCAAGGCAATTCAAGCTAAGCAATTGCAGGAAATGCAATTCCAGGTCATGCAAGGAAAGACAATGCAATTCCAGGCAAGACAATTCCACGTAAGGCAAGGCAGTGCAATTTCAAGCAAGGCAAATCCAGGCAAACAAGGGAAGACAATTCCAGACAAGGCAAGGCAAGGCAATTCCAGGCTAGGAAATTACAGGCAAGGCAAGGCAAAGCAAGGCAAGAAAATTCCAGGAAAGACAATTCCAGACAAGGCAAAGCCAGGCAAGGCAGGGTAATTCTAGGTAAGGCAATACCAGGCAAGGCAAGGCATGGCAATTTTAGGCAAAAAAGGCCAATTCCGGCAAGATAATGTAAAGTAAGAAAAGGCAAGGCAAAGCAGGGCAATTCCAAACAAAGCAATTCAAAGAGAGACAAGGCAGAAAAATTCCAAGCAAGACTATTCGAAGGAAGGCAAGGAAAGATATAAAAGGGCAATTCCAGGCAAGGCAATTTTAGGCAAGGCAAGGCAATTTTAGGCAAGGCAAGGCAATTCCAGACAAGACAAGATGAGGCAAGGCAATTCCACACAAGAAAATTTCAGTCAAGGTAAGAAAAGTCAATTCCAGGCAAGGCAAGGTAAGTTAAGGCAATGCAATTTAGGCAAGGCAAGGCAGGGCAGAGAAATTCCAGACAGGGCAATTTCAGGCAAGGCAAGGCAATTACAAACAGAGCAGTTTCAGACAAAGAACGGGAAGACAATTTTAGGCAAGAGTATTCCAGGCAAGGCAATTGCTTGAAAGGCAATTCCAGGCAAGGAAGGCAAGACAAGGCAGTGAAATGTATTTCCAGGCAAGGCAATTCCAGTTCAGGCAAGGCAAGACAAGGCAATTCAAGCAAGGTTATTCCAGGGAAGGCAAAAAAGGGCAATTCTAGGCAAGAAAATCAAGGCAATGCAAGGCAATTCCAGGCAACACAATTTTAGGTAAAAGAAGGTCAGACAATTCCAGACAAGAAAATACCAGGCAAGACAATGATAGGCAAGGTAAGGCCAGACAAGGCAATGCCAGGCAAGGCAATTCCAGGCAAGGCAATGCAATTCCAGGTAAAACAAGGCAAGACAATTCCAGGCAAAGCAATACCAGGCAAGACAACACTAGGCAAGGCAATGCCAGGCAAGGCAATTTTAGGTAAAGCAAGGCAAGAGAATTCCAGGAAGGAACTCCAGGCAATGCAAGGCAGGGAAATTTCAGGCAAGGAAACTGCCATAAAGGCAATTCCAGGAAAATTAAGGCAAGGAATGCAGAAAAAGAAAATTTCAGTCAAGGCAATTCCAGGTAAGTCAAGGCAAGGCAATTCCACGGAAGGCAACTCCAGACAAGGCAAGGCAAGTCAATTCCAGTGAAGGCAATCCCATGCAAGAAGAAAGGCAATGCAAGGCAATTGTGGGAAAGTCAATTCCAGGCATGGAAGGCAAGGCAAACCCAAGCGAGGCAAGGTAAGGCAACTCCAGGCAAGGCAATTGCAGGAAAGACAATTCCAGCCAAGGCAATCCCAGGCAAGAAAAGGCAAGGCAATGCCAGGAAATTGTGGGAATGTTAATTCCAGGAAAGAAAAGACAAGACAAATCCAGGCAAGGGAAGGCAAGGCAAGGCAAGGCAAGGCAATTCCAGGTAAGACAATTGTAGAAACGGCAATTTCAGGAAAGATGATTTCAGGCAATGCAAGGCAAAGCAAGATAAGGCAAGGCAGTTTCAGACAAGGTAATTTCAGGCTAGGCAAGGAAAGGCAATTCGAGGAAGGAAATTTCAGGGATGGCAAGGTAAGGCAAGGCAATGCAATTCTAGGCAAGGCAATTCCAGGCAAGGAAAGGCAAAGTAAGGCAATTTGAAACAAGGTAACTCCAGTTAAGGCAAAGCAAGACAAGGCAATTCCAGGCAAGGCCGGGCAATTCCAGGCCAGAAAATTCAAGGCAAGGCAAGGCGAGGCAATGCAATGCAAGGCAATTCCAAGGGGGCAAGGCAAGGCAAGGCAATTCCAGGAAAGGGAATTCTAGGCTAGGCAAGGCAAGTCAAGGGAAAGCAGCAAAATTCTCAGCAAGGCAATTCCAGGCTAGGCAATTTCAGACAAGGCAAGGCAAGAAAGCCCAAGGCAAAACAAGGCAATTTCAGGAAAGGCAATCCCATGTTAGAAAAGGCAAGGCAATGCAAAGCAATTGCGAGAATGTCAATTTCAGGCAAGGAAAGGCAAGATAAATCCAGGTAAGGCAATTCAAGACAATTACAGGCAAGGGAATTCCAGACAATGCAACTCTAGGCAAGGCAAGGCAAGGCAATACAAGGCAATGCAAGTTAAGGCACTGCAAGTTAAGGCACTGCAATTCTAAGCAGGGCAATTCCAGGCAAGGCAGATCAAGAGTATGTAGGGCAATTCCAGGCAAGGCAGATCAAGAGTATGTAGGGCAATTCCATGCAAGGCTTTGTTAGGCAAGGCAAGGCAATGCAAGGCAATTTTAGAAAAGTCAATTTTACACACAGCAAGGCAAGGCAAGGCAAGGAAAGGCAATTTTAGGCAAGGCAAGGAAAGGCAGGACAACTGCAGGCAGGGCAATTCCAGACAAGGCAAATCAAGGAAAGGCAAGACAATTCTAGGCAAGGCTATTCCAGGCAAGACAAGGCAATTCCAGACAGGGCAATTCCAGAATAGTCAAAAGCAAGCAGAACAAGAAGTTTCAAGAAAGCATGGAAATTCCAAGCAAGGTAATCTCAGATAAGGCAAGGCAAAACAATTCAGGCAAGGCAAAGCCAGGCAACGCATGGCAATTCTAGGCAGGGGAATTCAGGCAAGAAAAAGCAAGGCAATGCAAGGGAATTTTAAACAAGGTAATTCCAGATAAGGCAAAGCAAGTCAACTCGGGGCAAAGCAATTTCAGGCAAGGCAAGGTAAGGCAAGGCAATGCAATTCTAGGCAAGGCAATTCAGACAAAAAACACAATTTCAGGCAAGGAAATTCCTGGCAATGCAATTTATGACAATTTTAGGCAAGGCAATTTTAGGCAAGGCAATTGCCAGAAAGGCAATTTCAGGCAAGTCAATGCAAGACAAGGCAAGAAAAAATATTTCCAGGCAACACAATTCCAGCTAAGGCAAGGCAAGACAATTATAGGCAAGGCAATTCCAGTCAAGGCAATGCAAGGCAAGGCAATTCTAGGCAAGACTATTCCAGGCAAGGCAAGGTAATTCCAAGCAATCCAATTTCAGGCAAGACAATTCCAGGCAAGTCAATGCCATGCAAGAAAAAGGCAAGGCACTGCAAAGCAATTCCAGAAAATTTAATTCCAGAAAAGAAAATTTCTGGCAAGGCAAGTCAATGCAAAAAAATTTTATGCAAAGAAATTTCAGGCATGACTAGGCAAGAAAATTGCAGGCAAGACAAATTCAGGCAAGGCAAGGCAAGGCAATTTTAGGTAAGACAAGGAAAGGCAGGGCAATTGCAGGCAGGTCAATTTTAGACAAGGCAAGGCAAAGCAGGCAAAACCAGGCAAGGCAAAACAAGGCAAGGCAGTCCAATTCCAGGCAAGGTAATTCGAGGTAAAGAAAAGCAAGGCAAAGCAGAAAAAATCCAGACAAAGGAATTTGAGGTGAGGCAAGACAAGGCAAAAATAATTCCAAGTGAGGCAATTCGAGGCAAGGTAAGAAAAAAATGTAATTCCAGGAAAGGCGATTGCAGGCAAGGCAAGTCAGGGCAATTAAAGGTAAGACAACTCCAGACAAGGTAATTCCAGGCAAGGCAAAAAAAGGCAATTCTAAGTCAAGATAAGGAAAGGCAATGCAATTCCAGGCAAGGCAATTCAAGGCAAGGCAAGTCAAAACAAGGCAATTCCAGGCAAGGCAGGGCAATTCCAGGCAGAGAGATTTTAGGCAAGGCAGGGCAATTCTAGGAAACACAATTTCAGGCAAGGAAAGGCAAGGCAATGGTAGGCAAGGCAATTACAGGCAAGGCATGGCAAGCAATTTCAGACAAAGTTTTTCAGCCAAGGCAATAAAAGGCAATTCTAGACAAGGCAATTCCAGGTGAGGAAAGGCAACGCAATGCAATTCCAGTCAAGGAAAAGCAAGACAAGGCAATTTCAGGCAAGGCTATTCCAGGGAAGGCAAGACAGGGACATTCCAGGCAAGGAGAAGCAAGGCAAGGCAATTCTAAGCAAGGAAATTCCAGCAAATGCAAGGAAAGGCAATTTCAGGCAAGGGAATTCCAGGCAAGGCAAGGAAAGATAAGGCAGCACAATTCTAGGTATGGCAATTTTAGGCAAGGCAGGGCAAGGCAATGTAGGGAAATTCCAGGCAAGGCTCTTTCAGGCAAGGCAAGGCAACTCAAGGCAATTTCAGGAAAGTCAATTTTAGGCACAGCAAGGCAAGGCAAGACAAGGAAAGGCAATTCCAGGCAAGGAAATTCCAGGAAAGGCAAGGCAAGTCAAGAAAAGCAAGGAAAGGCAATTCCAGGCAAGACAACTCCCAGCAAGACTATCCCATGCAAGGAAAGGCAAGGTAATGCAAAACAATTCTGGGAACGTCAATTCTGGACAAGAAAAGGCAAGAAAATTCCAGGTGGCAAAACAGGACGGTGCAATTCCAGGCAGAATAATTTCAGGCAAGGCAGGTCATTTCAGGAAAGACAAGGCAAGGCAATTATAGGTAAAAAAAATCCAGGCAAGGCAAGGCAAGCCAAGGCAAAACAATTCTAGCAGGGCAAGTCCAGGCTAGGTAAAGCAAGGCAATGCAAAAAATTCAGGCAAGGAAAGAAAAGACAAGGCAAAGAAAGTCAAGGCAAGAAAAGGCAAGAAAATTTCAGGCAATGCAATTCAGGCAAGGCAATTCTAGGCAAGGCAAAGCAAGACAAGGCAAGGCAAGTCAAGACAAGAAAAGACAAGAATAGTTCCAGGCAAAGCAAGACAGGGCAATTCCAGAATAGACAATTGCAGGAAAAAAATTTCTGGCAAGGCAAGGCAAGACAAGACAATTTCAGGAAAGGCAATTTTACGTAAGGCAAGACAGAACAATTCCAGGAAAGGCAAATCCTAGCAAGGACAAGGCTAGTCAATTCCAGGAAAGGCAATTCAATTCAAGGCAAGGCAAGGCAAAACAAGGCAAGGCAATTCCAGGCTAGGCAAAGCAACTCAAGGAAATTTTAAGAAAGGCAATTCAGGCAAGACCAAATAAGTCAACGCAAATGCAGGCAAGGCAAGTTAAGGCAAGGCAAGGCAAGGCAATTCAGGCAGTAAAATTTCTGGCAAGGCAAGTCAATGCAAAGCAATTCCAGGCAAGTCATTTCCAGGTAAGGCTAGGCAAGAAATTTGCAGGTAAGACAAATTCATGCAAAGCAAGGCAAGGCAAGGCAATTCCAGGAAGGCAAGGCAAGGCAAGGCAAGAAACTTGCAGACAGGACAATGTTCACCGAGGCAAAGCAAAGCAGGGCAATTCAAACAACACAAGGCAAGGCAAGACAATTCTAGGCAGGAAATTCCAGGCAAGAAAAGGCAAGTCAAAGCAAGGCAATTCCATACAGGGCAGTTCCAGGCTAGGCAAAGAAAGGCAATGCAAGAAAATTTCCAGCAAGGAAAAAATATTTCAGGCAAAGAAATTCAAAAAAGGCAATACAAGGCAAGGCAGGCCAATTCCAGGCAAGGCAAAGCAGTGCAATTTCAGACAAAACAAAGCAGGAAAATTTCAAGCAAGGCAATTTGAGACAAGGCAAGGCAAGGCCAAAAAGGGCAATTCAGGCAAGGCGACTTCAGGCAAGGCAAGGCAATTTCAGGCGAGGCAAGACAAGACAAGGGAAGGCAATTCCTGACAAGAAAATTTCAGGAAAGGCAAAAAAGGCAATTACAGGAAAGGCAATGTAAGGCAAGGCAATGCAATTTTAGGCAAGGCAATTAAAGGCAAGGCAAAGCAATGCAAGGCAAGGCAAGGCAATTTCAGGCAAAGGAATTCCTGGCAATGAAAGGCAAGATAATTCAGACAAGGCAATTGCTGGAAAGGCAATTCCAGGCAAGACAAAGCAAGACAAGGCAGAAAAAGGCATTTTCTGGGCAATGCAATTTCAGCTAAGGCAAGGCAAGACAATTCCAGGTCAGGCAATTCCAGTCAAGGCAAGGCAATGTAAGCCAATGCAATTCTAGGCAAGGCAATTCCTGGCATGGAAAGGCAAGGAAAGGCAATTTGAATAAAGGCAATTGCAGTCAAGGCAATGCAAGACAAGGCAATTCCATGCAAGTCTATTCTGGGGAAGGCATAGCAGGGAAATTTCCAGCAAGGAAAAGTAAGGCAAGGCAAGGCAATTCCAGGTAAGGCAAGGCAAGACAATTTCAGGCACGGCAATTCCAGGCAAGGCAATTCTAGGCAATGCAAGGCAAGGCAATTCCAGGCAATGAAAGGCAAGGGAAGGCAAGGAAAGGCAATGCAAGTTTAGGCAAGGCAATAACAGAAAAGGCAATTTTAGTCAAGGCAAAGGCAGACAAGGAAGGGACAGGCAATTCCAGGCAAGGCAATCTTAAGTAAGGCAAGGTGAGGCAATTCCAGCGAAGGCAACACCAGGCAATGCAAGGCAGAACAATTCCAGGCAAGGCAATTT
This sequence comes from Saguinus midas, assembly GCA_021498475.1. Lineage (NCBI taxonomy): Eukaryota > Metazoa > Chordata > Mammalia > Primates > Cebidae > Saguinus > Saguinus midas. The sequence goes on along the minus strand of CM038409.1, from coordinate 55,416,038 downwards.
CAGGAAAGATATTCCAGGAAAATTAAGGCAGAATAAGGCAGAGAAAGGCAATCCCAGGCATGGCAATTTCATGTAAGGCAAGGAAAGGCAATTTTAGGTAAGGCAACCCCAGACAATGCAAGGTAAGGCAATTCCAGAAAACGCAATTCCAGGCAAGACAAGAAAACGCAGGGCAATGAAATTCCAATCAAGGCAGGGCAAGGCAAGGCTATTCCAGGCAAGGCAATTCCAGACAAGGCTATTCCAAGCAAGGGAAGGCATGGAAATTCCAAGCAAGGCAATTAGAGGCCAGGAAAGGCAAGGCAAAAAGGGCAATTCCACGCAAGGTGATTTCAGGCAAGGCAAGGCAAGGCGATTTCAGGCAAGGTAAGACAAGACAAGGCAAGGCAATTCCAGACAAAAAAATTGTAGGCAAGAAAATGAAAGGCAATTTCAGGAAAGACAATTCCAAGCAAGGAAAGGCAAGGCAATGCAAGGTAACGGAATTCTAGGAAAGGCAATTACAAGCAAGGTAATGCAATGCAAGGCAAGGCAATTCCTGGAAATGCAACGCAAGACAATTCCAGGCAAGCCAATTGCCGAAAAGGCAATTCCAGCCAAGGAAGGCAAAGGTATTTCCAAGCAAGGCAATTCCAGCTAAGGCAAAAAGAGACAAATCCAGGTAAAACCATTCCAGTCAAGGCAAGGCAATGCAATGCAAGGCAGGGCAATTCTAGGCAATGCAATTTCAGGTGAGGAAGTACAAGGCAAGGCAATTTGAAGCAAGGCAATTGCAGTCAAGGCAAGGCAAGACAAGGCAACTCCAAGCAAGGCTATTCCAGGAAAGGCAAGGAGGGCAATTCCAGGCAAGGAAAAGCAAGGCAATGCAAGGCAATTCCAGGCAAGGCAAGTCCAGGTAAGGCAAGACAAGACAATTTTAGGCAAAGCTATTCCAAACAAGGCAATTCTAAGCCAGGCAAGGCAAGGCAAGACAAGACAATAGCAGGCAAGGCTCAGGCAAAGCAAGGCAAAGGAAGGCAAGGCAGAGCAATGCAATTCTATGAAAGACAATTGCAGGAAAGGCAATTTCAGGCAAGGCAAGGCAAGACAAGGCAGAGACAGGTAATTTCAGGCAAGGCAATTTTAGGTGAGGCAAGGTGAGGCAATTCTAGGGAAGGCAACTCCAAGAAATGCAAGGCAGGGCTATTCCAGGTAAGGCAAGGCAAGAGAAGGCAGGGAATGGCAATCCCAGGCATGGCAATTCCAGGTAAGGCAAGGCAAGGCAATTTCAGGAAAGACAACCCCAGACAAAAGCAAGGCAGGGCAATTCCAGGCAAGACGAGACAGCTCAGGGCAAGACAATTTCAATCAAGGCAAGGCAAGGTAAAACTACTACAGGCAAGGCAATGCAAGGCAATGCAAGTCAAGGAAGACAAAAACATTTCTGGTACAGAAATTCCAGGCAAGGCAATTTCAGACAAGGCAAGAAAATGCAATGCAAAGCAATCCCAAGCAAGAACATTTCAGGCAATGCAAGGAAAGGAAAGACAAAGCAGGGTAATTCAAATCAAGGCAATTCCAGGCACAATAGGGCAAGGGTATGTAGGTCAATTCCAGGCAAGGATCTTTTAGGCAAGGCAAGGCAATTTCATAAAATAAATTTTAGGCATGGCAAGGCAAGGTAATTCCAGGAAAGGCAAAGCAAGGCAGGAAAATTTTAGGCAGGGCAATTTCTGGCAAAGCTAGGCAATGCAGGGCAATTCCGGGCAGAGCAATTTCAGACAAGCAAGGCAAGGCAAGGCAAGGCAATTCCAGGCAAGATATTTCCTGGCAAGGCAAGGATATGCAATTAGAGGCAAGGAAATTCCAGTCAAGGCAAGGTAAGGCAATCCAATGCAATTCTAGGCAAAGAAATTTCAGGCAAGTCAAGGAAATGTAACATAAGAAAATTCCAGGTAAGACAATTTTTGGCAATGTAAGGCAGGGCAATTTCAGGCAAGGCAAGGCAAAACAAGTCAGGGAAAGGCAATTCCAGGCTAGGCAACTGTAGCTAAGACAAGGCAAGGCAATTCCAGGAAAACCAATTCCAGTCAAGGCAAGGCAAGGCAACGCAAGGGAATGCAATTCTATTCTAGGCTATTCCAGGCGAGAAAAGGTAAGTTAAGGCAATTTGAAACAAGGCAACTCCAGTCTAAACAAAGCAAGACAAGGAAATTCCAGGCAAGGCTATTCCAGGGAAAGCAAGGCAGGGCAATTCAGGCAAGGAAAGGCAAAACAAGGCAGGGAAAGGCAATTCCAGTCTAGGAAACTAGCTAAGACAAGGCAAGGCAATTCCAGGGAAGCCAATTACAGTCAAGGCAAGGCAAGGCAACGCAAGGGAAGGCTATTCTATTCAAGGCTATTCCAGGCAAGAAAAGGCAAGTTAAGGCAATTTTAAACAAGGCAACTCCAGTTCAAACAAGGCAAGGCAACGCAATTCCAGGCAAGGCTATTCAGGAGAAGCAAGGCAGAGACAGTTCAGGCAAGAAAAAGCAAGGCAAGACAAGGGCAGTTACAGTGCAAGGCAATTCAAACGGAAGGGAGATTTCCAAGCAAGAAAATTTCAGGCAAGGGAAGGCAAGGCAAGGAAATTCCAGGCAAAACAAATCTATGCTATGCAATGCAAGGCAAGGCAATTCCATGCAAGACAAGACAAGGGAGGGCCATTCCAGACAAGATAATTTCAGTCGAGGCAAGGAAGTGCAATTCGAGGCAAGGTAATTCCAGGGAAGGCAAGAGAAGGCAAGGCAATGCAATTCTAGGTGAGGAATTTACAGGCTAGGCAAGGCAGTGTAAGGCAAGGCAATTCCAGTCAAGGCAAGGTAAGGCAATGCAAGGGCAAGCATTTCTAGGCAAGGCAATTCAGGCTAGGAAAGGCAAGGTAATGAAATTTGTAACAAGGCAACTCCAGTTAAGGCAAGGCAAGAAAAGGCAATTCCAGGCAAGGCTCTTTCAGGGAAGTCAAGGCAAGGCAATTCCAGGCGAGGGAAACAAGGCAAGGCAAGGCAAGGCAATACAATTCAAGGCAATTACAAGCAAAGAAATTCCAGGCAAGGCAATTCCAGGTAAGGCAATTCTAGGCTAGGCCAGGCAAGACAAGGGAAAATAGAATAATTCTATACAAGGCAATTTCAGGCAAGGCTGGGCAAGGCTACGTAGGGCAATTTTAGGCAAGGCTCTTTTAGGCAAGGCAAGGCAACACAATGCAATTTCAGGAAAGTCAATTTTAGGCACGACAAGGCAACTCCAGTCAAGGCATGGCAAGGCAGAACAAAAAGAGGCAATTCCAGGCAAGCCAAGGCAAGGCAATTCCAGGCTAGGGCATTCCAGGCAAAAAAAGCAAGGCAATACTAAGGGCAGCCAGAGAGAAAGGTCAGGTTACCCACAAAGGGAAGCCTATTAGACTTAAAGCAGATCTCTCAGCAGAAACCCTACAAGCCAGAAGACAGTGGGGGCCGATATTTAACATCCTTAAAGAACAGAACTTTCAGCCCAGAATTTCATATCCTGCCAAACTAAGCATCACAATTGAAGGAAAAATAAAATCTTTTATGAACAAGCAAGTACTCAGAGAGTTTTATTACCACCAGGCCTGCTTTACAAAAACTTCTGAAAGAAGCATTACACAGAAAGGAACAACCAGTATTAGCCTTTCTAAAAATATACCAAAAAGTAAAGCATCAACATAAAGAAGAATTTACATCAACAAATGGATAAAATAGCCAGTTAACATCAAATGGCAGTAATCTTAAATTGAAATCGACTAAATTTTCTAATTAAAAGATACAGCCAAAACCTAACGGTATACTATATCCAGACCCATTTCATATCCAAAGATACACAAAGACTAAAAACAAAGGGTTGGAGAAAGATTTACCAACCAAATAGAGAACAAAACAAATAAATAAACAAAAAGGGTTGCAATTCATGCATTTGATAAAACAGATTTCAAACCAACAAAGATAGAGTGGTATAGGATACATAAGACCCATAAAGAGATTCAGACTCAACGAAACAGAAAATTAATAAGGATATCCAGAATCTGAACTCAGATCAGTAACAAGTAAACTTAATAAGCACTTATACAACTCTCCACTTTAGATAAATAAAATATACATTCTCCATTTTAAATACAAAATAATGATCGGCCATTATTAATGCCCATTTATAGAATAAAGCAATATTCCTGTTCTCTCGCCCTCTTTTTCTTCCTCTCTTTTCCTTTCCAAAAAAAAAATAGATCTGGGAAGCAAGTGATCAAGCGGAGTTTTTTTCCCTAAAAAGAAAAACTTCTTTAAATACATGCCTGTAGGAAAGCAGTTTCTTTTTGTCTCTCTCTCTTTCTCCTCAGCTTCCCTTTTTTCTCCCTTTCCCATGCTCTTGCTCTCTTAAGAGGTCCATTAAAAAAAGCAAGAATTGCAATTAATCCTTTCTCTCTCTTTCTCTTTCTCCCTTTTGTTTTTCTTAATTGCATTTTAGGTGTTGGGGTACATGTAAAGAACATGCAAGACTGTTGCACAGTCTCACTTTTGTTTTTCTTTAAAGAGACAGGATCTTGCTATGTGGGCTGGACTTGAATTCCTGGGCTCCAGCAATCCTACCACTTCAGCCTGAGTAGCTGGAACTATAGGTGCTCACCAGCTTTGATTCTTTTTATTTATTTTTTGGGAGTGGAGGGAGGGACAAGGTATTGCTCTGTCACCAAAGCTAGAGTGCGATGGAGTGATCTAGGCTCACTGCAATCTCTGCCTTCCAGGCTCAAGTCGTCCTCACACCTCAGCCTCCCAAATAGTTGGGCACATGCTCACACCACTATATCCAGCTAATTATTGTATTTTTTGTAGAGACAGGGTCTCTGTTGCCCAGGCTGGAGCCTAATGGTAAAATGATAGCTTACTGCAGCCTCAAACTCCTAGCCTTAAGGGATCCTCCCACCTCAGCCTCCTGAGTAGCTAGGACTACAGGCATGTGCCACCACACGCAGCTAATTTTTCAATTTTTAGTAGAGATGGGTTCTTGCTGTGTTGCCCAGGCTGGTCTCAAACACCTGGGCTCAAGTGATCCTACTGCCTCAGCCTCCCAAAGTACTGGGCTTACAGGTATGAGCCCAAATGCCCAGCCTCTTTCTTTTTTTTACTTTTTTTCTAAAAAAAGACGAGGTTTCACCACGTTTGTCAGGCTAGTCTTGAACTCCCGACCTCAGGTGATTTGCCCGTCGTGGCCTCCAAAGTGCTTGGACTACAGGCATGAGCCACCATGCCCGGCCAAGCCTCTTTCATTTTTAAAAGGGAATTGAAGTATTGACATTGTGCCTTCTCAAAAAATGGATTGTTGACTTTTTGTGATTTAGAAAACAAAAGCAAAAAATTTTTGGCCTTGACATTCTAATTATTATTCAAAGAATTAAGTTATTGACTATATGGGTTTTAAAAGACTTGAATTCTTTAGACTTAGAGATTTGAACAAAGGAAAATTGAATTGTTGGCAGTTTTAGGCAAGATTCCCTGACTCTCTGCTGCCCATGTGTGGAGAAAACTGGGTCATCACAGCTCCCAGCCTCCCTCTGAGTATGAGTAGATGTTCCCTGGGGGCCCACTGGCCAGCCACATTATAGAATTACACATATTTCACTGCCCTTTACTCTGAAACTATTTTGGAGAATTATACAAGGGTTCTTCCCTGACTCATTGGGAGGAAGTGGACACCCAGCCTTTGCAACCCTACTGTGCCTTGGCAACGCTTGACAGTTACATGTCACCAGGCACTCTCTGTGTGACTCAATAAAAATGATTAATGCATGTGGTTTCAGAACTTCCTCACCACCTCCCCAGTGTCCCCATGATGCAGAAGTCTCTGCTCGGCTTCACTCTGTTTCTTCCCTACTCTCACTCTGCCCCCCCCAAAAAAGCAAGGCAACTCAAGGCAAGCCAAGGCAATTCCAGGAACGACAATTACAGCCAAGGCAATCCCAGGCAAGAAAAGGCAAGGCAATGCCAGGAAATTGCGGAATGTTAATTCCAGGAAAGAAAAGGCAAGACAAATCCAGGCAAGGCAAGGCAAGGCAATTCCAGGTAAGACAATTGTAGAAAAGGCAGTTTCAGGGAAAACTATTTCAGTTAATGCAAGGCGAGGCAAGATAAGGCAAGGCAGTTTCAGACAAGGTAATTTCAAGCTAGGCAAGGAAAGGCAATTCGAGGCAAGGAAATTTCAGGGACAGCAAGGTAAGGCAATGCAATTCTAGGCAAGGCAATTCCAGGCTAGGCAAGGCAATTGCAGTTAGAGCGAAATAAGGCAATGCAAGACAAGCAATTCTAGGCAAGGTAATTTCAGGCAAGGAAAGGGAAGGTAAGGCAACTTGAAACAAGGTAACTCCAGTCAAGGCAAAGCAAGACAAGGCAATTCCAGGCAAGGCTATTCCAGGGAAGACAAGGCAGGGCAATTCCAGGCAAGAAAATTTAATGCAAGGCAAGCCAAGGCAAGGCAAGGCAATGCAAGGTAATTCCAAATAAGAAAATTTCAGGCAAGGCAAGGCAAGGCAATTCCAGGAAAGGGAATTCTAGGCTAGGCAAGAAAAGTTCAGGGAAAGCAGCAAAATTCTCGGCAAGGAAATTCCAGGCTAGGCAATTTCAGGGAAGACAAGGCAAAAAACCCAAGGCAAACCAAGGCAATTTCAGGAAATACAATTCCAGGAAAGGCAATCCCATGTTAGAAAAGGCAAGGCAATGCAAAGCAATTGCGAGAATGTCAATTTCAGGCAAGGAAAGGCAAGATAAATCCAGGTAAGGCAATTCAAGACAATTACAGGCAAGGGAATTCCAGACAATGCAACTCTAGGCAAGGCAAGGCAAGGCAATACAAGGTAACGCAAGTTAAGGCACTGTAATTCTAAGCAGGGCAATTCCAGGCAAGGCAGGACAAGAGTATGTAGGGTAATTCCATGCAAGGCTCTGTTAGGCAAGACAATGCAAGGCAATTTTAGAAAAGTCAATTTTACCCACACCAAGGCAAGGCAAGGAAAGGCAATTTTAGGCAAGGCAAGGCAAGGCAGGACAACTGCAGGCAGGGCAATTACAGACAAGGCAAGTAAAGGCAAGGCAAGACAATTCTAGGCAAGGCTATTCCAGGCAAGACAAGGCAATTCCAGACAGGGCAATTCCAGAATAGTCAAAGCAAGGCAATGCAAGAAAATTTCCAAGAAAGCATGGAAATTCCAAGCAAGACAATCTCAGATAAGGCAAGGCAAAACAATTCAGGCAAGGCAAAGCCAGGCAACGCATGGCAATTTTAGGCAGGGAAATTCCAGGCAAGGTAAGGCATGGCAATTCCAGGAAAGGCCATTCCAGGCAAGGCTAAACAAGGCAAGGCAGGCCAATTCCAGGAAAGGTAGTTTGAGGTAGGTAAAGGCAAGGCAAAGCAGAGAAATTTCAAGAAAATCAATTCGAGGCAATAAAAGGCAGAAAAATTCCAAGAGAATCAATTCAAGGCAAGGCTTAGAAAGGCAAAATGGGCAGTTTCAGGCAAGGCGATTTCAGGCAACTTAAGTCAAGGCAATTAAAGGCAAGACAACTCCAGTCAAGGTAATTTCAGGAAAGGCAAAGAAAGGCAATTTCAGGCAAGGCAAGGTAAAATAAGGCAATGCAATTCTAGGCAAAGCAGTTCCAGGCAAGGAAAGTCAAGGCAAAACAAGGCAATTACAGGCAAGGCAAAACAAGGCAGGGCAATATTTGGCAGGGCAAACTCAAACAAATCAAGACAAAGCAGGGCAATACCAGGCAGGGAAATTTTAGACAAGAAAAGGCAAGGCAATTCTGGCCCAAACAAGGCAAGGCAAGCAAAGTCAAGGAAATACCAGACAGTGCAATTCCAGGCTAGGCAAGGCAAGACAATGCCAGAAATCTTCCTGCAATACAAGAAAATTTCAGGCACAGCAATTTCAGTGAAGGCAAATTATAGCAATTCCTGGCAAGAGCATTCCAGGAAAGGCAAAACAATGAAAAAACAGGCCAATTCCAGGCAAGGCAATTCGAGGTAAGTAAAGGCAAGCCAAAGCAGGAAAGTCCAGAAAAGGCAATTCGAGGCAGGGCAAGGAAGGAACATTCCAAACAAGGCAATTCGAGGCAAGGCAAGGCAAGGCAAAAAGGGGAAACTCCAGGCAAGACTATTTCAGGCAAAGCAAGGCAAGGCAATTCAAGGGAAGGCAATGCAAGACAAGACAAGAAAATTCCAGACAAGGTAATTTTAGGCAAGGCAAGAAAAGACAATTTATGCCAAAATAATTCCAGGCAAGGCAAATAAGAAAAGGCAATGCAGTTCTGGGCAAGCAATTTCAGGCAAAAAAGGCAATGCAAGGCAAGGCAATTCCAGGGAAGGCAACTGCAGAAAATTCAAGGCAAGACAATTTCAGGCTAGGCAATTGCTGAGAAGGCGATTCCAGAAAAATTAAAGCAAGAGAAGGCAGAGAAAGGCAATTTCAGGCAAGGCAAGAGAAGGCAGGCAATTCCACGTAAGGCAAGGCAAGACAATTCCAGGGAAGCAACTCCAGACAAGGCAAGGCAAGGCAATTTTAGGCAAGGCAATTCCAGGCAAGTCAAGACAAAGCAGGGAAATGCAATTTCAATCGAGGCAAGGCTATTCCAGGCAGTTCAATGCAATGCAAGGCAAGGCAAGGCAAGGCAAGGCAAGGCAAGGCAAAAAATTCCAGGAAAGGAAAGGAAAGGAAAGGAAAGGAAAGGAAAGGAAAGGAAAGGAAAGGAAAGGAAAGGAAAGGACATTTTATGCAAGGCAACTTCAGGCAAGGAGAGACAATGCAATGCAAGGCAATTCCAAGCAAGGAAATTCCAGGAAAGGAAAGGAAAGGAAAGGAAAGGAAAGGAAAGGAAAGGAAAGGAAAGGAAAGGAAAGGTAGGGAAATTCTAAGCAAGGCAACTTCAGGCAAGGCAGGGCAAGAATATGTAGGCAATTCCAGGCAAGGCTCTTTTAGAGAAGACAAGGCAATGCAAGGCAATTTCATGAAAGGTAATTTTAGGCACTGCAAGGCAACGCAAGGCAAGACAATTTTAGAAAAGGCAAGCCAAGGCAGGGCAATTCCAGGCAGGGCAATTTCAGGCAAAGCAAGGAAAGGCAGGGATATTCCAGGCAGGGCAATTCCAGATAAGGCTAGGCAAGGCAAGCCAGACAATTCTAGCAAAGGCAATTTTAGGCACGTCAAGGTAATCCAAGGCAAGGCAATTCCAGATAGAGCCATTCCAGGCTAGGCAAGACAAGGCAATGCAAAGTAATTTAGAACAAGGCATGAAAATTTAAAGCAAGTCAATTTCAGGCAAGGCAAGGCAAGGCAATTCCAGAAAAGATATTTCCAGGCAAGACAAGAAAAGGCAATTTCGAGGCAAGGCAATTCCAGTCAAGGCAAGGTAAGGCAATTCAATGCAATTCTAGGCAAACCAATTCCAGGCAAGGCAAGGCAATTTTGGCAATGCATGACAGGACATTTCCAGACAAGGCAAGCCAGAAAGGCAATTCCAGGCAAGGCAAGGCAAGGCAAGACAAGGCAGGACAAGGCAATTCCAGGCAAGGCAATTAAAGCTAAGGCAAGGCAAAGCAATTCCAGGCAAGGCAGGGCAAGGCAATGTAGGTCAATTCCAGGCAAGGCTCTTTTAGGTAAGGCAAGGCAAGGCAATTTCAGGAAAGTTAATTTTAGGCGCAGCAAGGAGAGTAAATTCCAGGCAAGGCAATTTTAGGCAAGGCAAGGCAAGGCAAGTTCAGGCTAGGCAATCCAGCCAAAGCAAGGCAATGAAAGACATGCCAAGGCAATTCAGTCAAGACAATTCAAGGCAAGACAATTCCAGGCAAGGCAATCCCATGCAAGGAAAGGCAAGCCATGCAAGGCAATTCTTGGAAAGTCAATTTCATTCAAGGGAAGGCAAGGCAATTACAGGCAAGGCAAGGCAAGACAAGGCAAGGCAGTGCAATTTTAGTCAGGAAATTTCAGGCAAGGTAAAAAATGCAGGTCAGTTTCAGGCAAGACAAGGCAAGGCAACTATAGGCAAGAAAATTTCAGGAAAGGCAACTCAAGCCAAGGCAAAACAATTCCAGGTAGGGCAATTCCAGGCTAGGCAAAAAAAATCAAAGCAAAAAATTTCCAGCAAGGCAAACAAAGTCAAGGCAAGGCAAGGCAAGGTAATTCCAGGCAAGGAAATTCTAGCCAAGGCAAGGCAAGGCAAGGCAAGACAAGGCAAGGCAAGGCAAGGAAAGACAAAACAATTTCAGACAAGGCAGTTCTAGTCAAGACTACAGAAAGCAAGGCAATGACAGGCTAGGCAATTGCAGGGAAGGCAATTCCAGGCAAGGAAATTGCACGTAAGGCAATGCAGGGCAACTCCAGGAAAGGCAAATTCAGGCAAGGCAAGGTAAGACAAGGAAATTGCAGGAAAGGCAATTCCAAGCATGACCAGGAAAGGCGAGGCAATTTCAGGCAAGGCAATGCAAGGCAATTACAGTCAAGAAAATTACTGGCAATGCAAGTCAATGCAAGTAAATTCCATGCAAGGCTAGGCAACAAAATTGCAGGCAAGGCAAATCCAGGTAAGGCAAGGCAAGTCAAGGCAAGGCAGGGTAATTCAAGGAAAAATGCAAGGCAAGGCAAGGCAATGCAATGCAAGGCAATTCCAAGCAACTAAATTCCAGGCGAGGAAAGGCAAGGCAAACCAGACAAGGAAATTCTAGGCTAGGCAAGGCGAGGCAAGGAATGCAGCGCAATTCTAGGCATGGAAATTCCCCTCAAGACAGGGCAAGGCAATGTATGGCAATTCTAGGCAAGGCTCTTTAAGGCAAAACAAGGCAATTCATGGGAATTTCAGGAAAGTCAATTTTAGGCACCGCAAGGCAATGCAAGACAAGACAAAGCAAGGCTAAAAGATACAATTTCAGGCAAGTCAATTTTAGGAAAACAAGGCAAGGCAATTCCAAACTAGGCAATACCAGGCAAGGCAGGGCAAGGCAACTCAAGGCAAGGCAATTCCAGGCAAGACAACTTCAGGCAACGCAATTCCATGCAAAAATGGCAAGGCAATGCAAGGCAATTGCAGGAAAGTCAATTACAGGCACGAAATGGCAAGGCAAATTCAGAAAAGGCAAGGCGATTTCAGTCAAGACAATTGCAGGAATGGCAATTCCAGGCAAGGCGATTTCAGACAATGAAAGGCCAGGCAATTCCAGGAAAGGCATGGTAAGCCAAGGCAAGGCAATTTCAGACAGTTAATTCAGGAAAGTCAAGGAAGGGCAACACGAGGCAAGGCAATTCCAGGTAAGCAAGGTAAGGCAAGGCAAAGCAATGTAAAGCAAGGCAATTCCACTCAAGGCAATTTTTGGCAATGCAAGGCAGGGCACTTCCAGAGAAGTCAATTCCAGGCTAGGCAAGACAAGGCAATTCCAGTGATAGAAACTCCAGACAAGGCAAGGCAAGGCAATTCCAGGCAAGGCAAGACAACACAAGGCAAGGTAATTGTAACCAATGCAAGGCTATTCCAGGCAAGGAAATTCCAGGTAATGCAAGGCAAAAAAATTTCAGGTAAGCAAATTCCAGGCAAAATAAAAGAAGTCAAGTCAAGGCAAAAACATTTCAGATAAGGCAATTTTAGACAAGGCAAGGCAATGTAATGTAAGGCAATTTCAAGCAAGGAAATTCCAGGCAAGGCAAGGCAAGAAAGGCAAGGCAAGAAAGGCAAGGCAAGGCAAGGCAGGGCAATCTTAAGCAAGGCAATTCCAGACAAGCAGGGCCAGAGTATGTAGAGAAATTCTAAGCAAGGCTCATTTTGGCAAGACAAGGTAATGCAAGGCAGTTTCAGGAAAGTAAATTTTAGGTATGGCAAGGAAAGAAAAGGCAAGGCAATTCCAGGACAGGCAAAACAAGGTAGGGAAATTCCAGGCAGGAGCAATTTCAGGTGAGGCAAGGCAAGGGATTCCAGGCAAGCCAAGGAAACACAGCAAGGCAAGACAAGATTCAGGGAAATCTCAGATGGCAATTCCAGGCAAGGCAAGACATGCAAGACAAGGCAGGCAGGATTTCAAAAAGGCAATTTCAGGCAAGGCAAGGCAACAGAAAGGCAATTCCAGGCAAGGCAAGAAAATTTGAGGTAAGAATTTCAGGCAAGGCAAGGTGGACAAGGCAAGAATTTAGGCAAATTCCAGGCAAGGCAACAATGAGCAAGACAAGGCAAGGCAATTCGGCAAGGCAGGCAATTCAGAAGGCAATTTCAAAAAATTCCAGCAAGGCAAGGCAAGGCAAAAGTCAGGAAGAAAATTCCAGGAGGCAAAGCTAGGAGACTCCAGGCAAGGCAATTTCAGGAAAAAGGCAATGCAGGAGGTAATCCAAGGCAAGCAATTTCAGGCAAAAGGCAAAGGGGAAACAAGGCAACTACAGTCAAGGGAAGCAAGACAAGGCAATTCCATGAAGGCTATTCCAGGCAAGGACAATTGGCAAGAAAAGCAAGACAAGGCAAGGCAGAATGGAAGGCAACTCAAACAAGAAAATTACAGGCAGGCAAGGCAGAAGGCAATTTCAAGGCAAAGGTGAGGCAGCATTCAGAAGACAATTCAGACAAGGCAGGCAAGACAGGGCAAAGCTCATTAGCAAGGCAAGGCAATGAGGCAATTTCAGGAAAGGCAAGCAAGGCAAGCAACAAGGCAGAAGGCAATTCCAGGCAAGGCAAGGAAATTTCAGGAATAATTCTGCAAGCAATCCTGCAAGGCAAGGCAAGCAAGGAAAATTCAGGAAAGGAAAGGCAAATCCAGGTAAGGAAAATCAAGGCAATTCCAGGCAAGGCAATTTTAGGCAAGGTGATTTCAGGCAAGGCAATGCAAGGCAATCCCAGGAAAGAAAAGGCAATTCCAGACGGTAATTCCAGGCCAGGCAATAAAGGCAATTGGAGGTAAGGCAATTCCAAGGAAGGCAAGGTAAGGCAAGGCAATGTAATTCTAGGCAAGACAATTCAACAAGGCAGGCAAAGCAAGCAATTCAGTCAATTCAGGGGTAAAAGCAAGACAATGGAACAATTCAGGCAAGGTAAGGCAATGCCAAATGATAAAGGCAAGCAAAAGGCAAGGCAATTTCAGGCAGTGCATTCCAGGAAAGTTAGTTCTAGGCAAGGCAAGGAAAGGAAAGGAAAGGCAAGACAAGGAAAGACAAGGAAAATCCAGGCAAGACAGTTCCAGGCAAGGCAAGGCAAGGCAAGGCAATTACAGGCTAGGCAATTGCAGGAAAGGCAATTCCAGGCTAGACAAGGCAGGACAAAACAATTACAGGCAAGGCAATTCCATGTAATGCAAGGTAGGGAAATTTCAGGAAAGGCAAATCCAGGCAAGGCAAGACAAGGAAAGTTAACTCCAAGCTAGGCATTACAGGCAAGGAAAGACAAGGCAAGGCAATTTCAGGAAAGACAATTCCATGCAAAACCAAATAACTCAAGGCAATTTCAGGCAAGGCAAGGCAAGGCAGGGAAATTTTAGGAAGGGCAATTTCAGGCAAGGCAAGGCAATTTTAGGCAAGGCAATTTCAGGCAAGACAAGGCATAACGATTCCAGACAAGGTAATTCCAGGCAAGGCAATAAAAGGCAATTCTAGGCAAAGGAATTTCAGGAGAAGGAAGGCAAGGCAAAGAAATTCAAAACAAGGCAACTTTAGTCAAGGCAAGGAAAGATAAGTCAATTCCAAGAAAGGTTACTCCAGGGAAAGCAAGGCAGGACAATTCCAGGCAAGGAAAAGCAAAGCAAAGCAAGGTAATGCAATGCAAGGCAATTCCAAGCAAGGAAATTTCAGGCAAGGCAAGGCAATTCCATGAAATAAAATTCTAGGCTAGGCAAAAGAAGACAAGGGAATGCAGCTAATTTCTTGGCAACGGAGTTCCAGACAAGACAGGGAAAAGCAATGTAGGGAAATTCTAGGCAAGACTCTTTTAGGCAAGGCAAGGAAATGGAAGGCAACTTTAGGAAAGTCAATTTTAGGCATGGCTAGGCAATACAAGGCAAAGCAAAGTAAGGTAAAAATAGGTAATTTCATGCAAGGAAGTTCCAAAAAAGGCAATGCAAGGCAATACCAGGCAAAGCAAGGCAAGGCAATTCTAAGAAAGACAATTTTAGGCAAGGTAATATCATGCAAAAAAAGGAAAGGCAATGCAAGGCAACTGTGGGAAAGGCAATTCCAGGCAAGGCAATCTCATGCAAGAAAAGGAAAGGCAATGCAAGGCAACTGTGGGAAAGGCAATTCCAGGCAAGGAAAGTCAAGGCAAATCCAGTCAAGGCAAGGCATTTCCAGTCAGGGCAATTGCAGAAAAGGAAATTCCAGGCAAGTCGATTTTAGGCAAGGCAAGGCAAGGCAATTCCAGGCAAGGCAAGGCAAGACAAGGCAAGGCAATTTCAGACAAGGTAATTTTAGGCAAGGCTAAAAAGGCAATACGAGGCAAGGCAATCAAAGGGAAGGGAAGGGAAGGGAAGGCAAGGCAATGCAATTTTGGCAAGGCAATTCCAGGCAAGGCAAGGCAGTGTAAGACGAGGCAATTCTGGTCAAGGCAAGCTAAGACAATGCAAGGCAAGGCAATTCTAGATAAGGGAATTTTAGCCAAGGAAAGGCAAAACAAGGCAATTCAAAACAAGGCAACTCCACTCAAAGCAAGGTAAGACAAGGCAATTCCATGCAAGGCTATTCCAGGGAAAGCAAGGAAGGGAAATTCCAGGCAAGGCTCTTTTCAGCAAAGAAAGGCAAAGCAATTTTAGAAAATTTAATTTAAGGCAGGGCAAGGCAAGGAAAGGAAAAGAGTCAATTTCAAGCAAGGCAATTTTAGGCAAGGCAAGGCAAGGCAATTTCAGGCTAGGCAATTCCATGAAATGCAAGGCAATGAAAAGAAACTCAAGGCAATTCTAGGCAAAACAATTCCAGGCACGGCAATCCCATGCAAGGAAAGGCAAGACAATGCAAGGCAATTCTGGGAAAGTCAATTCCAGGCAAGGAAAGGCAAGACAATTCCAGGCAATGCAAGGCAAGGTAGTGCAATTCCAGGCAGGGAAATTTTAGGCAAGGTAATGCAAGGCTGGTAAGTTCTGGGCAAGACACAGTAAAGCAACTATAGACAAAGCAATTGCAGGCAAGCCAAACAGAAAGAATTCCAGGAAGGGCAATTCAAGGCTAGAAAAGGCAAAGCAATGCAAAAATAATTGCAGGCAAGGCAAGACAATGCTAGGCAAGCCAAAGAAAGGAAAGGCAAAGAAAGTCAAGGCAATGAAAGACAAGAAAACTCAAGTCAAGGCAATTCTAGGCAAAGCAAGAAAAGGAAAGGAAAGGAAAGAGAAGGCAAAACAAGGCTAATTCAGGAAATGCAGGTTTAGGCATAGCAAGGCAATCCCAGGCTTGGCAATGGCAGAAAAGGCAATTCCAGGTAAGGCAAGGCAAGACAAGGCAATTTCAGTCAAGGCAATTCCACGTAAGGAAAGGCAGGGCAATTCCAGAAAAGGCAAGTTGAGGCAAGGCAAAGCAATTCCAGGCAAGAAAATTTCTGGAAAGGCAAGTCAATGCAAGGCAATCCAGGCAAGTAAATTTAAGGCAAAACTAGGCAAAGAAATAGAAGGCAAGAAAAATCCAGGCACGGCAAGATAAGGCAAGGTAATTCCAGGCAAAACAAAACAAGGCAGGGCAATTGCAGGCAGTGCAAGGAAAAGCAGAGAAAATCCAGGCAGGGCAATTCCAGACAATGCAAGGCAGTGCAAGACAATTCTAGGCAAGGCAAGGCAAGACAAGTCACAGCAAGGCAATTCTAGGCAGAGCAACTCCAGGCTAGGCAAAAAAAGTCAATGCAACAAAATTTCCAGCAAGGCAATAAAAATTTTAGGCAAGGAAATTCAAAGCAAGGCAAAGCAAGGCAATTTGAGTAAAGAAAAGGCAAGGCAAAGCAAAGCAATTCGAGGCAACAAAAGACAGGGCAATTCCAAGCAAGGCAATTCAAGGAAAGGCAATGCAAGGCAAGGCAAGTCACAGCAAGGCAATTCCAGGCAGAAAGCAAGGAGGCAGGCTAGGCAAAAAAAGTCAATGCAACAAAATTTCCAGTAATGCAATAAAAATTCCAGGCAAGGGAATTCAAAGCAAGGCAAAAGAAGGCAAGGCAGGACAATTCCAGAAAAGGCAATTTGAGTAAAGAAAAGGCAAGGCAAAGCAGGGCAATTCCAGGCAAGGCAATTCAAGGCAATGCTAGATAGAAAAATTCCAAGCAAGGTAATTCAAGGAAAGGCAATGCAAGGTAAGGCAAGTTACAGCAAGGCAATTCCAGACAGGGCAACTCCAGGCTAGGCAAGGAAATGCAATGCAAGAAAATTTTCAGCAAGGCAATAAAAATTCCAGGCAAGGGAATTCAAAGCAAGGCAAAACAAGGCAAGGCAGAACAATTCCAGAAAAGGCAATTCGGGTTAAGAAAAGGCAAGGCAAAGCAGAGCAATTTCAGGCAAGGCAATTCGAGGCAATGCAAGTCAGGGAAATTCCAAGCAAGGCAATTCGCGAAAATGCAAGACAAGGCAAGGCAATCCCAGACAAGGCAAGAGAACACAAAACAAGGAAATTACAGACAAGAAAATTCCAGGAACGGCAAAGAAAGGCAACACCAGGCAAGGCAAGGTAAGGCAAGGCAATGCAATTCTAGGCAATACAATTTTAGGCAAGGCAAGACAATACAAGGCAAGGCAATTGAAGGCAAGGCAATTTCAGGCAATGGAAGGCAAGGAAATTCCAGGCAACGCAATTTCCAGAAAGGCAATTCAAGGAAAGGCAAGACAAGTCAGGGAAAGATATTTTGAGGCACAGCAATTTTAGTTAAGAAAAGGCAGTTTCACAAAAGTCAATTCGAAGTAGACTCTTCATTGCTTTCCAGAGGTGTATTATTCACTGAGGCCCTGAACGAGTGACCATATGAAATCAACTCACTAAATGATACACACCTAAAAAATAGTCAAAGTCCATGCCATATGGCCACTCAATCAGAGAGCATTACTGAAAGAGGCACTACACATAGAAAGAAAGAATGAGTACCAGCCATCCTAAAAGCATACCAAATGCTAAAGAGCATCAACAAAATGAAGAATCTACATGAACCAATGGGCAAAAGAGCTGGCTAGCATCAAAATGGCAGTATCAAATTCACACATAACAATATTAACCCTAAATGTAAATGGGCTAAATGCACCAATAAAAAGACACAGACTGGCAAATTGGATAAAAACCCAAAACCCGTCGGTGTGCTGTATCCAGGAAACCAACCTCACATGCAAGGATACACAAAGGCTCAAAATAAAGGGATGGAGGAAGATTTACCAGGCAAATGGAGAGCAAAAAAAGCAGGAGTTGCAATTCTCATTTCTGATAAAATAGACTTTAAAGCAACAAAGATCAAAAGAACAAAGAAAGTCATTACATAATGGTAAAAGGATCGATACAACAAGAAGAGCTAATGATTCTAAATATATATGGACCCAATGCAGAAGCACCCAGGTATATAAGGCAAGTTCATTTTTTTTTTTAATTGCGTTATAGGTTTGGGGGTACATGTGCAGAACGAGCAAGATAGTTGCACAGGCACACACATGGCAGTGTGCTTTGCTGCCTTCCTCCCCCTCACCCACACTTGGCATTCATCCCCAGGCTATCCCCCCAGCCCCCCACGCTGTCCCTCCCCCTTTCCCCCCAACAGTCCCCAGTGTATAGTAGACAACCTCTCTGTGTCCATGTGTTCTTATTTTTCTTACCCACCTATGAGTGAGTATATGCGGTATTTCTTTTTCTGTTCTTGTGTCAGTTTGCTGAGAATGATGTTCTCCAGATTCATCCATGTCCCTACAAAAGACACAAACTCATCATTTTTGATTGCTGCATAATATTCCATGGTGTATATGTGCCACATTTTCCCAGTCCAGTCTGTCATCATTGGGCATTTGGGTTGGTTCCAGTTCTTTGCTATTGTAAACAGTGCTGCAATGAATATTCGTGTGCATGTGTCCTTATAGTAGAACGATTTATAGTCCTTTGGATAGTTACCCAGTAATGGGATTGCTGGGTCAAATGGAATTTCTATTTCTAGGTCCCTGAGGAATCGCCACACTGTCTTCCACAATGGTTGAACTAATTTACACTCCACCAACAGTGTAAGAGTGTTCCTATTTCTCCACATCCTCTCCAGCATCTGCTGTCTCCAGATTTTTAATGATCGCCATTCTAACTGGCGTGAGATGGTATCTCAATGTGGTTTTGATTTGCATCTCTCTAATGACCAATGATGAGCACTTTTTCATATGTTTGTTGGCCTCATGTATGTCTTCTTTTGTAAAGTTTCTGTTCATATCCTTTGCCCATTTTTGAATGGGCTTGTTTGTTTTCCTGTAAATCTGTTTGAGTTCTTTGTAAATTCTGGATATCAACCCTTTGTCAGATGTGTAAACTGCAAAGATTTTTCCCATTCTGATGGTTGCCGATTCACTCTAGTGACTGTTTCTTTTGCCGTGCAGAAGCTGTGGAGTTTGATTAGGTCCCATTTGTCTATTTTGGCTTTTGTTGCCAATGCTTTTGGTGTTTTGTTCATGAAGTCCTTGCCTACTCCTATGTCCTGAATGGTTTTGCCTAGATTTTCTTCTAGGGTTTTTATGGTGTCAGGTCTTACGTTTAAGTCTTTAATCCATCTGGAGTTAATTTTAGTGTAAGGTGTCAGGAAGGGGTCCAGTTTCTGCTTTCTGCACATGGCTAGCCAGTTTTCCCAACACCATTTATTAAATAGGAATCCTTTCCCCATTGCCTGTTTTGTCTGGTTTATCAAAGATAATATGGTTGTAGATGTGTTGTGTTGCCTCGATGCCTCTGTTCTGTTCCATTGGTCTATATCTCTGTTTTGGTACCAGTACCATGCTGTTTTGATTACTGTAGCCTTGTAGTATAGTTTGAAGTCTGGTAGCGTGATGCCTCCCGCTGTGTTCTTTTGCTTAGAATTGACTTGGCTATGCGGGCTCTTTTTGGTTCCATATGAAATTCATGGTGGTTTTTTCCAGTTCTGTGAAGAAATTCAATGGTAGTTTGATGGGGATAGCATTGATTGTGTAAATTACTTTGGGCAGTATAGCCATTTTCACGATATTGATTCTTCCTAACCACGAACATGGAATGTTTCTCCATCTGTTTGTGTCCTCTTATTTCGTTGAGCAGTTGTTTGTAGTTTTCCTTAAAGAGGTCCCTTACATTCCTAGTGAGTTGTATTCCTAGGTATTTTATTTTCTTTGTAGCAATTGTGAATGGCAGTTCGTTCTTGATTTGGTTCTCTTTAAGTCTGTTATTGGTGTATAGGAATGCTTGTGATTTTTGAACATTGATTTTATATCCTGAGACTTTGCTGAAGTTGCTTATCAGTTGCAGGAGCTTTTGGGCTGAGGTGATGGGGTCTTCTAGGTATACTATCATGTCGTCTGCAAATAGAGACAATTTGGCTTCCACCTTTCCTATTTGAATACCCTTTATTTCTTTTTCTTGCCTGATTGCTCTGGCTAGAACTTCCAGTACTATGTTGAATAGAAGTGGTGAGAGAGGGCATCCTTGTCTAGTGCCGGATTTCAAAGGGAATGCTTCCAGTTTTGCCCATTAAGTATGATATTGGCTGTTGGTTTGTCATAAATAGCTTTTATTACTTTGAGATATGTTCCATCAATACCAAGTTTATTGAGGGTTTTAGCATAAAGGGCTGTTGAATTTTGTCAAATGCCTTCTGCATCAATTGAGATAATCATGTGATTTTTGTTTTTGCTTCTGTTTATGTGGTGAATTACATTTATAGACTTGCATGTTGAACCAGCCTTGCATCCCGGATGAATCCTACTTGATCATGATGGATAAGTTTTTAATGTGCTGTTGCAATCGGTTTGCCAGTATTTTATTGAAGATTTTTGCATCTATGTTCATCATGGATATTGGCCTGAAGTTTTCTTTTCTTGTTGAGTCTCTGCCAGGTTTTGGTATCAGGATGATGTTGGTCTCATAAAATGATTTGGGAAGGGTTCCTCTTTTGGATTATTTGGAATAGTTTCAGAAGGAATGGTACCAGATCCTCTTTGTGTGTCTGGTAGAATTCAGCTGTGAACCCATCTGGACCTGGGCTTTTTTGTGTGGTAGGTTTAATTGCTGCCTCAACTTCAGACCTTGTTATTGGTCTATTCATAGTTTCGGCTTCCTCCTGGTTTAGGCTTGGGAGGACACAGGCGTCCAGGAATTTATCCATTTCTTCCTGATTTACTAGTTTATGTGCATAGAGTTGTTTGTAGTATTCTCTGATGATGGTTTGAATTTCTGTGGAATCTGTGGTGATTTCCCTTTATCGTTTTTATTGCATCTATTTGGTTCTCTCTCTTCTTTTTATCAGTCTGGCTAGTGGTCTGTCTATTTTGTTGATCTTTTCGAAAACCAGCTCTTAGATTTATTGATTTTTGAAGGGTTTTTCTTGTCTCTATCTCCTTCAGTTCTGCTCTGATCTTAGTTATTTCTTGTCTTTGGCTAGGTTTTGAGCTTTTTGATCTTGCTCCTCTAGCTCTTTCAATTTTGATGATAGGGTGTCAATTTTGGATCTCTCCACTCTTCTCATGTGGGCACTTATTGCTATATATTTTCCTCTACAGACTGCTTTAAATGTGTCCCAGAGATTCTGGTACGTTGTGTCTTCATTCTCGTTGGTTTCAAAGAACTTCTTTATTTCTGCCTTCATTTCATTGTTTATCCAATCAACATTCAAGAGCCAGTTGTTCAGTTTCCATGAAGCTGTGCGGTTCTGAGTTATTTTCTGAATTCTGAGTTCCAACTTGATTGCACTATGGTCTGAGAGACTGTTTGTTATGATTTCCGTTGTTTTGCATTTGCTGAGGAGTGCTTTACTTCCAATTATGTGGTCAATTTTGGAGTAGGTGTGATGTGGTGCTGAGAAGAATGTATATTCTGTGGATTTGGGGTGGAGAGTTCTGTAAATGTCTATCAGGTTTGCTTGTTCCAGGTCTGAGTTCAAGTCCTGGATATCCTTGTTAATTTTCTGTCTGGTTGATCTGTCTGCTATTGACAGTGGAGTGTTAAAGTCTCCCACTATTATTGTGTGGGAGTCTAAGTCCTTTGTAAGTCATTAAGAACTTGCCTTATATATCTGGGTGCTCCTACATTGGGTCCATATATATTTAGAATCGTTATCTCTTCTTGTTGTATCGATCCTTTTACCATTATGTAATGACCTTCTTTGTCTCTTTTGATCTTTGTTACTTTAAAGTCTATTTTATCAGAGATGAGAATTGCAACTCCTGCTTTTTGCTCTCCATTTGCTTGGTAAATCTTCCTCCATCCTTTATTTTGAGCCTTTGTGTATCTTTGCATGTGAGGTGGGTTTCCTGGATACAGCACACCGATGGGTTTTGGTTTTTTATCCAATTTGCTAGTCTGTGTCTTTTGATTAGTGCATTTAGCCCTTTTACATTCAGGGTTATTATTGTTATGTGTGAATTTGATACTGCCATTTTGATGCTAGCTGGCTGTTTTTCCCGTTGGTTCATGTACATTCTTCATTTTGTTGATGGTCTTTAGCATTTGGTATGCTTTTAGGATGGCTGGAACTGGTTGTTTCTTTCTATGTGTAGTGCCTCTTTCAGGAGCTCTTGTAAAGCAGGCCTAGTGGTGACAAAATCTCTGAGTGCTTGCTTGTTCGTGAAGGATTTTATTTTTCCTTCACTTATGAATCTCAGTTTGGCTGGATATGAAATTCTGGGTTGAAACTCTTTTCTTTAAGGATGTTGAATATTGGCCCCCACTCTCTTCTGGCTTGTAGAGTCTCTGCCGAGAGATCTGCTGTGAGTCTGATGGGCTTCCCTTTGTGGGTGACCTGACCTTTCTCTCTGGCTGCCCTTAGTATTTTCTCCTTCGTTTCAACCCTAGTGAATCTGACGATTATGTGCCTTGGGGTTGCTCTTCTTGCAGAGTATCTTTGTGGTGTTCTCTGTATTTCCTGGAGTTGAGTATTGACCTGTCTTGCTAGGTTGGGGAAATTTTCCTGGATAATATCCTGAAGAGTGTTTTCCAGCTTGGATTCATTCTCTTCGTCACATTCTGGTACACCTATCAAACGTAGGTTGGGTCTCTTCACATAGTCCCACATTTCTTGGAGATTTTGTTCATTCCTTTTGCACTTTTTCTTTAATCTTGGTTTCTCGTTTTATTTCATTGAGTTGATCTTCAACTTGATATTCTTTCTTCTGCTTGGTCAATTCGGCTGTTGAAACTTGTGCATGCTTCGAAGTTCTCGTGTTGTGTTTTTCAGCTCCTTCAATTCATTCATATTCCTCTAAGTTGTCCATTCTCGTTATCAATTCCTCGAATCTTTTTCAAATCTTTTTCTAGGTTCTTAGTTTCTTTGCACTGGTTTAGAACATGTTCCTTTAGCTCACTGAAGTTTCTCATTATCCACTTTCTGAAGTCTGATTCCGCCATTTCGTCACACATTCATTCTCTGTCCAGCTTTGTTCCCTTGCTGGTGAGGAGTTTTGGTCCTTTTTGGAGGTGAGGTGTTTTGGTTTCGGTGTTTTCCTCCTTTTGCGCTGGTTTCTTCCCATCTTTATGGATTTATCCGCCTGTCGCCTTAGTATTGGCTGATTTTTCAATTGGGTCTCTGTGTGGACACTGAGATTGTTGATGATGAAGTATTTCTGTTACTTAGTTTTCCTCTAATGATCTATCCTCTCTGCTGTATGAGTGCTGAGGTCCACCCAGGCCCTGCTTGTCTGGGGTATACCTGCAGCAGCTGCAGAACAATGAGGGATGATACCAGTTTCTTCTTCTGCTGCCCTTGTTCCAGAATGATGCCAGCCAAATGTCAGTCTGATTAGTCCTTTCTGGGGTGACTCCTTGATATACAGGGGTCAGGAGCTGCTTGAGGAGACAGTCTGTGCTTTATAGGAGCTCCAGTGCTGAGCTGTGAGCTGCTTGTTCATTCAGGGTTGTTGGGAGGTTGTTTATGTCTGCTGCAATAGAACTCATAAAACACCACTCTTTTTTTTCACCCTTAGATGCTCTGTCTCAGGGAGTTGGGGCTTTTATGAGTATCTGTTGCACTGTCCTGCCCCACTAGATGGCAGTCTATTCTGACCTGCGCTGGGCTCTGTTGCTGCTGGGCCCTTCTGCTGTGGAGAGTCTCTCTGTTATGGCAGGTTGCCTCGGCAATGGCAGGCAGTCCTGGGCGGTACTTAAGTGGGGTGCACTTCGTCATCAATGGTGGACGCCCCTCCCTGACCGGGCTGCACCGTCCTAGATGCCGCAACAAAACTCTCAGCCCCAAGCGCCCAGTCGCCCCTGCTTGTCCGTGAGCGTGGGACCCGCCGAGCCCGATCACCCAGCTCCCTGCCTCAGAGTCCGTCCTCTCTCTCTCTCCCTCTCCCCAAGCTGAAAGGTCGACTCTCTCACTGGCGCCCCAGGAGCCTGCCGATAGGGCACTGGGATCCGTGCTCCCCGTGCCGCTGCCCACTACCCCGGCTCAGATCACGCTTCCCAGGAAACTCCTGGTCTGGCTCATTGTCCAAGTCCCGCTTCAATCAGATGGACATGCCAATCTGCCCTTCCAAATCTCAGATTGCCGGTTTAACAGGGCACCCAGACCTGTGGCGGGAGGCGGCGGGAGCCGGCGGTGAGCCGGCTGCTTCCTGTCTCTCCCACACCTGGAACTTTCAACGCTCTGTGGGCAAAAAGGAACATCCGAGAATGCGCGGCTAGGACTCACCCTCTGCGCCTTCACTGAGAGCTGCAATCCTGAGTCACCTCTCTGACGCCATCTTGCCTCCTTCCTCCAGATCAAGGCAAGTTCTAATGATTACAAGAGACTTAGACTCACACATATGTGAGATTAATCAATAGCAGACAGATCAACCAGACAGAAATTCTGATATCCACTTGAACTCAGATGTAACAAGAAAACTGATAGATATTTACATAACTCTCATTAAATCCACAGAATCATTCTTCTCAGATATCATTAAAATTACCACATATAAGTAAAGCACTCAGCAAATGGAAACAAATGAAATCATAACAGTTCTCAGACCATAGTGAAAGAACTCAGAATAGCTCAGAACAGCACAGCTTCATGGAAACTGAACAACTGGCTCTTGATGTTGATTGATAAACAATGATGGGGCATAAAAAGTTTTCAAAACCAACAGAATGAAGACACAATACCAGAATTAACATTTGAGGTCGAGAGGTATATGCAATGACACTGAGAAGAGGAGGGAGATTCCACCTATCATCATTGGAGCTGAGGAGCAAGATCAGCTCAAAACCTGTCAAGACAAGTAACTGATCAGAGCAGAACTGAAGGAGATAGAGACAAGCCTTCATCATCCAAGATGGTTTTTCAAAGATCAACAAAATAGACAGACCACTAGCCAGACTGATGAAGAACCAAATAGATGCATAAAAGGAAATGGATAACAGATTCCACAGAAATTCATTCATCAGAGAATACTCAAACAACTGTATGAATAAACTAGTAAACCAGGAAGAAATAACCTGACTATGTCTCATAAACCAGGAGGAAGTAAACTATGAATAGATTAATAACAAGGTCATTGAGGTGAGCCTACCACACAAAAAAGCCCAGGTCCAGATATTCACAGATTACCAGACACAGAAGAGGAATACCATTTTCTGAAACTATTCCAAATAATTCAAAAAGAGGGAATTAAATCATTTTATGAGACCAACATCATAATACCAAAAGCAGAGACTCAACAAGAAAAGAAAACTTTCCAATATGATCATAGATGCATATTTTCTGATTTACTATTAAAATCTCTGATCAAGTAGGATTTATCCTGGGATGCAAGGCTGGTTCAACATACAAGTCTATAAATGTCATTCATTTCAGCAAAAACAAAATAACATGATTATTTCAGAGAGTCATTGACAAATAACAGTTTATTTCAATAAAATGTTATTGATGGAACTATCTCACAATAAAATTTATTTATGACAAACCAACAGTCATACTGAATGGGCAAAATGAAGTTTGAAATGGGCACTAGACAAGGATGTCTCTCACCACTCCTATTCATATAATGAAGTTCTAGCCAGAGCAATCAGGCAAGAAAAAGAAATAAATTCAAATAGGAAATGGAAGTCAAATTGTCTCTTTTGCAGACGACATGATAGTATACCTGAAGAATTCCTCAGCCCAAAAGCTTAAACTGATAAGCAACTCAGCAAAGTTTCAGACATAAAATCAGCAAAAATCACAAGCATTCCTATATCAATAACAGACGGAGTGTTAAAGTCTCCCACTATTATTGTGTGGGAGTCTAAGTCCTTTGTAAGTCATTAAGAACTTGCCTTATATATCTGGGTGCTCCTACATTGGGTCCATATATATTTAGAATCGTTATCTCTTCTTGTTGTATCGATCCTTTTACCATTATGTAATGACCTTCTTTGTCCCTTTTGATCTTTGTTACTTTAAAGTCTATTTTATCAGAGATGAGAATTGCAACTCCTGCTTTTTTTGCTCTCCATTTGCTTGGTAAATCTTCCTCCATCCCTTTATTTTGAGCCTTTGTGTATCTTTGCATGTGAGGTGGGTTTCCTGGATACAGCACACCGATGGGTTTTGGTTTTTATCCAATTTGCCAGTCTGTGTCTTTTGATTGGTGCATTTAGCCCATTTACATTCAGGGTTAATATTGTTATGTGTGAATTTGATACTGCCATTTTGATGCTAGCTGGCTGTTTTGCCCGTTGGTTCATGTACATTCTTCATTTTGTTGATGGTCTTTAGCATTTGGTATGCTTTTAGGATGGCTGGAACTGGTTGTTTCTTTCTATGTGTAGTGCCTCTTTCAGGAGCTCTTGTAAAGCAGGCCTAGTGGTGACAAAATCTCTGAGTACTTGCTTGTTCGTGAAGGATTTTATTTTTCCTTCACTTATGAAGCTCAGTTTGGCTGGATATGAAATTCTGGGTTGAAAGCTCTTTTCTTTAAGGATGTTGAATATTGGCCCCACTCTCTTCTGGCTTGTAGAGTCTCTGCCGAGAGATCTGCTGTGAGTCTGATGGGCTTCCTTTGTGGGTGACCTGACCTTTCTCTCTGGCTGCCCTTAGTATTTTCTCCTTCGTTTCAACCCTAGTGAATCTGACGATTATGTGCCTTGGGGTTGCTCTTCTTGCAGAGTATCTTTGTGGTGTTCTCTGTATTTCCTGGAGTTGAGTATTGACCTGTCTTGCTAGGTTGGGGAAATTTTCCTGGATAATATCCTGAAGAGTGTTTTCCAGCTTGATTCATTCTCTTTCACATTCTGGTACACCTATCAAACGTAGGTTGGGTCTCTTCACATAGTCCCACATTTCTTGGAGATTTTGTTCATTCCTTTTGCACTTTTTCTTTAATCTTGGTTTCTCGTTTTATTTCATTGAGTTGATCTTCAACTTCTGATATTCTTTCTTCTGCTTGGTCAATTCGGCTGTTGAAACTTGTGCATGCTTCAAGTTCTCGTGTTGTGTTTTTCAGCTCCTTCAATTCATTCATATTCCTCTCTAAGTTGTCCATTCTCGTTATCAATTCCTCGAATCTTTTTCAAATCTTTTTCTAGGTTCTTAGTTTCTTTGCACTGGTTTAGAACATGTTCCTTTAGCTCACTGAAGTTTCTCATTATCCACTTTCTGAAGTCTGATTCCGTCATTTCGTCACATTCATTCTCTGTCCAGCTTTGTTCCTTGCTGGTGAGGAGTTTTGGTCCTTTTGGAGGTGAGGTGTTTTGGTTTCGGTGTTTTCTCCTTTTGCGCTGGTTTCTTCCCATCTTTATGGATTTATCCGCCTGTCGCCTTAGTATTGGCTGATTTTTCAATTGGGTCTCTGTGTGGACACTGAGATTGTTGATGATGAAGTATTTCTGTTACTTAGTTTTCCTCTAATGATCTATCCTCTCTGCTGTATGAGTGCTGAGGTCCACCCAGGCCCTGCTTGTCTGGGGTATACCTGCAGCAGCTGCAGAACAATGAGGGATGATACCAGTTTCTTCTTCTGCTGCCCTTGTTCCAGAATGATGCCAGCCAAATGTCAGTCTGATTAGTCCTTTTCTGGGGTGACTCTTGATATACAGGGGTCAGGAGCTGCTTGAGGAGACAGTCTGTGCTTTATAGGAGCTCCAGTGCTGAGCTGTGAGCTCCGTTGTTCATTCAGGGTTGTTGGGAGGTTGTTTATGTCTGCTGCAATAGAACTCATAAAACACCACTCTTTTTTCACCCTTAGATGCTCTGTCTCAGGGAGTTGGGGCTTTCTATGAGTATCTGTTGCACTGTCCTGCCCCACTAGATGGCAGTCTATTCACTATTTGTCTGCCGGGGCTCTGACCCGCTGGGCTCCCTTCTGCTGTGGAGCGGAGTCTCTCTGTTATGGCAGGTTGCCTCGGCAATGGCAGGCAGTCCTGGGCGGTACTTAAGTGGGGGTGCACTTCGTCATCAATGGTGGACGTCCCTCCCTGACCGGGCTGCACCGTCCTAGATGCCGGCAACAAAACTCTCAGCCCCAAGCGCCTCCAGTCGCCGCCCTGCTTGTCCGTGAGCGTGGGACCCGCCGAGCCCGATCACCCAGCTCCCTGCCTCAGAGTCCGTCCTCTCTCTCTCTCTTCCTCTCCAAGCTGAAAGGTCGACTCTCTCACTGGCGCCCCAGGAGCCTGCCGATAGGGCACTGGGATCCGTGCGATCTCCCGTGCCGCTGCCCACTACCCCGGCTCAGATCACGCTTCCCAGGAAACTCCTGGTCTGGCTCATTGTCCAAGTCCCGTTCAATCAGATGGACATGCCAGTCTGCCCTTCCAAATCTCAGATTGCTGGTTTAACAGGGCACACAGACCAGTGAGTTCCGCTGGTCCCGCTGGCGCCGCGCTGTGGCGCAGGAAGAGGCAGCCGGGCTGAGCCGGCTAGCGCTTCCTGTCTCTCCCACACCTGGAACTTTCAACGCCTGTGGGCAAAAAAGGAACATCCGAGGATGCGGCTAGGACTCACCCTCTGCGCCTTCACTGAGAACTGCAATCCTGAGTCACCTCTCTGACGCCATCTTGCCTCCCTTCCTCTCAATGAATCAAGGCAAGTTCTTAATGACTTACAAAGAGACTTAGACTCCCACACAGTAATAGTGGGAGACTTTAACACTCCACTGTCAATAGCAGACAGATCAACCAGACAGAAAATTAACAAGGATATCCAGGGCTTGAACTCAGACCTGTAACAAGAAAAGCTGATAGATATTTACATAACTCTCCACCCCAAATCCACAGAATATACATTCTTCTCAGCACCATATCACACCTCCTCCAAAATTGACCACATAATTCTAAGTAAAGCACTCAGCAAATGGAAAACAAATGAAATCATAACAGTCTCTCAGACCATAGTGCAATCAAGTTAGAACTCAGAATCCAGAAAAAAACTCAGAACAGCACAGCTTCATGGAAACTGAACAACTGGCTCTTGAATGTTGATTGGATAAACAATGAAATGAAGGCAGTAAAGTTTTTCACCACAGAATGAGACACATACCAGAATCTCTGGGACACAAATCAGAGGTATGCAATCAGTGCACACTGAGAAGAGGGAGTTCATGGACACCTATCATCAAAATTGAAAGAGCTAGAGGAGCAAGATCAAAAAAGCTCAAAACCTAGCCGAAGACAAGAAATAACTAAGATCAGAGCAGAACTGAAGGAGATAGAGACAAGAAAAACCCTTCAAAAAATCAATAAATCCAAGAGGTGGTTTTTCAAAAAGATCAACAAAATAGACAGACCACTAGCCAGACTGATAAAAAAGAGAGAGGAACCAAATAGATGCAACGAAAAAGGATAAAGGGGAAATAACCACAGATTCCACAGAAATTCAAACAATCATCAGAGAATACTACAAACAACTGTATGCACATAAACTAGTAAACCAGGAAGAAATGGATAAATTCCTGGACGGCTGTGTCCTCCCAAGCCTAAACCAGGAGGAAGTCAAACTATGAATAGACCAATAACAAGGTCAGAAGTTGAGGCAGCAATTAAGAGCCTACCACACAAAAAAGCCCAGGTCCAGATGGTTCACAGCCAATTCTACCAGACACAGAAGAGGACCTGTTTCTGAAACTATTCCAAATAATCCAAAAGAGGGAACCCTTCCCAAATCATTTTATGAGACCAACATCATCCTGATACCAAAACCCGGCAGAGACTCAACAGAAAAGCTTCCATATGATAAACATAGATGCAAATATCTTCAATTACTGAAAACTGATTGCAACAGCACATTAAAAGCTCATCCATCATGATCAAGTAGGATTTATCCTGGGATGCAAGGCTATTCTATAGAGTCTATAAATGTCACCATAAACAGCCTAACATGTTATTTCACAGAGGTCATTGACAAAATTCAACAGTTTTGTAAAAAATCAATAAACCTGTTATTGATGGAACATATCTCAAAGTAATAAAATTTATTTATGACAAACCAACAGCCAATATCATACTGAATGGGCAAACCTGGAAGCATTCCTGAAATCTACTAGACAAGGATGCCATCTCTCACCACTCCTATTCAACATAGTACTGGAAGTTCTAGCCAGAGCAATCAGGCAAGAAAAAGAAATAAAGGGTATTCAAATAGGAAAGGTGGAAGTCAAATTGTCTCTATTTGCAGACGACTGATAGTATCAGAAGAATCATCAGAAAAGCTCCTGAAACTGATACAACTTCAGCAAAGTTTCAGGATATAAAATCAATGTGCAAAAATCACAAGCATTCCTATCATCAATAACAGACTAAAGAGAACCAAATCAAGTAAACTCCATTGACAATTGCTACAAAGAAAATAAAATGCGTGGAATACAACTCACAAGGAACAAGGGACCTTTTCATGAAAACTACAAACCACTGCTCAACGAAATAAGAGAGGACACAAACAGATGGAGAAACATTCCATGTTCGTGGTTAGAAAGAATCAATATCGTGAAAATGGCTATACTGAAAGTAATTTATTCAAATGTGCTATATCAAACTATTGAATTTCTTCACAGAACTGGAAAACCACCATGATTCATATGGAACCAAAGAGTGAAGATGCAAAAAGAACACAGCGGGAGGCATCACACTACCAGACTTCAAACTATGCTACAAGGCTATAGTAATCAAAACAGAATGGTACTGGTACCAAAACAGAGATATAGACCAAGGAACAGAACAGAGGAACAGAGGAACACAACATATCTACAACCATATAATCTTTGATAAACCTGACAAAACAAGCAATGAAATGATTCTGTTTAATAAATGGTGTTAAAATCTAGCCATTTCAGAAAGAAACTGGATTTTCTGACACCTTACACTAAAATTAACTCCAGATGGATTAAAGACTTAAACATAAGACCTGACACCATAAAAATTCTACAAGAAAATCTAGTCAAAACCATTCACATGGAGTACAAGGATTCATGAACCTAAGTTTAACAAAAGCCTGAAATGGGACCTAATCAAACTCCACAGCTTCTGCAGGCAAAATAAACAGACACTAGAGTGAATCGGCAACCATCAGAGTAAAATCTTTGCAGTTTACATCTGACAAAGCTGATATCCAGAATTTACAAAGAACTCAAACACATTTACATAAAAAAAAGCCCATTCAAAAATGGGCAAAGGATATGAACAGACTTTGAAAAGAAGACATACTGAGGCCAATAAACATATGAAAAATTGTTTCATCACTGGTCATTAGAGAGATGCAAATCAAAACCACATTGAGTATCTCATGCCAGTTAGAATGGCTCATTAAAATATCTGAGACAGCATGCTGGAGAGGATGTGGAGAAATAGGAACACTCTTACACTGTTGGTGGAGTGTAAATTTGTTCAACCATTGTGGAAGACAGTGTGGCGATTCCTCAAGGACCTAGAAATAGAAATTCCATTTGACACAGCAATCATTACTGTATATATCCAAAGGACTATAAATCGTTCTACTATAAGGACACATGCACACGAATGTTCATTGCAGCACTGTTTACATAGCAAAGACCTGGAACCAACCCAAATGCCCATCGATGATAAACTGGACTGGGAAAATGTGGCACATATACACCATGGAATATTATGAAGCAATCAAAATGATGAGTTTGTGTCCTTTGTAAGGACCTGGATGAATCTGAGAACATCATTCTTGAAACTGACACAAGAACAGTAAACTAAGATATTTCACTTATCTGAGAAAAATGAGAACACATGGACACAGATTCTATCACATTTCATTGTCAGAACTCCTTAATAATTGAAATGCCATGAATAAACACAAAGCACACTGATATGTGTGTACCTATGCAACTATCTTGCACATCTGCTCATGTACCCCAAAACCTATAATGCAATAAAATTAAAAGTTTTGAAATAATGCTAGTTTTTCAGAGGCTCAGTAAAAATACACACATAGGAATAGTGAGAATTCTATTTCAATGACACATTCAGAGTCTCAATGAATAATGCACATTGGAGGAATAGTCAGGAGAATATTTTATATGCCCAGTCTTTCAGAGTCTCACAGAATAGCTCATGTAAAGTACTGATCTATTTTATATGGCCACTCATTCAGAGCCTCACTGAATAATACACACCTGGGTAATAACCAGGAGTTTATTTCTTCAAACAGTCATACAGAGGCTCAGTGAATTATACATAAAGAAGTCAGGAATCTACTTCATATTGCTCCTTATTCAAAGCCTAAGTGAACAGTGAGCACCTGTTTAGTCTTCAGAAATGTATGTCATTTGTCCACTCATTCAGCACCTCAGTGAATGTTGCACATAATAACCAGGATTCTATTTAGTATGGACACACATTTTGAGACTCCAATAAATACCTGTAGAATAGTGAGGAGTCTATTTTATTGTTTTTGAGTTTCACTGACAAGTATGCACCTAATTGTCAGGAGTCTGTTTTATATGGCCTCATTCAGAGCCTCACTGAATAATGCACACCTGGAGAACTATTTATTTCACTGGCCATTCATACAATTTTGGTGAATCATGTGCACATGTGGAGTAGCCAGATGTCTATTTCTTTGGCCACACATTGAAAAATTAGTGAAGGAATTTCCAAGATGGCGTAGAAACACTCAGGATTGCAGCTCTCAGTGAAGGCGCAGAGGGTGAGTCCTAGCCACATTTTCAGATGGACCTTTTGCCCACAGAACGAGGAAATTCCCAGGTGTGGAGAGACACAGGACAGCAGCAGCAGCTTGCGTGGCCATTTTGGCCGCGCCAGCACACCGGCACAAACTCACTGGTCTGGGTGCCCTGTTAAACCGGCAATCTGAGATTTGAAGGGCAGATTGGCATGTCCATCTGATTGAACGGGACTTGGACTGAGCCAGACCAGGAGATTCCTGGGAAGAGCAATTTGAGCCAGTGCAGTGGGCAGTTGCATGGGAGATCACAGATCCCAGTGCCCAATCAGCAGGCTACTGGGCGCCAGTGAGAGAGTCAACCATTTCAGCTTGGGAGAGAAGAGAGAGAGAGGGACTCTGAGGTGGGAGGTGAGGCTCAGTGGGTCCCACCCACACGGGACAAGCAGGGTGGCGATTGGAGGCTGGGTTGAGAGTTTTGCTGTGGGCTCAGCTGAATCCAGGACGGTGCAGCTCGGTGGGGAGGGTCCCA
The DNA here is from genome assembly GCA_021498475.1 of Saguinus midas. Classification (NCBI taxonomy): domain Eukaryota; kingdom Metazoa; phylum Chordata; class Mammalia; order Primates; family Cebidae; genus Saguinus; species Saguinus midas. The sequence goes on along the minus strand of CM038409.1, from coordinate 55,383,278 downwards.
CCATACTGACGCAATCCCCTACTGAAGTACACACCCATTGACGCAGCCTGCCATTGCCGAGGCAACCTGCCATAACAGAGAGACTCCACCAACAGGGTGGAGCACACCACAGCAGAAGGGAGCCCAGCAGCAGGGCAAACCCCGCTAGCAGGGCAGAGCCCAGCAGGCAAATAGTGAATAGACTGCCTCCTAGCTGGGCAGGACAGTGCAACAGATACTCATAAAGAAAGCCCCAACTCCTGAGACAGAGCATCTAAGGAAAAAGGGTTTATGAGTTCTGCTGCAGCAGACAAACACATCCTCCCAACAACACTGAATGAACAACGGAGCTCACAGCTCAGCACTGGAGCTCCTATAAAGCACAGACTGTCTCCTCAAGCAGCTCCTGACCCCTGTATATCCAAAGAGTCACCCCAAAAGGACTAATCAGACTGACATTTGGTGGCATCATTCTGGAACAAAGATAGCAGAAGAAACTGGTAGCATCCTCACTGTTCAGCTGCTACAGGTGTACCCCAGACAAGCAGGGCCTGGAGTGGACCTCAGCACTCATACAGCAGAGGGCTAGACCATTAGAAGGAAAACTAAGTAACAGAAATACTTCATCATCAACAATCTGGGCGTCCACTCAGAGACCCAATTGAAAATCAGCAACTACTAAGACGACAGGTGGATAAATCCATAAAGATGGGAAGAAACCAGCGCAAAAGGAGGAAAACACCAAACCAAAACACCTCACCTCCTACAAAGGACCAAAACTCCTCACCAGCAAGGGAACAAAGCTGGATGGAGAATGAGAGTGACAAAATGATGGAATCAGACTTCAGAAAGTGGATAATGAGAAACTTCAGTGAGCTAAAAGAACATGTTCTAAATCAGTGCAAAGAAACTAAGAACCTTGAAAAAGATTTGAGGAAATGATAACAAGAATGGACAACTTAGAGAGGAATATGAATGAATTGAAGGAGCTGAAAACACAACACGAGAACTTCGTGAAGCATGCACAAGTTTCAACAGCCGAATTGACCAAGCAGAAGAAAGAATATCAGAAGTTGAAGATCAACTCAATGAAATAAAAGAGAAACCAAGATTAGAGAAAAGCACAAAAGGAATGAACAAAATCTCCAAGAAATGTGGGACTATGTGAAGAGACCCAACCTACATTTGATAGGTGTACCAGAATGTGATGAAGAGAATGAATCCAAGCTGGAAAACACTCTTCAGGATATTATCCAGAAAATTTCCCAACCTAGCAAGACAGGTCAATACTCAACTCCAGGAAATACAGAGAACACCACAAAGATATTCTGCAAGAAGAGCAACCCCAAGGCACATAATCGTCAGATTCACCAGGGTTGAAATGAAGGAGAAAATACTAAGGGCAGCCAGAGAGAGGTCGGTCACCCACAAAGGGAAGCCCATCAGACTCACAGCAGATCTCTCGGCAGAGACTCTACAAGCCAGAAGAGAGTGGGGCCAATATTCAACATCCTTAAAGAAAAGAACTTTCAACCCAGAATTTCATATCCAGCCAAACTGAGCTTCATAAGTGAAGGAAAATAAAATTGTTTGCCAACAAGCAAGTACTCAGAGATTTTGTCACCACTAGGCCTGCTTTACAAGAGCTCCTGAAAGAGGCACTACACATAGAAAGAAACAACCAGTACCAGCCATCCTAAAACATACCAAATGCTAAAGAGCATCAACAAAATGAAGAATCTTATCATGAACCAACAAAACAGCCAGCTAGCATCAAAATGGCAGTATCAAATTCACACATAACAATATTAACCCTAAATGTAAATGGGCTAAATGCACCAATCAAAAGACACAGACTGGCAAATTGATAAAAACCAAAACCCATCAGTGTGCTGTATCCAGGAAACCCCTCACATGCAAAGATACACAAAGGCTCAAAATAAAGGGATGGAGGAAGATTTACCAAGCAAATGGAGAGCAAAAAAGCAGGAGTTGCAATTCTCATCTCTGATAAAATAGACTTTAAAGCAACAAAGATCAAAAGAGACAAAGAAGGTCATTACATAATGGTAAAAGGATCGATACAACAAGAAGAGCTAACGATTCTAAATATATATGGACCCAATACAGGAGCACCCAGATATATAAGGCAAGTTCTTAATGACTTACAAGAGACTTAGACTCCCACACAATAATAGTGGGAGACTTTAACACTCCACTGTCAATATCAGACAGATCAACCAGACAGAAAATTAACAAGGATATCCAGGACTTGAACTCAGACCTGGAACAAGCAAACCTGATAGACATTTACAGAACTCTCCACCCAAATCCACAGAATATACATTCTTCTCAGCACCACATCACACCTACTCCAAAATTGACCACATAATTGGAAGTAAAGCACCTCAGCAAATGCAAAACAACTGAAATCATAACAAACAGTCTCAGACCATAGTGCAAGTTAGAACTCAGAATTCAGAAAATAACTCAGAACCGCACAGCTTCATGGAAACTGAACAACTGGTCTTGAATGTTGATTGGATAAACAATGAAATGAAGGCAGAAATAAAGAAGTTCTTCAAAACCAATGAGAATGAAGACACAACATACCAGAATCTCTGGGACACATTTAAAGCAGTCTGTAGAGGAAAATATATAGCAATAAGTGCCCACATGAGAAGAGTGGAGAGATCCAAAATTGACACCCTGTCAAAATTGAAAGAGCTAGAGGAGCAAGATCAAAAAGCTCAAAACCTAGCCAAAGACAAGAAATAACTAAGATCAGAGCAGAACTGAAGGAGATAGAGACAAGAAAACCCTTCAAAAATCAATAAATCCAAGAGCTGGTTTTTCAAAAGATCAACAAAATAGACAGACCACTAGCCAGACTGATAAAAAGAAGAGAGAACAACCAAATAGATGCAATAAAAACGATAAAGGGAAATCACCACAGATTCCACAGAAATTCAAACCATCATCAGAGAATACTACAAACAACTCTATGCACATAAACTAGTAAACCAGGAAGAAATGGATAAATTCCTGACGCCTGTGTCCTCCCAAGCCTAAACCAGAGGAAGCTGAAACTATGAATAGACCAATAACAAGGTCTGAAGTTGAGGCAGCAATTAAGAGCCTACCACACAAAAAAGCCCAGGTCCAGATGGGTTCACAGCCGAATTCTACCACACACACAAAGAGGATCTGGTACATTCCTTCTGAAACTATTCCAAATAATCCAAAAGAGGGAACCCTTCCAAATCATTTTATGAGACCAACATCATCCTGATACCAAAACCCGGCAGAGACTCAACAAGAAAAGAAAACTTCAGGCCAATATCCATGATGAACGTAGACGCAAAAATCTTCAATAAAATACTGGGAAACAGATTGCAACAGCACATTCAAAAACTTATCCATCATAATCAAGTAGGATTCATCCCGTGGATGCAAGTATGGTTCAACATACGCAAGTCTATAAATGTCATTCACCACATTAACAGAACCAAAAACAAAAACCACATGATTATCTCAATTCATGCAGAGAAGGCATTTGAGAAAATTCAACAGCACTTTATGCTAAAAACTATTCCATGTTCATGGGTAGGAAGAATCAATATAGTGAAAACGGCTATACTGCCAAAAGTAATTTACAGAATCAATGCTATCTCCATCCAGCTACCATTGAATTTCCTCACAGAACTGGGAAAAACCACCATGAACTTCATATGGAACCAAAAGGGAGCGCGCATAGCCAAGTCAATTCTAAGCAAAAAGAACACAGCAGGAGGCATTACACTACCAGACTTAAAACTATACTACAAGGCTACAGTAATCAAAACAGCATGGTACAAAAACAGAGATATAGAACAATGGAACAGAACAGAGGCATTAGAGGCAAATCAACATATCTACAACCATATAATCTTTGATTACCAAGACAAAAACAAGCCATGGGAAAGGATTCCCTGTTTAATAAATGGTGTTGGGAAAACTGGTTACCCATGTACAGAATGCAGAAACTGGACCCCTTCCTGACACCTTACACTACAATTAACTCCAGATGGATTAAAGACTTAAACATAAGACCTGGCACCATAAAATCCCTAGAAGAAAATCTAGGCAAAACCATTCAGGAAATAGGAGTAGGCAAGGACTTCATGACCAAAACACAAAAGCATTGGCAACAAAAGCCAAAATAGACAAATGCAACCTAATCAAAATCCACAGCTTTTGCACGGCAAAAGAAACAGTCACTAGACTGAATCGGCAGCGATCAGAATGGGAAAAAATCTTTGCAGTTTACCCAACAGACAAAGGGCTGATATCCAAAATTTACGAAGAACTCAAACAGATTTACATAAAAAAAAGCCCATTCAATCATGGGCAAAGGACATGAACAGACACTTTACAAAAGAAAACATCCATGAGGCCAACAAACATATAAAAAAATGCTCATCATCACTGGTCATTAGAGACATGCAAATCAAAACCAAATTGAGATACCATCTCATGCCGGTTAGAATGGCGATCATTAAAAAAGCTGGAGACAACAGATGCTGGAGAGGATATGCAGAAATAGAAACAGTCTTACACTGTTGGTGGGAGTGTAAATTAGTTCAACTATTGTGGAAGACAGTGTGGTGATTCCTCAAGGACCTAGAAATAGAAATTTCATTTGACCCAGCAATCCCATTACTGGGTATATATCCAAAGGAATATAAATTGTTCTACTATAAGGACACATGCACACGAATGTTCATTGCAGCACTGTTTACAATAGCAAAGAACTGGAACCAACCCAAATGCCCATCAGTGACAGACTGGACTGGGAAAATGTGGCACATATACACCATGGAATACTATGCAGCAATCAAAATGATGAGTTTGTGTCCTTTGTCAGGACATGGATGAATCTGGAGAACATCATTCTCAGCAAACTGACACAAGAACAGAAAAGAAATACCATTCTCACTCATAGCTGGGTGAGAAAATGAGAACACATGGACACAGGGAGGTACTACACACTGGGGTCTATTGGGGAATATGGGAGGGACAGTTGGGGAGTTGTGAGAGATAGCCAGAAATACCAAATGTGGGTTAAGGGAGAAAGGCAGCAAAACACACTGCCATGTGTGTACTTATGCAACAATTTTGCATGTTCTGCACATGTACCCCAAAACATAAAATGCAATAAAAATTAAAAAAAACTCTCAATAAACTCAGTATTGATGGAACATATCTCAAAGTAATAAAAGCTATTTATGACAAACCAACAGCCAATATCATATTTAATGGGCAAAACTGGAAGCATTCCTTCTGAAATCTGGAGACAGCAGATGCTAGAGAGGATATGGAGAAGAACACACAGTTGGTGGGAGTGTAAATTAGTTCAACTATTGTGGAAGACAGTGTGGTGATTCCTCAAGGACCTAGAAATAGAAATTTCATTTGACCCAGCAATCCCATTACTGGGTATATATCCAAAGGAATATAAATTGTTCTACTATAAGGACACATGCACACGAATGTTCATTGCAGCATTGTTTACAATAGCAAAGAACTGGAACCAATCCAATTGCCCATCAGTGACAGACTGGACTGGGATTATGTGGCACATATACACCATGGAATACTATGCAGCAATCAAAAATGACGAGTTTGTGTCCTTTGTCAGGACATGGATGAATCTGGAGAACATCATTCTCAGCAAACTGACACAAGAACAGAAAAGAAATACCATTCTCACTCATAGCTGGGTGAGAAAATGAGAACACATGGACACAGGGAGGTACTACACACTGGGGTCTATTGGGGGGAATATGGGAGGGACAGTTGGGCGGGAGTTGTGGAGAGATAGCCCGGGGAGAAATACCAAATGTGGGTTAAGGGGAGAAAGGCAGCAAAACACACTGCCATGTGTGTACTTATGCAACAATTTTGCATGTTCTGCACATGTACCCCAAAACATAAAATGCAATAAAAATTAAAAAAAACTCTCATTCAGAGCCTCAGTGAATAATGCACACCTGTGGAATAGTCAGGAGTCTATTTTATATGGCCACTCTTTCAGAGCCTCAGTGAATAATACACACCTGGGTGATAGTCAGGAGTCTATTTTATATGGCCACTCATTCAGAGCCTCAGTGAATAATGCACACCTGTGGAATAGTCAGGAGTCTATTTCATATGGCCACTCATTCAGAGCCTCACTGAATAATACACACCTGGGGAATAGTCAGGAGTCTATTTTATATGGCCACTCATTCAGAGATTCACTGAATAATGCACACCTGTGGAATAGTCAGGAGTCTATTTTATATGGCCACTCATTCAGAGCCTCAGTGAATAATGCACACCTGTGGAATAGTCAGGAGTCTATTTCATATGGCCACTCATTCAGAGCCTCAGTGAATAATGCACACCTGTGGAATAGTCAGGAGTCTATTTCATATGGCCACTCATTCAGAGATTCACTGAATAATGCACACCTGTGGAATAGTCAGGAGTCTATTTCATATGGCCACTCATTCAGAGCCTCAGTGAATAATGCACACCTGTGGAATAGTCAGGAGTCTATTTCATATGGCCACTCATTCAGAGCCTCAGTGAATAATACACACCTGGGGAATAGTCAGAGTCTATTTTATATGGCCACTCATTCAGAGATTCACTGAATAATGCACACCTGGGGAATAGTCAGGAGTCTATTTCATATGGCCACTCATTCAGAGATTCACTGAATAATGCACACCTGTGGAATAGTCAGGAGTCTATTTTATATGGCCACTCATTCAGAGCCTCACTGAATAATACACACCTGGGTGATAGTCAGGAGTCTATTTCATATGGCCACTCATTCAGAGCCTCACTGAATAATGCACACCTGTGGAATAGTCAGGAGTCTATTTCATATGGCCACTCATTCAGAGATTCACTGAATAATGCACACCTGTGGAATAGTCAGGAGTCTATTTCATATGGCCACTCATTCAGAGCCTCAGTGAATAATACACACCTGGGTGATAGTCAGGAGTCTATTTCATATGGCCACTCATTCAGAGCCTCAGTGAATAATGCACACCTGTGGAATAGTCAGGAGTCTATTTCATATGGCCACTCATTCAGAGATTCACTGAATAATACACACCTGGGTGATAGTCAGGAGTCTATTTCATATGGCCACTCATTCAGAGATTCACTGAATAATACACACCTGGGGAATAGTCAGGAGTCTATTTCATATGGCCACTCATTCAGAGATTCACTGAATAATACACACCTGGGTGATAGTCAGGAGTCTATTTTATATGGCCACTCATTCAGAGCCTCAGTGAATAATGCACACCTGTGGAATAGTCAGGAGTCTATTTCATATGGCCACTCATTCAGAGCCTCAGTGAATAATGCACACCTGTGGAATAGTCAGGAGTCTATTTCATATGGCCACTCATTCAGAGCCTCAGTGAATAATGCACACCTGTGGAATAGTCAGGAGTCTATTTCATATGGCCACTCATTCAGAGATTCACTGAATAATGCACACCTGTGGAATAGTCAGGAGTCTATTTCATATGGCCACTCATTCAGAGCCTCAGTGAATAATGCACACCTGTGGAATAGTCAGGAGTCTATTTCATATGGCCACTCTTTCAGAGCCTCAGTGAATAATGCACACCTGGGGAATAGTCAGGAGTCTATTTCATATGGCCACTCATTCAGAGATTCACTGAATAATACACACCTGTGGAATAGTCAGGAGTCTATTTCATATGGCCACTCATTCAGAGCCTCACTGAATAATACACACCTGGGGAAATTCAGGATTCTATTTCATATGGCCACTCATTCAGAGCCTCACTGAATAATGCACACCTGTGGAATAGTCAGGAGTCTATTTCATATGGCCACTCATTCAGAGCCTCAGTGAATAATACACACCTGTGGAATAGTCAGGAGTCTATTTCATATGGCCACTCATTCAGAGCCTCAGTGAATAATGCACACCTGTGGAATAGTCAGGAGTCTATTTCATATGGCCACTCATTCAGAGCCTCATTGAATAATGCACACCTGTGGAATAGTCAGGAGTCTATTTTATATGGCCACTCATTCAGAGCCTCAGTGAATAATGCACACCTGTGGAATAGTCAGGAGTCTATTTTATATGGCCACTCATTCAGAGCCTCAGTGAATAATACACACCTGGGGAATAGTCAGAGTCTATTTCATATGGCCACTCATTCAGAGATTCACTGAATAATGCACACCTGGGAAATAGTCAGGATTCTATTTCATATGGCCACTCATTCAGAGCCTCAGTGAATAATGCACACCTGTGGAAAAATCAGGAGGCTATGTCATATGAACACTCATTCAGAGCCTCAGTGAATAATGCACACCTGTGGAATAGTCAGGAGTCTATTTTATATGGCCACTCATTCAGAGCCTCAGTGAATAATGCAAAATGTACAGTACTCAGCAGTCTATTTTATATGGCCACTCATTCAGAGATTCACTGAATAATACACACCTGGGGAATAGTCAGGAGTCTATTTCATATGGCCACTCATTCAGAGCCTCACTGAATAATACACACCTGGGGAATAGTCAGGAGTCTATTTCATATAGCCACTCATTTAGAGCCTCAGTGAATAATGCACACCTGTGGAATAGACACTAGTCTATTTTATATGGCCATTCATTCAGAGCCTCAGTGAATAATACACACCTGTGGAATAGTCAGGAGTCTATTTCATATGGCCACTCATTCAGAGTCTCATTCAATAATACACACCTGGGGAATAGTCAGGAGTCTATTTCATATGGTCACTAACTCAAAGCCTCATTAAATAATACACACCTGTGGAATAGTCAGGAGTCTATTTTATATGGCCAAACTTTCAGAGCCTCAGTGAATAATGCACACCTGGGGAATAGTCAGGATTCTATTTCATATGGCCACTCATTCAGAGCTTCACTGAATAATACACACCTGGAGAATAGTCAGGAGTCTATTTCATATAGCCACTCATTCAGAGCTTCACTGAATAATACACACCTGGGGAATAGTCAGGATTCTATTTCATATGGCCACTCATTCAGAGCCTCACTGAATAATGCACACCTGGGGAATAGTCAGAGTCTATTTCATATGGCCACTCATTCAGAGCCTCACTGAATAATACACACCTGTGGAATAGACACTAGTCTATTTTATATGGCCACTCATTCAGAGCCTCACTGAATAATACACACCTGGGGAATAGTCAGGAGTGTATTTCACATGGCTACTCAGTCAGAGTCTCAGTGAGTCATACATACTGTGGAATACTCAGGAGTCTGTTTCATATAGCCACTCATTCAGAGACTCATGGAATAATGCACACCTGTGACATAGTCTGGAGTCTATTTGAGATGATGGTTCATTCAGTGCCTCAGTGGAAAATGCACACCAGAGAATTAGTCAGGAGCCTATTTTATGTAGCCACTAATCCATACCCTTAGTAAGTAATACACACCTGGGGAATAGTCAGAGTCTATGTCATATGGCCACTCAATCAGAGCATTACTGAATGATGCACACCTGGGAAATAGTCAGGATTCTATTTCATATGATCATTGATTAAGAGCCTCATTGAATAATGCACACGTGGACAAAAATCAGGAGGCTATGTCATATGAACACTCATTCAGAGCCTCAGTGAATAATGCACACCTGTGGATTAGCCAGGAGTGTATTTTATATGGCCACTCACTCATAGCCTCAGTGAATAATGCAAAAATGTACAGTACTCAGCAGTCTATTTTATATGGCCACTCATTCAGAGATTCACTGAATAATACAAATATGGGGGAATGTCAGCATCCTATTTCATATGACCACTCATGCAGAGCCTCACTGAGTAATACACACCTGGGGAAGAGTTAGGAGTCTACATTTTATAGCTACTCATTTACAGCCTCAGCGAGTAATGCACACCTGTGGAATAGACACTAGTCTATTTTATATGGCCACTCATTCAGAGCCTCAGTGAATAATGCACACCTGTGGAATAGTCAGGAGTCTCTTTCTTATGCCCACTTATTCAGAGTCTCATTCAATAATACACACCTGGGGAATAGTCAGGAGTCTATTTCATATGGTCACTAACTCAAAGCCTCATTAAAAAATACACACCTGTAGACTAGTCAGGAGACTATTTTATATAGCCAAACTTTCAGAGCCTCAGTGAATAATGCATACCTGGGAATACTCAGGAGTCTATTTTATATGGCCTCTCATTCAGAGCTTCACTGAATAATACACACCTGGAGAATAGTCAGGAGTCTATTTCATATAGCCACTCATTCAGAGCTTCACTGAATAATGCACACCTGGGGAATAGTCAGGATTCTATTTCATATGGCCACTCATTCAGAGCCTCACTGAATAATACACACCTGGAGAATAGTCAGGAGTCTATTTCATATGGCCACTCATTCAGAGCCTCACTGAATAATACACACCTGTGGAATAGTCAGGATTCTATTTCATATGGCTACTCGTTCAGAGCCCAACCTGAAAATGCACGCCTGCGGAGTATTCAGAAGTCTCTTTCCTCTGGCCACTCATTCAGAGCTTCACTGAATAATACACACCTGTGGAATAGTCAGGAGTGTATTTCACATGACCACTCATTCAGAGCTTCACTGAATAATACACACCTGGTGAATACTCAGGAGTCTATTTCATATGGCCATGTATTCAGAGACTCACTGAATAATGCACACCTGGGTAAAAGTCTGGAGTCTATTTTATATGGACACTCATTCAGAGCCTCAGTGAATAATGCACACCTGGAAAATAGTCAGGAGTCTATTTCATATGGACACTCTTTCAGAGCCTCAGTGAATAATGCACACCTGGGGAATAGTCAGAGTCTATTTCATATGGTCTCTCATTCAGAAACTCCCTGAATAATACACACCTGGAGAATAGTCAGAATCAATGCCATAAGGCTACTCAATCAGAGCAATACTGAATGCTGCACACCTGGAAAATACTCAGGATTCTATTTCATATGGCCACTCATTCAGAGCCTCAGTGAATAATACACACCTGGAGAATAGTCAGGAGTCTATTTCATATGGACACTCTTTCAGAGCCTCAGTGAATAATACTCACCTAGGGAATACTCAGGAGTCTATTACATAGGCCCTCTCATTCAAAGCCTCACTGAACAATGCACACCTGTGGAATAGTCAGGATTCTATTTCATATGGACACTCATTCAGACCTTCACTGAATAATGCACACCTGAGGAATAGTCAGGATTCTATTTCATATGGACACTCATTCAGAGCCTCACTGAATAATGCACACCTGTGGAATAGTCAGGAGTCTATTTTATATGGCCACTCATTCAGAGCTTCACTGAATAATACACACCTGTGGAATAGTCAGGAGTCTATTTCATATGGCTGCTCTTTCAGGGCCTGATTAAATAATGTATACCTGGAGAAATTTTGGAGTCAATTTCATGTGGCCATTTATTCAAAGCATCAGTAAAGAATGCACACCTGTGGAATAGTCAGGAGTCTATTTCATATGGACACTCATTCAGAGCCTCAGTTAATAATACACACCAGTGGTATACTCAGGAGTCTATTTCATAAGGCGCCTCATTCAGAGGCTGGGTGAAGAATACACACCTGGGGAATAGTCAGGAATCTATTACATATTGACACTTATTCAGAGCCTCAGTGAATAATGCACACCTGGGAAATAGTCAGGAGTCTATTTCATATGGACACTCTTTCAGAGCCTCCCTGAATAATACACACCTGGGGAATAGTCAGGAGTCTATTTTATATGGCCACTCATTCAGAGACTCACTGAATAATGCACACCTGAGGAATAGTCAGGATTCTATTTTATATGGCATCTCATACAGAACCTTAGTGAATAAGACACACCTGGGGAATAGTCAGGAGTCTATTTCATATAGCCACATTCAGAGCCTCAGTGAATAATACACACCTGTGGAATAGTCAGAGTCTATTTCATATGGCCTCTCATTTAGAATATTTTGAATAATGTACTCCTCTGGAAAGTCAGGAGCCTAATTGATATATCTACCCATTCAGAGCCTCTCTGAGTAATATGCAACTTGGGGATATTTAGGTGTCTATTTTACATTACCACTGATTCAACGCCTTAGTAAATAATGCATACCATACCTGGGAAGTCCACAGAAATCTATTTCATATGGCCACTCAGTCCTCACCTCAGTGAATATTGCACACCAGGGGAATAGTCAGTATTATATTTCTTATGGACACTCATTCAGACCTTCACTGAATAATGTACACATTTGGAACAGTGAGAATTCTGTTTCATATGGCCACTCATTGAGAGCCTCACTGAATGGTGCACAACTGTGGAATCATCAGGAGACCATTTTATATAGCCACTCTTTCAGAGCATCCATGAATAATGCATGCCTGAGGAGTACTGAGGATTTTATGTCAAATGACTCTTCATTGAAAGCCTCAGTGAATAGTCAAAGGTCTATTTCATATGGTCACTCATTTAGAGCCTCACTGAATGACACACACTTGGGGAATAATCAGGATTCTATTTTATACCACCAGTATTGAGAGCCAAACTGAATAATGCACATCTTGCAAATATTGAGGAGTCTGATAGAAACACTCTTTCAGTGCCTCAGTGAATAATACACACCTGGGGAATAGTCAGAGTCTATTTCATATGGCCACTCATTCAGAGCCCTCAGAATAGTGCAAGTTTGGGGAATTGTCAGGAGTTTATTTAGAATGCCCACTCATTCAGAGACTCAGTGAAAAATACACACCTAGGAAATATTGAGGATTCTATTTACAATGGCCACACATTCAGAGCCTCAGTGAATAATACACATCTGAAGAATAGTCAGGAGACTTTTTCATATGCCAACTCTTTCAGAGTCTCACTGAATAACTCACCCCTGTGGAGTACTGAGAGGTCTATTTTCTATGGCCACTTATTTTGAGCCTGACTGAATAATAAACACCTGGGTAATAGCCAGGAGTTTATTTCTTCAGGCCAATCATTCAGAGGCTCAGTGAATTATACACACCTGGGACACAGTCAAAAGTCTACTTCATATGGCTCTTCATTTAAAGCCTAAGTGAACAATGAGCACCTGTTCAGTCCTCAGAAAAGTATGTCATTTGGCCACTCATTCAGCAACTCACTGAATGTTACACACGTGGGGAATAGTCGGGATTCTCTTTAGTATGGACACACATTTTGAGACTCACTGAATAACCTATACCTGTAGGAGAGTGAGGAGTCAATTTAATATTGCCCCTTCTTCTGAGTTTCACTGAGTAATACGCACCTGAGGAATTGTCAGGAGTCTATTTCATATGGACTGTATTCAAAGCATCGTTGAATAATGCACACCTGAATAAATATTTGGAGTCTCTTTTATATGGCCATTCATACAGTTTTGGTGAATCATTTACACATGTGGAATAGCCAGATGTCTATTCCTTTGGCCACACATTGAGAACCTCAGTGAATTATACACACCTGGAGAATAGTCAGGAGTCTATTTTATATGGCCCTCATTCAGTACCCATGTGAATAAAACACACCTGGAGAATAGTCAGGAGTCTATTTCATATAGCCACTCATTCAGAGACTCAGTGAATAATACACACCTGGAGAATAGTCAGGAGTCTATTTCATATGGACACTCATTCAGAGCTTCACTGAATAATGCACACCTGTGGAATAGTCAGAAGTCTATTTCACTTTGCCACTGATTTACAGCCTCCGTGAATAATGCATACCAGGTGAGTACTCAGCAATCTATTTCATATGGCCACTCATTCCACACCTCAGCGAATAATGAATACCTCGGGAATATTTAGAATTCTATTTCTTATGATCATTCATTTAGACCTTCACTGAATAATGAAGACGTTAGGAATAGTCGGGATTCTCTTTCATATGGCCACTCATTCAGAGCCTCGCTGAATGGTAAACAACTGTGGAATAGTCAGAAGTCTATTTCATATTTTCACTCATTCAGAGCCACAGTGAATAATGCATGCCTCGGGAGTACTAAAGATTCTATTTCAAATGAGTCCTCATTCAGAGCAACAGTGAATAATACACACATGGAGAATATTCAAGGCTCTATATCATATGGCCACTCATTCAGAACCTCAGTGAATGATACACGCCTGGGGAATAATCAGTATCTTATTCCATAGGACATGTGATTTAGAACCAAACTGAATACTGCACACCTTGGGAATAGACAGGTTTCTCTTTCATATGGACAAGCTTTTAGGGACTCAGTGAATAATACACACCAGGGGAAATTTGATTAGGTTATTTCCTATTGCCACTCATTCAGAGCCCTCAGAATAGTGCAAGTTTGGAGAATTGTCAGGAGTTTATTTACAGTGTCCTCTCATTCAGAGTGTCATTGAATAATGCATACCTGTGGAAAAATCATGAAGTCTCTTTCACACGGCCATTCATTCAGAGCATCAGTGAGAATGCACGCTTGTGGAGTAGCCATGTGTCTATTTTCTTTGATGACACATTCAGAACATCAGTGAATAATACACACCTGTGGAATAGTCAGGAGTCTATTTTATATGGCCCCTCATTCAGAGCCCATGTGAATAAAACATACCTGGAGAATAGTCAGGAGTGCATTTCAGACAGAAACTCACTCAGAGCCTCAGTGACTAGTGCACACCTGGGGAATAGAAAGGAGTGTATTTCATATGGACACTCTTTCAAAGCCCCTCTGAATAATACCTACATGGGGTACAGTAAGGAGTCTATTTTATATGGCCACTCAGTGAGAGCCTAAGGGAGTAGTGCACACCTGGGGAATTTTCAGAAGTTTATTTTGTAAGGCAACTCATACAGATCCTAAGTAAATAACACACACCTGGGGAATAGTCAGGATTGTATTTCAATTGGACAAATATTCAGAAGCTCAGTGAATAATACACACCTAGGTAATGGTCAGGAGACAATTTTATCTGGCCTCTCATGCAGAGCTTCACTGAATAATGCAATCCTGTGAAGTAATCAGCAGCCTAATTGATATAGCCATTCATTCAGAGACTCTCTGTGTAATAAGCTTCTTGCAGATATTCAGGAATTTCTTTAATATGGCCAATAAGAGCCTTAGTGAATGGTACACACCTGTGGAATTGTCATATGGGTACTAATTCAGAATCTCATGGAATAATGCACACCGGTGGATAAGTAAGGATCCTCTTTCATATGGCCACTCATTCAGAGCCTCACTGAATAATACACATCTGTGGAATTTTCAAGAGTCTCTTTCATGTTGCCACTCATTCAGAGCCTCAGTGAATCATGCACACCTGGGAATTACTGAGAATTCTATTGTAAATAAGAGACACTTGGAATAGCCAGTGGTCTATTTTATATGGTCACTCATTCAGAGCATCACTGAATTATACACACCTGGGGAGTAGTCAGGATTCCATTTCATGTTGCCAGTCATTGAGAGCCAAGCTGAATAATGCACACCTTGGAAATAGTCAGGTGTCCCTTTAATAAGAACACTGTTTCAGAGCCTCAGTTATTAATGCACACCTGGGGAATCATCAGGAGTCTGTTTAACATGACCACTCATTACGAGCCTCTGTGAATAATGCACACCTGTGGAATAGTCAGGAGTCTATTTCATATGACCTCTCATTCTGGGCCTCACTGAATAATGCACACCTGGGGAATAGTCAGGAGTCTATTTCATATGGTCACTCATTCAGAGCCTCACTGAATAATACACAACTGGGTAATAGTCAGGAGTCTATGTTATATGGCCTCTCATTCAGAGCTTCAGTGAATAATGCACACCTGGGGAATAGTCAGGAGTCTATTTCATGTTGCCAGTCATTGAGAGCCAAGCTGAATAATGCACACCTGGGGAATAGTCAGGAGTCTATTTTATATGGCCACTCATTCAGAGCCTCACTGAATGATACACACCTGGGGAATCATCAGGATTCTATTTCATACTACCACTCATTCAGAGCCTCATTGAATAATGCACACCTGGGGAATAGTCAGGAGTCTATTTTATATGGCCTCTCATTCAGAGCTTCAGTGAATAATGCACACCTGTGGAATAGTCAGGATTCTATTTCATATGGCCACTCATTCAGAGCCTCACTGAATGATACACACCTGGGTGATAGTCAGGAGTCTATTTCATATGACCTCTCATTCTGGGCCTCACTGAATAATACACACCTGGGGAATAGTCAGGAGTCTATTTGGTATGGACACTCATACAGAACCTCTTTGAATAATGCACACCTGGGGAATAGTCAGGAGTCTATTTTATATGGCCACTCATTCAGAGATTCACTGAATAATACACACCTGTGGAATAGTCAGGAGTCTATTTCATAAGGCCACTCTTTCAGTGTTTCAGTGAATAATACACACCTGTGGAATAGTCAGGAGTCTATTTCATATGGCCACTCATTCAGAGCCTCAGTGAATAATACACACCTGGGGAATAGTCAGGAGTCTATTTCATATGGCCACTCATTCAGAGCTTCAGTGAATAATACACACCTGGGGAATAGTCAGGAGTCTATTTCATATGGCCACTCATTCAGAGTCTCATTCAATAATACACACCTGGGGAATAGTCAGAGTCTATTTCATATGGTCACTCATTCAGAGCCTCAGTGAATAATGCACACCTGTGGAATAGACACTAGTCTATTTTATATGGCCACTCATTCAGAGCCTCACTGAGTAATACACACCTGTGGAATAGTCAGGAGTCTATTTCATATGGCCACTCATTCAGAGCCTCAGTGAATAATGCACACCTGAGGAATAGTCAGGAGTCTATTTCATATGGCCACTCATTCAGAGCCTCATTGAATAATGCACACCTGTGGAGTAGCCAGGAGTCTATTTCATATGGCCAAACTTTCAGAGCCTCAGTGAATAATGCACACCTGGGGAATAGTCAGAGTCTCATTCAATAATACACACCTGGGGAATACTCAGGATTCTATTTCATATGGCCACTCATTCAGAGCTTCACTGAATAATACACACCTGTGGAATAGTCAGAAGTCTATTTCATATGGCCACTCATTCAGAGCCTCACTGAATAATACACACCTGTGGAATAGTCAGAAGTCTATTTCATATAGCCACTCATTCAGAGCCTCACTGAATAATGCACACCTGTGGAATAGTCAGGAGTCTATTTCATATGGCCACTCATTCAGAGCCTCACAGAATAATACAGACCTATGGAAAAGTCAGGAGTGTATTTCACATGGCCACTCATTCAGAGCCTCAGTGAATAATACATACCTGGGGAATACTCAGGAGTCTATTTCATATAGCCACTCATTCAGAGCCTCATTGAATAATACACACCTGGAGAATAATTTGGAGTCTATTTTCGATGGACATTCATTCAGAGCCTCAGTGAATAATGCACACCTGAGGAATAGTCAGGAGTCTATTTCATATAGCCACTCATTCAGAGCCTCACTGAGTAATACACACCTGGGGAATAGTCAGGAGTGTATTTCACATGGCCACTTATTCAGAACCTCAGTGAATAATACATACCTGGGGAATACTCAGAGTCTATGTCATATGGCCACTCAATCACAGCATTACCGAATAATGCACACCTGTGGAATAGTCAGAAGTCTATTTCATATGGCCACTCATTCAGAGCCTCATTGAATAATGCACACCTGGGGAATAGTCAGGAGTCTATTTCATATGGCCACTCATTCAGAGCCTCAGTGAATAATGCACACCTGTGGAATAGTCAGAAGTCTATTTCATATGGCCACTCATTCAGAGCCTCACTGAATAATACACACCTGGAGAATAATTTGGAGTCTATTTTTATAGCCACTTATTCAGAGACTCACTGAATAATACACACCTGTGGAATAGTCAGGAGTCTATTTTATATGGCCTCTCATTCAGTGTCACTGAATCATGTGGTGTAGTCAGGAGTCTATTTCATGTAGACACATATTCAGAGCCACAGTGAATAAGACAGGCCCTTGATATAGTAAGGATTCTAATTAATATGGCCACATCTTCTGAGCCTCACTGAATAATACACACCTGGAGAATAATTTGGAGTCTATTTTCGATGGACATTCATTCAGAGCCTCGGTGAATAATGCACACCTGTGGAGTAGCCAGGAGTCTATTTCATTTGGACACTCATTCATAGCCTCAGTGGATAATATGCACGTGTGGATTAGTCAGGATTCCATTTCATATGGCCACTGACTCGTAACCTCAGTGAATAATGCACAAATGTAAAGTACTCAGCAGTCTATTTCATATAGCCACTCATTCAGAGATTCACTGAATAATACAAATATTTAAGATAGACAGCATCCTGTTTCATATGGCCACTCATTCAGAGCCTCACTGAGTAATACACACCTGTGGAATAGTCAGGAGTCTATTTCATATAGCCACTCATTTACAGCCTCAGTGAATAATGCACACGTGTGGAATAGACACTAGTCTATTTTATATGGCCACAAAATCAAAGCCTGAGTGAGTAATACACAACTTTGGAATAGTCACTAGTCTATTCCATATGCCCAAATATTCAGAGTCAGAGTCAATAATACACACCTGTGGACTAGTCAGAAAACAATTTCATATGGCCAAAGTTTCAGAGCCTCAGTGAATAATACATACCTGGGAAATACTCAGGACGCTATTACATGTGGCATCAATTTCAGAGCTTCATTGAATAAAAACACCTGTATTGTAGTCAGAATTCTATTTCATATAGCCACATATTCAGAGCCTAACTGAATAACATACACCTTGGGAAAAGTCAGGATTCTATTTTGTATAGCCACTCATTTAGAGCCGAATGTAAAAACGCATGCCTGAGGAGTATTCAGGAGTCTCTATTTTATGGCCACTCATTCAGAGCCTCACAGAATAATACAGACCTATGGAAAAGTCAGGAGTGTATTTCACATGGCCACTTATTCAGAACCTCAGTGAAGAATCATATATATCTGGAAAATACTCAGGATTCTATTATATATAGCCACTTATTCAGAGACTCACTGAATAATGCACACCTGGGGAATAGTCTGGAGACTATTTGATATGACCGTTCACCCAGTGACTCAGTGGAAAATGCAGAGCTGAGAAATAGTCAAGAGGATAGAGTCAGGAGTCTATTTTATGTGGTCACTCGTTCAGAAACTCACTGAAGAATACACACCTTGGGAATAGTCAGAGTCCAGGTCATATGGCCACTCAATCACAGCATTACCGAATAATGCACAATGGGGCAATAGTAAGGAGTCTATTTCATATGGCCTCTCATTCAGAGCTTCAGTGCATAATAAACAGCTGTGGAGTAGTCAGGACCCTATTTAAGGTAGCCCCAAATTAAGCAGCTCCGTGAATGATACACACATGTGTGATAGTCAGGAGACTATTTGATATGGACACTCATACAGAACCTCTTGAATACTGCACATGTGGGGAATAATCACTAGTCTATTTCATATGGCCACTCATTCAGAGAATCACTAAATAATGCACACCTGTGGAGTAAAATGGGTTCTATTTCATAAGGCCACTCTTTCAGTGTTTCAGTGAATAATATGTATATCTGATAAGTCAGGAATCTCTTTCACATGGCCACTCGTTCAGGGCCTCTGTGAATAATACTCCCTCAGAAATAGTCAAGGGTCTACTTCAAATGGCTACACATTCAGAGTCTCTGTAAGTAATGCACACCTGGGCAATACACCTGAGTCTCTTTTTTATGCCCACTTAGTCAGAGTCTCATTCAATAATACACACCTGGGGAAGAGTTAAGAGTCTACTTCATGTAGCCACTCATTTAGAGCCTCAGTGAATAATGCACACCAGGGTAATAGTCGAGCATTTTTATATGGCCACTCATTCTGTGCCTCCTGAATGATACACACCTGTGGAATACTCAGGATTCTATTTCATACTACCACTCATTTAGAACCTTATTGAATAATTCACAATGGAGCAATAGTCAGGTGTCTATTTTATATGGCCTCTCATTCAAAGTTTCAGTGAATAATGAACTTCTATGGAGTAATCAGGACGCTGTTTAAGACAGCCACGTATTAAGTGCCTTCCTGAATGATACACACCTAGGTGATAGTCAGGAGTCTATTTCATATAGACACTCATTCAGAGATTCACTGAATAATACACACCTGGGTGATAGTCAGGAGTCTATTTGGTATGGACACTCATACAGAACCTGTTTGAATAATGCACACATGGAGAATAATGAGGAGTCTATTTCATATAGCCACTCATTCAGAGAATCACTGAATAATGCACATGTGGAGTAATTAGAAGTCTGTTTCATATGGCCCTCTTTCACAGCCTCACTGAATATTACACACTTGTGATATAGTCTGGAGTCTATTTTTATGGCCACTCATTCAGAGAATCACTGAATAATGCACACCTGTGGAGTAGCCAGGAGTCTATTTCATATGGCCACTCATTCAGAGATTCACTGAATAATACACACCTGGAGAATAATTTGGAGTCTATTTTTATGGCCACTCATTCAGAGATTCACTGAATAATACACACCTGGGTGATAGTCAGGAGTCTATTTCATATGGCCACTCATTCAGAGAATCACTGAATAATGCACACCTGTGGAGTAGCCAGGAGTCTATTTCATGTAGACACATATTCAGAGCCTCAGTGAATAAGACAGACACTTGCTATAGTAAGGAATCTAATTAATATGGCCACATCTTCTGAGCCTCACTGAATAATACACACCTGGATAATAATTTGGAGTCTATTTTCGATGGACATTCATTCAGAGCCTCGGTGAATAATGCACACCTGTGGAGTAGCCAGGAGTCTATTTTATTTGGACACCCATTCATAGCCTCAGTGGATAATATACACGTGTGTATTAGTCAGGATTCCACTTCATATGGCCACTGACTCGTAACCTCAGTGAATAATGCACAAATGTAAAGTACTCAGCAGTCTATTTCATATAGCCACTCATTCAGAGATTCACTGAATAATACAAATATTTAAGATAGACAGCATCCTGTTTCATATGGTCACACAAGAAGAGCCTCACTGAGTAATACACACCTGGGTGATAGTCAGGAGTCTATTTCATATAGCCACTCATTTAGAGCCTCAGTGAATAATGCACACGTGTGGAATAGACACTAGTCTATTTTATATGGCCACAAAATCAAAGCCTGAGTGAGTAATACACAACTTTGGAATAGTCACTAGTCTATTCCATATGCCCAAATATTCAGAGTCAGAGTCAATAATACACACCTGTGGACTAGTCAGAAACAATTTCATATGGCCAAAGTTTCAGAGCCTCAGTGAATAATACATACCTGGGAATACTCAGGACGCTATTACATGTGGCATCAATTTCAGAGCTTCATTGAATAAGAAACACCTGTATTGTAGTCAGAATTCTATTTCATATAGCCACATATTCAGAGCCTAACTGAATAACATACACCTTGGGAAAGTCAGGATTCTATTTCGTATAGCCACTCATTTAGAGCCGAATGTAAAAATGCATGCCTGAGGAGTATTCAGGAGTCTCTATTTTATGGCCACTCATTCAGAGCCTCACAGAATAATACAGACCTATGGAAAAGTCAGGAGTGTATTTCACATGGCCACTTATTCAGAACCTCAGTGAAGAATCATATATATCTGGAAAATACTCAGGATTCTATTATATATAGCCACTTATTCAGAGACTCACTGAATAATGCACACCTGGGGAATAGTCTGGAGACTATTTGATATGACCGTTCACCCAGTGACTCAGTGGAAAATGCAGAGCTGAGAAATAGTCAAGAGGATAGAGTCAGGAGTCTATTTTATGTGGTCACTCATTCAGAAACTCACTGAAGAATACACACCTTGGGAATAGTCAGAGTCCAGGTCATATGGCCACTCAATCACAGCATTACCGAATAATGCACAATGGGGCAATAGTAAGGAGTCTATTTCATATGGCCTCTCATTCAGAGCTTCAGTGCATAATAAACAGCTGTGGAGTAGTCAGGACCCTATTTAAGGTAGCCCCAAATTAAGCAGCTCCGTGAATGATACACACATGTGTGATAGTCAGGAGACTATTTGATATGGACACTCATACAGAACCTCTTTGAATACTGCACATGTGGGGAATAATCACTAGTCTATTTCATATGGCCACTCATTCAGAGAATCACTGAATAATGCACAAATGTAAAGTACTCAGCAGTCTATTTCATATAGCCACTCATTCAGAGATTCACTGAATAATACAAATATTTAAGATAGACAGCATCCTGTTTCATATGGTCACACAAGAAGAGCCTCACTGAGTAATACACACCTGGGTGATAGTCAGGAGTCTACTTCATGTAGCCACTCATTTAGAGCCTCAGTGAATAATGCACACGTGTGGAATAGACACTAGTCTATTTTATATGGCCACAAAATCAAAGCCTGAGTGAGTAATACACAACTTTGGAATAGTCACTAGTCTATTCCATATGCCCAAATATTCAGAGTCAGAGTCAATAATACACACCTGTGGACTAGTCAGATAACAATTTCATATAGCCTAAGTTTCAGAGCCTCAGTGAATAACACATACCTTGGGAATACTCAGGACGCTATTACATATGGCATCTATTTCAGAGCTTCATTGAATAAGAAACACCTGTATTGTAGTCAGAATTCTATTTCATATAGCCACATATTCAGAGCCTAACTGAATAACATACACCTTGGGAAAGTCAGGATTCTATTATATATAGCCACTTATTCAGAGACTCACTGAATAATACACACCTGGGTGATAGTCAGGAGTCTATTTCATATAGCCACATATTCAGAGCCTAACTGAATAACATACACCTTGGGAAAGTCAGGAGTGTATTTCACATGGCCACTTATTCAGAACCTCAGTGAAGAATCATATATATCTGGAAAATACTCAGGATTCTATTATATATAGCCACTTATTCAGAGACTCACTGAATAATGCACACCTGGGGAATAGTCTGGAGACTATTTGATATGACCGTTCACCCAGTGACTCAGTGGAAAATGCAGAACTGAGAAATAGTCAAGAGGATAGAGTCAGGAGTCTATTTTATGTGGTCACTCATTCAGAAACTCACTGAAGAATACACACCTTGGGAATAGTCAGAGTCCAGGTCATATGGCCACTCAATCACAGCATTACCGAATAATGCACAATGGGGCAATAGTAAGGAGTCTATTTCATATGGCCTCTCATTCAGAGCTTCAGTGCGTAATAAACAGCTGTGGAGTAGTCAGGACCCTATTTAAGGTAGCCCCAAATTAAGCAGCTCAGTGAATGATACACACATGTGTGATAGTCAGGAGACTATTTGATATGGACACTCATACAGAACCTGTTTGAATAATGCACACCTGTGGAATAGTCACTAGTCTATTTCATATGGTGATTCGTTTGGAGAGTCAAAAAATAACTCACACCTGTGGAGTAAAATGGGGTCTATTTCATAAGGCCACTCTTTCAGTGTTTCAGTGAATAATATGTATATCTGATAAGTCAGGAATCTCTTTCACATGGCCACTCGTTCAGGGCCACTGTGAATAAAACTTTCCTTAGAAATAGTCAAGGGTCTACTTCAAATGGCTACACATTCAGAGTCTCTGTAGGTAATGCACACCTGGGCAATACACCTGAGTCTCTTTTTATGCCCACTTAGTCAGAGTCTCATTCAATAATACACACCTGGGAAGAGTTAAGAGTCTACTTCATGTATCCACTCATTTAGAGCCTCAGTGAATAATGCACACCAGGGTAATAGTCGAGCATTTTTATATGGCCACTTATTCAGAACCTCAGTGAAGAATCATATATATCTGGAAAATACTCAGGATTCTATTTCATACTACCACTCATTTAGAACCTTATTGAATAATTCACAATGGAGCAATAGTCAGGTGTCTATTTTATATGGCCTCTCATTCAAAGTTTCAGTGAATAATGAACTTCTATGGAGTAATCAGGACGCTGTTTAAGATAGCCACGAATTAAGTGCCTTCCTGAATGATACACACCTGGGTGATAGTCAGGAGTCTATTTCATATGAACTCTAATTCTGGGTATCGCTGAGTAATACACACCTGGGTGATAGTCAGGAGTCTATTTGGTATGGACACTCATACAGAACCTGTTTGAATAATGCACACATGGAGAATAATGAGGAGTCTATTTCAAATGGCTACTCATTCAGACAAACAGTGAATAACGCACATGTGGAGTAATTAGAAGTCTGTTTCATATGGCCCTCTTTCACAGCCTCACTGAATATTACACACTTGCAATATAGTCTGGAGTCTATTATTATGGCCACTCATTCAGAGATTCACTGAATAATACACACCTGGGTGATAGTCAGGAGTCTATTTCATATGGCCACTCATTCAGAGATTCACTGAATAATACACACCTGGGTGATAGTCAGGAGTCTATTTTTATGGCCACTCATTCAGAGATTCACTGAATAATACACACCTGGGTGATAGTCAGGAGTCTATTTCATATGGCCACTCATTCAGAGAATCACTGAATAATGTGGTGTAGTCAGGAGTCTATTTCATGTAGACACATATTCAGAGCCTCAGTGAATAATGCACACCTGTGGAATAGTCACTAGTCTATTTTATATGGCCACTCATTCAGAGATTCACTGAATAATACACACCTGGAGAATAATTTGGAGTCTATTTTCGATGGACATTCATTCAGAGCCTCAGTGAATAATGCACACCTGTGGAGTAGCCAGGAGTCTATTTCATTTGGACACTCATTCATAGCCTCAGTGGATAATATGCACGTGTGGATTAGTCAGGATTCCATTTCATATGGCCACTGACTCGTAACCTCAGTGAATAATGCACAAATGTAAAGTACTCAGCAGTCTATTTCATATAGACACTCATTCAGAGATTCACTGAATAATACAAATATTTAAGATAGACAGCATCCTGTTTCATATGGTCACACAAGAAGAGCCTCACTGAGTAATACACACCTGTGGAGTAGCCAGGAGTCTATTTCATATAGCCACTCATTTAGAGCCTCAGAGAATAATGCACACGTGTGGAATAGACACTAGTCTATTTTATATGGCCACAAAATCAAAGCCTGAGTGAGTAATACACAACTTTGGAATAGTCACTAGTCTATTCCATATGCCCAAATATTCAGAGTCAGAGTCAATAATACACACCTGTGGACTAGTCAGAAAACAATTTCATATGGCCAAAGTTTCAGAGCCTCAGTGAATAATACATACCTGGGAATACTCAGGACGCTATTACATATGGCATCTATTTCAGAGCTTCATTGAATAAGAAACACCTGTATTGTAGTCAGAATTCTATTTCATATAGCCACATATTCAGAGCCTAACTGAATAACATACACCTTGGGAAAAGTCAGGATTCTATTTCGTATAGCCACTCATTTAGAGCCTCAGTGAATAATGCACACCTGAGGAGTATTCAGGAGTCTCTATTTTGTGGCCACTCATTCACAGCCTCACCGAATAATACAGACCTATGGAAATGTTAGGAGTGTATTTCACATGACCACTTATTCATAACCTCAGTGAAGAGTCCTATATATCTGGAAAATACTCAGGATTCTATTATATATAGCCACTTATTCAGAGACTCACTGAATAATGC
Organism: Saguinus midas; assembly: GCA_021498475.1. Lineage (NCBI taxonomy): Eukaryota > Metazoa > Chordata > Mammalia > Primates > Cebidae > Saguinus > Saguinus midas. Next base: position 55,357,453 of record CM038409.1, on the reverse strand, counting down.
ACACCTGGGGAATAGTCTGGAGACTATTTGATATGACCGTTCACCCAGTGACTCAGTGGAAAATGCAGAACTGAGAAATAGTCAAGAGGATAGAGTCAGGAGTCTATTTTATGTGGTCACTCGTTCAGAAACTCACTGAAGAATACACACCTTGGGAATAGTCAGAGTCCAGGTCATATGGCCACTCAATCACAGCATTACTGAATAATGCACAATGGGGCAATAGTAAGGAGTCTATTTCATATGGCCTCTCATTCAGAGCTTCAGTGCATAATAAACAGCTGTGGAGTAGTCAGGACCCTATTTAAGGTAGCCCCAAATTAAGCAGCTCCGTGAATGATACACACATGTGTGATAGTCAGGAGACTATTTGATATGGACACTCATACAGAACCTGTTTGAATAATGCACACCTGTGGAATAGTCACTAGTCTATTTCATATGGCCACTCATTCAGAGAATCACTGAATAATGCACACCTGTGGAGTAAAATGGGTCTATTTCATAAGGCCACTCTTTCAGTGTTTCAGTGAATAATATGTATATCTGATAAGTCAGGAATCTCTTTCACATGGCCACTTATTCAGAGACTCACTGAATAATACACACCTGGGTGATAGTCAGGAGTCTATTTCATATGGCCACTCATTCAGAGCCTCAGTGAATAATACACACCTGGGTGATAGTCAGGAGTCTATTTTTATGGCCACTCATTCAGAAACTCACTGAAGAATACACACCTTGGGAAAAGTCAGGATTCTATTATATATAGCCACTTATTCAGAACCTCAGTGAAGAATCATATATATCTGGAAAATACTCAGGATTCTATTATATATAGCCACTTATTCAGAACCTCAGTGAAGAATCATATATATCTGGAAAATCCTCAGGATTCTATTTCATACTACCACTCATTTAGAACCTTATTGAATAATTCACAATGGAGCAATAGTCAGGTGTCTATTTTATATGGCCTCTCATTCAAAGTTTCAGTGAATAATGAACTTCTATGGAGTAATCAGGACGCTGTTTAAGATAGCCACGAATTAAGTGCCTTCCTGAATGATACACACCTGGGTGATAGTCAGGAGTCTATTTCATATGAACTCTAATTCTGGGTATCGCTGAGTAATACACACCTGGGTGATAGTCAGGAGTCTATTTGGTATGGACACTCATACAGAACCTGTTTGAATAATGCACACATGGAGAATAATGAGGAGTCTATGTCATACGGCTACTCATTCAGACAAACAGTGAATAACGCACATGTGGAGTAATTAGAAGTCTGTTTCATATGGCCCTCTTTCACAGCCTCACTGAATATTACACACTTGTGATATAGTCTGGAGTCTATTTTTATGGCCACTCATTCAGAGAATCACTGAATAATGCACATGTGGAGTAATTAGAAGTCTGTTTCATATGGTCACACAAGAAGAGCCTCACTGAATATTACACACTTGTGATATAGTCTGGAGTCTATTTTTATGGCCACTCATTCAGAGCCTCAGTGAATAATGCACACCTGTGGAATAGCCAGGAGTCTATTTCATATGGCCACTCATTCAGAGAATCACTGAATAATGTGGTGTAGTCAGGAGTCTATTTCATGTAGACACATATTCAGAGCCTCAGTGAATAAGACAGACCCTTTCTATAGTAAGGAATCTAATTAATATGGCCACATCTTCTGAGCCTCACTGAATAATACACACCTGGAGAATAATTTGGAGTCTATTTTTGATGGATATTCATTCAGAGCCTCGGTGAATAATGCACACCTGTAGATTAGCCAGGAGTCTATTTCATTTGGACACTCATTCATAGCCTCAGTGGATAATATGCACGTGTGGATTAGTCAGGATTCCATTTCATATGGCCACTGACTCATAACCTCAGTGAATAATGCACAAATGTAAAGTACTCAGCAGTCTATTTCATATAGCCACTCATTCAGAGATTCACTGAATAATACAAATATTTAAGATAGACAGCATCCTGTTTCATATGGTCACACAAGAAGAGCCTCACTGAATAATGCACACCTGTGGAATAGTCACTAGTCTATTTCATATAGCCACTCATTTAGAGCCTCAGTGAATAATGCACACGTGTGGAATAGACACTAGTCTATTTTATATGGCCACAAAATCAAAGCCTGAGTGAGTAATACACAACTTTGGAATAGTCACTAGTCTATTTCATATGGCCAAAGTTTCAGAGCCTCAGTGAATAATATGTATATCTGATAAGTCAGGAATCTCTTTCACATGGCCACTTATTCAGAACCTCAGTGAAGAATCATATATATCTGGAAAATACTCAGGATTCTATTTCATATAGCCACTCATTCAGAGATTCACTGAATAATACACACCTGGGTGATAGTCAGGAGTCTATTTCATGTAGACACATATTCAGAGCCTAACTGAATAACATACACCTTGGGAAAAGTCAGGATTCTATTTCGTATAGCCACTCATTTAGAGCCTCAGTGAATAATGCACACCTGTGGAATAGTCAGAGTCCAGGTCATATGGCCACTCATTCTGTGCCTCCTGAATGATACACACATGTGTGATAGTCAGGAGTCTATTTCATATGGCCACTGACTCATAACCTCAGTGAATAATATGTATATCTGATAAGTCAGGAATCTCTTTCACATGGCCACTTATTCAGAACCTCAGTGAAGAATCATATATATCTGGAAAATACTCAGGATTCTATTATATATAGCCACTTATTCAGAGACTCACTGAATAATGCACACCTGTGGAATAGTCAGGAGACTATTTGATATGACCGTTCACCCAGTGACTCAGTGGAAAATGCAGAACTGAGAAATAGTCAAGAGGATAGAGTCAGGAGTCTATTTTATGTGGTCACTCATTCAGAAACTCACTGAAGAATACACACCTGGGTGATAGTCAGGAGTCTATTTCATATAGCCACTCATTTAGAACCTTATTGAATAATGCACAATGGGGCAATAGTAAGGAGTCTATTTCATATGGCCTCTCATTCAGAGCTTCAGTGCATAATAAACAGCTGTGGAGTAGTCAGGACCCTATTTAAGGTAGCCCCAAATTAAGCAGCTCCGTGAATGATACACACATGTGTGATAGTCAGGAGACTATTTGATATGGACACTCATACAGAACCTCTTGAATACTGCACATGTGGGGAATAATCACTAGTCTATTTCATATGGCCACTCATTCAGAGAATCACTGAATAATGCACACCTGTGGAGTAAAATGGGGTCTATTTCATAAGGCCACTCTTTCAGTGTTTCAGTGAATAATATGTATATCTGATAAGTCAGGAATCTCTTTCACATGGCCACTCGTTCAGGGCCTCTGTGAATAATACTCCTCAGAAATAGTCAAGAGGATAGAGTCAGGAGTCTATTTCATATGGCCACTCATTCAGAGAATCACTGAATAATGTGGTGTAGTCAGGAGTCTATTTCATGTAGACACATATTCAGAGCCTCAGTGAATAATATGTATATCTGATAAGTCAGGAATCTCTTTCACATGGCCACTTATTCAGAACCTCAGTGAAGAATCATATATATCTGGAAAATACTCAGGATTCTATTATATATAGCCACTTATTCAGAACCTCAGTGAAGAATCATATATATCTGGAAAATACTCAGGATTCTATTATATATAGCCACTTATTCAGAACCTCAGTGAAGAATCATATATATCTGGAAAATACTCAGGATTCTATTTCATACTACCACTCATTTAGAACCTTATTGAATAATTCACAATGGAGCAATAGTCAGGTGTCTATTTTATATGGCCTCTCATTCAAAGTTTCAGTGAATAATGAACTTCTATGGAGTAATCAGGACGCTGTTTAAGATAGCCACGAATTAAGTGCCTTCCTGAATGATACACACCTGGGTGATAGTCAGGAGTCTATTTCATATGAACTCTAATTCTGGGTATCGCTGAGTAATACACACCTGGGTGATAGTCAGGAGTCTATTTGGTATGGACACTCATACAGAACCTGTTTGAATAATGCACAATGGGGCAATAGTAAGGAGTCTATTTCATATAGCCACTCATTTAGAACCTTATTGAATAATTCACAATGGAGCAATAGTCAGGTGTCTATTTTATATGGCCTCTCATTCAGAGCTTCAGTGCATAATAAACAGCTGTGGAGTAGTCAGGACCCTATTTAAGGTAGCCCCAAATTAAGCAGCTCCGTGAATGATACACACATGTGTGATAGTCAGGAGACTATTTGATATGGACACTCATACAGAACCTGTTTGAATAATGCACAATGGGGCAATAGTAAGGAGTCTATTTCATTTGGACACTCATTCATAGCCTCAGTGGATAATATGCACGTGTGGATTAGTCAGGATTCCATTTCATATGGCCACTCATTCAGAGCCTCAGTGAATAATGCACAAATGTAAAGTACTCAGCAGTCTATTTCATATAGCCACTCATTCAGAGATTCACTGAATAATACAAATATTTAAGATAGACAGCATCCTGTTTCATATGGTCACACAAGAAGAGCCTCACTGAGTAATACACACCTGGGAAGAGTTAAGAGTCTACTTCATGTAGCCACTCATTTAGAGCCTCAGTGAATAATGCACACGTGTGGAATAGACACTAGTCTATTTTATATGGCCACTCATTCAGAGCCTCAGTGAATAATGCACACCTGTGGAATAGTCACTAGTCTATTCCATATGCCCAAATATTCAGAGTCAGAGTCAATAATACACACCTGGGTGATAGTCAGGAGTCTATTTCATGTAGACACATATTCAGAGCCTCAGTGAATAATATGTATATCTGATAAGTCAGGAATCTCTTTCACATGGCCACTTATTCAGAACCTCAGTGAAGAATCATATATATCTGGAAAATACTCAGGATTCTATTATATATAGCCACTTATTCAGAACCTCAGTGAAGAATCATATATATCTGGAAAATACTCAGGATTCTATTATATATAGCCACTTATTCAGAGACTCACTGAATAATACACACCTGGGTGATAGTCAGGAGTCTATTTCATATAGCCACTCATTTAGAGCCGAATGTAAAACGCATGCCTGAGGAGTATTCAGGAGTCTCTATTTTATGGCCACTCATTCAGAGCCTCAGTGAATAATATGTATATCTGATAAGTCAGGAATCTCTTTCACATGGCCACTTATTCAGAACCTCAGTGAAGAATCATATATATCTGGAAAATACTCAGGATTCTATTATATATAGCCACTTATTCAGAGACTCACTGAATAATGCACACCTGTGGAATAGTCAGGAGACTATTTGATATGACCATTCACCCAGTGACTCAGTGGAAAATGCAGAACTGAGAAATAGTCAAGAGGATAGAGTCAGGAGTCTATTTTATGTGGTCACTCATTCAGAAACTCACTGAAGAATACACACCTTGGGAATAGTCAGAGTCCAGGTCATATGGCCACTCAATCACAGCATTACCGAATAATGCACAATGGGGCAATAGTAAGGAGTCTATTTCATATGGCCTCTCATTCAGAGCTTCAGTGCATAATAAACAGCTGTGGAGTAGTCAGGACCCTATTTAAGGTAGCCCCAAATTAAGCAGCTCCGTGAATGATACACACATGTGTGATAGTCAGGAGACTATTTGATATGGACACTCATACAGAACCTCTTGAATACTGCACATGTGGGGAATAATCACTAGTCTATTTCATATGGCCACTCATTCAGAGATTCACTGAATAATACACACCTGTGGAGCAAAATGGGGTCTATTTCATAAGGCCACTCTTTCAGTGTTTCAGTGAATAATATGTATATCTGATAAGTCAGGAATCTCTTTCACATGGCCACTCCTTCAGGGCCTTTGTGAATAATACTCCTCAGAAATAGTCAAGGGTCTACTTCAAATGGCTACACATTCAGAGTCTCTGTAAGTAATGCACACCTGGGCAATACACCTGAGTCTCTTTTTATGCCCACTTAGTCAGAGTCTCATTCAATAATACACACCTGGGAAGAGTTAAGAGTCTACTTCATGTAGCCACTCATTTAGAGCCTCAGTGAATAATATGTATATCTGATAAGTCAGGAATCTCTTTCACATGGCCACTTATTCAGAACCTCAGTGAAGAATCATATATATCTGGAAAATACTCAGGATTCTATTTCATACTACCACTCATTTAGAACCTTATTGAATAATTCACAATGGAGCAATAGTCAGGTGTCTATTTTATATGGCCTCTCATTCAAAGTTTCAGTGAATAATGAACTTCTATGGAGTAATCAGGATGCTGCTTAAGATAGTCATGGATTAAGTGCCTTCCTGAAAGCTAAACACCTGGGAGATAGTCAGGAGTCTGTTTCATATAAACTCTAATTCTCGGTATCGCTGAGTAATACACACCTGTGGAAGTGTCAGGAGTCTATTTGGTATGGATACTCATACAGAACCTGTTTGAATAATGCACACATGGAGAATAATGAGGAGACTATGTCATATGGCTACTCATTGAGATAAACAGTGAATAACGCACATGTGGAGGAATTAGAAGTCTTTTACATATGGCCCCTCTTTCACAGCCTCACTGAATATTACACACTTGTGATATAGTCAGGAGTCTATTTTATATGGCCACTCATTCAGAGCCTCAGTGAATAATATGTATATCTGATAAGTCAGGAATCTCTTTCACATGGCCACTTATTCAGAGACTCACTGAATAATACACACCTGGGTGATAGTCAGGAGTCTATTTTTATGGCCACTCATTCAGAGATTCACTGAATAATACACACATGTGTGATAGTCAGGAGTCTATTTCATATGGCCACTCATTCAGAGAATCACTGAATAATGTGGTGTAGTCAGGAGTCTATTTCATGTAGACACATATTCAGAGCCTCAGTGAATAAGACAGGCCCTTGATATAGTAATGAATCTAATTAATATGGCCACATCTTCTTAGCCTCACTGAATAATACACTCCTGGAAAATAATTTGGAGTGTATTTTCGATGGACATTCATTCAGAGCCTCAGTGAATAATGCACACCTGTGGAGTAGCCAGGAGTCTATTTCATTTGGACACTCATTCATAGCCTCAGTGGATAATATGCACGTGTGGATTAGTCAGGATTCCATTTTATATGGCCACTGACTCAGAACCTCTGTGAATAATGCCCAAATGTAAAGTACTATTTTGTACTATGAAATAGTACAAAAGTCTATTTCATATAGCCACTCATTCAGAGATTTACTGAATAATACAAATATTAAAGATAGACAGCATCCTGTTTCATATGGTCACACAAGAAGAGCCTCACTGAATAATGCACACCTGTGGAGTAGCCAGGAGTCTATTTCATATAGCCACTCATTTAGAGCCTCAGTGAATAATGCACACATGTGGAATAGACACTTGTCTATTTTATATGGCCACAAAATCAAAGCCTGAGTGAGTAATACACAACTTTGGAATAGTCACTAGTCTATTCCATATGCCCAAATATTCAGAGTCAGAGTCAATAATACACACCTGTGGACTAGTCAGAAACAATTTCATATGGCCACTCATTCAGAGATTCACTGAATAATACACACCTGGGTGATAGTCAGGAGTCTATTTCATATGGCCACTCATTCAGAGATTCACTGAATAATACACACCTGGGTGATAGTCAGGAGTCTATTTCATGTAGACACATATTCAGAGCCTAACTGAATAACATACACCTTGGGAAAGTCAGGATTCTATTTTGTATAGCCACTCATTTAGAGCCGAATGTAAAACGCACGCCTGAGGAGTATTCAGGAGTCTCTATTTTATGGCCACTCATTCTGTGCCTCCTGAATGATACACACCTGGGAAGAGTTAAGAGTCTACTTCATGTAGCCACTCATTCAGAGCCTCAGTGAATAATATGTATATCTGATAAGTCAGGAATCTCTTTCACATGGCCACTTATTCAGAACCTCAGTGAAGAATCATATATATCTGGAAAATACTCAGGATTCTATTATATATAGCCACTTATTCAGAGACTCACTGAATAATACACACCTGGGTGATAGTCAGGAGTCTATTTCATGTAGACACATATTCAGAGCCTAACTGAATAACATACACCTTGGGAAAGTCAGGATTCTATTTCGTATAGCCACTCATTTAGAGCCGAATGTAAAACGCACGCCTGAGGAGTATTCAGGAGTCTCTATTTTATGGCCACTCATTCTGTGCCTCCTGAATGATACACACCTGGGAAGAGTTAAGAGTCTACTTCATGTAGCCACTCATTTAGAGCCTCAGTGAATAATATGTATATCTGATAAGTCAGGAATCTCTTTCACATGGCCACTTATTCAGAACCTCAGTGAAGAATCATATATATCTGGAAAATACTCAGGATTCTATTATATATAGCCACTTATTCAGAGACTCACTGAATAATGCACACCTGTGGAATAGTCAGGAGACTATTTGATATGACCATTCACCCAGTGACTCAGTGGAAAATGCAGAACTGAGAAATAGTCAAGAGGATAGATTCAGGAGTCTCTATTTTATGGCCACTCATTCAGAGCCTCAGTGAATAATATGTATATCTGATAAGTCAGGAATCTCTTTCACATGGCCACTTATTCAGAACCTCAGTGAAGAATCATATATATCTGGAAAATACTCAGGATTCTATTATATATAGCCACTTATTCAGAGACTCACTGAATAATGCACACCTGTGGAATAGTCAGGAGACTATTTGATATGACCATTCACCCAGTGACTCAGTGGAAAATGCAGAACTGAGAAATAGTCAAGAGGATAGAGTCAGGAGTCTATTTTATGTGGTCACTCATTCAGAAACTCACTGAAGAATACACACCTTGGGAATAGTCAGAGTCCAGGTCATATGGCCACTCAATCACAGCATTACCGAATAATGCACAATGGGGCAATAGTAAGGAGTCTATTTCATATGGCCTCTCATTCAGAGCTTCAGTGCATAATAAACAGCTGTGGAGTAGTCAGGACCCTATTTAAGGTAGCCCCAAATTAAGCAGCTCCGTGAATGATACACACATGTGTGATAGTCAGGAGACTATTTGATATGGACACTCATACAGAACCTCTTGAATACTGCACATGTGGGAATAATCACTAGTCTATTTCATATGGCCACTCATTCAGAGAATCACTGAATAATGCACACCTGTGGAGTAAAATGGGTCTATTTCATAAGGCCACTCTTTCAGTGTTTCAGTGAATAATATGTATATCTGATAAGTCAGGAATCTCTTTCACATGGCCACTTATTCAGAGACTCACTGAATAATACACACCTGGGTGATAGTCAGGAGTCTATTTCATATGGCCACTCATTCAGAGAATCACTGAATAATGCACACCTGTGGAATAGTCACTAGTCTATTTTATATGGCCACTCATTCAGAGCCTCAGTGAATAATGCACACCTGTGGAATAGTCACTAGTCTATTTCATATAGCCACTCATTCAGAGATTCACTGAATAATACACACCTGGGTGATAGTCAGGAGTCTATTTCATGTAGACACATATTCAGAGCCTAACTGAATAACATACACCTTGGGAAAGTCAGGATTCTATTTCATACTACCACTCATTTAGAACCTTATTGAATAATTCACAATGGAGCAATAGTCAGGTGTCTATTTTATATGGCCTCTCATTCAAAGTTTCAGTGAATAATGAACTTCTATGGAGTAATCAGGACGCTGTTTAAGATAGCCACGAATTAAGTGCCTTCCTGAATGATACACACCTGGGTGATAGTCAGGAGTCTATTTCATATGGCCACTCATTCAGAGATTCACTGAATAATACACACCTGTGGAGTAGCCAGGAGTCTATTTTATATGGCCACTCATTCAGAAACTCACTGAAGAATACACACCTGGAGAATAATTTGGAGTCTATTTTTATGGCTACTCATTCAGACAAACAGTGAATAATGCACAAATGTAAAGTACTCAGCAGTCTATTTCATATGGCCACTCATTCTGTGCCTCCTGAATGATACACACATGTGTGATAGTCAGGAGTCTATTTTATATGGCCACTCATTCAGAGCCTCAGTGAATAATATGTATATCTGATAAGTCAGGAATCTCTTTCACATGGCCACTTATTCAGAACCTCAGTGAAGAATCATATATATCTGGAAAATACTCAGGATTCTATTTCATATAGCCACTCATTCAGAGATTCACTGAATAATACACACCTGGGTGATAGTCAGGAGTCTATTTCATATGGCCACTCATTCAGAGAATCACTGAATAATGTGGTGTAGTCAGGAGTCTATTTCATGTAGACACATATTCAGAGCCTCAGTGAATAAGAGAGACCCTTGCTATAGTAAGGAATCTAATTAATATGGCCACATCTTCTGAGCCTCACTGAATAATACACACCTGGAGAATAATTTGGAGTCTATTTTCGATGGACATTCATTCAGAGCCTCGGTGAATAATGCACACCTGTGGAGTAGCCAGGAGTCTATTTCATTTGGACACTCATTCATAGCCTCAGTGGATAATATGCACGTGTGGATTAGTCAGGATTCCATTTCATATGGCCACTGACTCGTAACCTCAGTGAATAATGCACAAATGTAAAGTACTCAGCAGTCTATTTCATATAGCCACTCATTCAGAGATTCACTGAATAATACAAATATTTAAGATAGACAGCATCCTGTTTCATATGGTCACACAAGAAGAGCCTCACTGAGTAATACACACCTGGGGAAGTGTTAGAGTCTACTTTATATAGCCTCTCATTTACAGCCTCAGGGAATAATGCACACGTGTGGAATAGACAGTAGTCTATTTTATATGGCCACAAAATCAAAGCCTGAGTGAGTAATACACAACTTTGGAATAGTCACTAGTCTATTTCATATGGCCAAAGTTTCAGAGCCTCAGTGAATAATGCACACCTGTGGAATAGTCACTAGTCTATTTTATATGGCCACTCATTCAGAGATTCACTGAATAATACACACCTGGGTGATAGTCAGGAGTCTATTTTTATGGCCACTCATTCAGAGATTCACTGAATAATACACACCTGGGTGATAGTCAGGAGTCTATTTCATGTAGACACATATTCAGAGCCTAACTGAATAACATACACCTTGGGAAAAGTCAGGATTCTATTTCGTATAGCCACTCATTTAGAGCCGAATGTAAAAACGCACGCCTGAGGAGTATTCAGGAGTCTCTATTTTATGGCCACTCATTCAGAGCCTCAGTGAATAATGCACACCAGGGTAATAGTCGAGCATTTTTATATGGCCACTCATTCAGAGCCTCAGTGAATAATATGTATATCTGATAAGTCAGGAATCTCTTTCACATGGCCACTTATTCAGAACCTCAGTGAAGAATCATATATATCTGGAAAATACTCAGGATTCTATTATATATAGCCACTTATTCAGAGACTCACTGAATAATGCACATGTGGAGTAATTAGAAGTCTGTTTCATATGGTCACACAAGAAGAGCCTCACTGAATATTACACACTTGTGATATAGTCTGGAGTCTATTTTTATGGCCACTCATTCAGAGATTCACTGAATAATACACACCTGGGTGATAGCCAGGAGTCTATTTTTATGGCCACTCATTCAGAGAATCACTGAATAATGTGGTGTATTTAGGAGTCTATTTCATGTAGACACATATTCAGAGCCTCAGTAAATGAGACAGACCCTTGCTATAATAAGGAATCTAATTAATATGGACACATCTAATGAGCCTCACTTAATAATACACACCTGGAGAATAATTTAGATTCTATTTTCAAAGGACATTCATTAAGAGCCTCAGTGAATAATGCACTCCTGTGAAGTAGCCAGGAGGCTATGTCATTTGGACACTCATTCATAGCCTCAGTGGATAATATGCAGTTGTGGATTAGTCAGATCCCATTTCATATGGCCACAACCTAAGTGAATAATGCCCAAATGTAAAGTACTCAGCAGTCGGTTTCATATAGCCACTCATTCAGAGATTCACTTAATAATAAATATGTTTAAGATAGACAGCACTCTGTTTCATATGGTCACACAAGAAGAGCCTCATTGAGTAATACACATTTGGGGAAGTGTTAGGAGTCTACTTTATATAGCCTCTCATTTACAGCCTCAGGGAATAATGCACACGTGTGGAATAGACACTAGTCTGTTTTATATGGCCACAAAATCAAAGACTGAGTGAGTAATACACAACTTTGGAATAGTCACTAGTCTATTTCATATGGCCAAAGTTTCAGAGCCTCAGTGAATAATGCACACCTGTGGAGTAGCCAGGAGTCTATTTTATATGGCCACTCATTCAGAGATTCACTGAATAATACACACCTGGGTGATAGTCAGGAGTCTATTTCATATGGCCACTCATTCAGAGATTCACTGAATAATACACACCTGGGTGATAGTCAGGAGTCTATTTCATGTAGACACATATTCAGAGCCTAACTGAATAACATACACCTTGGGAAAAGTCAGGATTCTATTTCGTATAGCCACTCATTTAGAGCCTCAGTGAATAATGCACACCTGTGGAGTAGCCAGGAGTCTATTTCATGTAGACACATATTCAGAGCCTAACTGAATAACATACACCTTGGGATAAGTCAGGAATCTCTTTCACATGGCCACTTATTCAGAACCTCAGTGAAGAATCATATATATCTGGAAAATACTCAGGATTCTATTATATATAGCCACTTATTCAGAGACTCACTGAATAATGCACACCTGTGGAATAGTCAGGAGACTATTTGATATGACCGTTCACCCAGTGACTCAGTGGAAAATGCAGAACTGAGAAATAGTCAAGAGGATAGAGTCAGGAGTCTATTTTATGTGGTCACTCGTTCAGAAACTCACTGAAGAATACACACCTTGGGAATAGTCAGAGTCCAGGTCATATGGCCACTCAATCACAGCATTACCGAATAATGCACAATGGGGCAATAGTAAGGAGTCTATTTCATATGGCCACTCATTCAGAGCCTCAGTGAATAATGAACTTCTATGGAGTAATCAGGACGCTGTTTAAGATAGCCACGAATTAAGTGCCTTCCTGAATGATACACACATGTGTGATAGTCAGGAGACTATTTGATATGGACACTCATACAGAACCTGTTTGAATAATGCACACCTGTGGAATAGTCACTAGTCTATTTCATATGGTGATTCGTTTGGAGAGTCAAAAATAACTCACACCTGTGGAGTAGCCAGGAGTCTATTTCATTTGGACACTCATTCATAGCCTCAGTGGATAATATGCACGTGTGGATTAGTCAGGATTCCATTTCATATGGCCACTCATTCAGAGCCTCAGTGAATAATGCACACCTGTGGAATAGTCACTAGTCTATTTTATATGGCCACAAAATCAAAGCCTGAGTGAGTAATACACACCTGGGTGATAGTCAGGAGTCTATTTCATGTAGACACATATTCAGAGCCTAACTGAATAACATACACCTTGGGAAAAGTCAGGATTCTATTATATATAGCCACTTATTCAGAGACTCACTGAATAATACACACCTGGGTGATAGTCAGGAGTCTATTTCATGTAGACACATATTCAGAGCCTAACTGAATAACATACACCTTGGGAAAAGTCAGGATTCTATTTCATACTACCACTCATTTAGAACCTTATTGAATAATTCACAATGGAGCAATAGTCAGGTGTCTATTTTATATGGCCTCTCATTCAAAGTTTCAGTGAATAATGAACTTCTATAGAGTAATCAGGACGCTGTTTAAGATAGCCACGAATTAAGTGCCTTCCTGAATGATACACACCTGGGTGATAGTCAGGAGTCTATTTCATATGAACTCTAATTCTGGGTATCGCTGAGTAATACACACCTGGGTGATAGTCAGGAGTCTATTTGGTATGGACACTCATACAGAACCTGTTTGAATAATGCACACATGGAGAATAATGAGGAGTCTATTTCATATGGCCACTCATTCAGAGAATCACTGAATAATGCACATGTGGAGTAATTAGAAGTCTGTTTCATATGGCCCTCTTTCACAGCCTCACTGAATATTACACACTTGTGATATAGTCTGGAGTCTATTTTTATGGCCACTCATTCAGAGAATCACTGAATAATGCACACCTGTGGAATAGTCAGGAGACTATTTGATATGACCGTTCACCCAGTGACTCAGTGGAAAATGCAGAACTGAGAAATAGTCAAGGGTCTACTTCAAATGGCTACACATTCAGAGTCTCACTAAATAATGCACACCTGTGGAGTAGCCAGGAGTCTATTTCATATGGCCACTCATTCAGAGAATCACTGAATAATGTGGTGTAGTCAGGAGTCTATTTCATGTAGACACATATTCAGAGCCTCAGTGAATAAGGCAGACCCTTTCTATAGTAAGGAATCTAATTAATATGGCCACATCTTCTGAGCCTCACTGAATAATACACACCTGGAGAATAATTTGGAGTCTATTTTCGATGGACATTCATTCAGAGCCTCAGTGAATAATGCACACCTGTGGAGTAGCCAGGAGTCTATTTCATTTGGACACTCATTCATAGCCTCAGTGGATAATATGCACGTGTGGATTAGTCAGGATTCCATTTCATATGGCCACTGACTCGTAACCTCAGTGAATAATGCACAAATGTAAAGTACTCAGCAGTCTATTTCATATAGCCACTCATTCAGAGATTCACTGAATAATACAAATATTTAAGATAGACAGCATCCTGTTTCATATGGTCACACAAGAAGAGCCTCACTGAGTAATACACACCTGGGAAGTGTTAGAGTCTACTTTATATAGCCTCTCATTTACAGCCTCAGGGAATAATGCACACGTGTGGAATAGACACTAGTCTATTTTATATGGCCACAAAATCAAAGCCTGAGTGAGTAATACACAACTTTGGAATAGTCACTAGTCTATTCCATATGCCCAAATATTCAGAGTCAGAGTCAATAATACACACCTGGGTGATAGTCAGGAGTCTATTTCATGTAGACACATATTCAGAGCCTCAGTGAATAATATGTATATCTGATAAGTCAGGAATCTCTTTCACATGGCCACTTATTCAGAACCTCAGTGAAGAATCATATATATCTGGAAAATACTCAGGATTCTATTATATATGGCCACTCATTCAGAGATTCACTGAATAATACACACCTGGGTGATAGTCAGGAGTCTATTTCATGTAGACACATATTCAGAGCCTAACTGAATAACATACACCTTGGGAAAGTCAGGATTCTATTTCGTATAGCCACTCATTTAGAGCCGAATGTAAAACGCATGCCTGAGGAGTATTCAGGAGTCTCTATTTTATGGCCACTCATTCAGAGCCTCAGTGAATAATATGTATATCTGATAAGTCAGGAATCTCTTTCACATGGCCACTTATTCAGAACCTCAGTGAAGAATCATATATCTGGAAAATACTCAGGATTCTATTATATATAGCCACTTATTCAGAGACTCACTGAATAATGCACACCTGTGGAATAGTCAGGAGACTATTTGATATGACCGTTCACCCAGTGACTCAGTGGAAAATGCAGAACTGAGAAATAGTCAAGAGGATAGAGTCAGGAGTCTATTTTATGTGGTCACTCATTCAGAAACTCACTGAAGAATACACACCTTGGGAATAGTCAGAGTCCAGGTCATATGGCCACTCAATCACAGCATTACCGAATAATGCACAATGGGGCAATAGTAAGGAGTCTATTTCATATGGCCTCTCATTCAGAGCTTCAGTGCATAATAAACAGCTGTGGAGTAGTCAGGACCCTATTTAAGGTAGCCCCAAATTAAGCAGCTCCGTGAATGATACACACATGTGTGATAGTCAGGAGACTATTTGATATGGACACTCATACAGAACCTGTTTGAATAATGCACACCTGTGGAATAGTCACTAGTCTATTTCATATGGCCACTCATTCAGAGATTCACTGAATAATACACACCTGTGGAGTAAAATGGGGTCTATTTCATAAGGCCACTCTTTCAGTGTTTCAGTGAATAATATGTATATCTGATAAGTCAGGAATCTCTTTCACATGGCCACTTATTCAGAGACTCACTGAATAATACACACCTGGGTGATAGTCAGGAGTCTATTTCATATGGCCACTCATTCAGAGCCTCAGTGAATAATGCACAATGGGGCAATAGTAAGGAGTCTATTTCATGTAGACACATATTCAGAGCCTAACTGAATAACATACACCTTGGGAAAGTCAGGATTCTATTATATATAGCCACTTATTCAGAACCTCAGTGAAGAATCATATATATCTGGAAAATACTCAGGATTCTATTATATATAGCCACTTATTCAGAACCTCAGTGAAGAATCATACACACCTGGGGAATCCTCAGGATTCTATTTCATACTACCACTCATTTAGAACCTTATTGAATAATTCACAATGGAGCAATAGTCAGGTGTCTATTTTATATGGCCTCTCATTCAAAGTTTCAGTGAATAATGAACTTCTATGGAGTAATCAGGACGCTGTTTAAGATAGCCACGAATTAAGTGCCTTCCTGAATGATACACACCTGGGTGATAGTCAGGAGTCTATTTCATATGGCCACTCATTCAGAGAATCACTGAATAATGCACACCTGTGGAGTAGCCAGGAGTCTATTTGGTATGGACACTCATACAGAACCTGTTTGAATAATGCACACATGGAGAATAATGAGGAGTCTATTTCATATGGCTACTCATTCAGACAAACAGTGAATAATGCACATGTGGAGTAATTAGAAGTCTGTTTCATATGGCCCTCTTTCACAGCCTCACTGAATATTACACACTTGTGATATAGTCTGGAGTCTATTTTTATGGCCACTCATTCAGAGAATCACTGAATAATGCACACCTGTGGAGTAGCCAGGAGTCTATTTCATATGGCCACTCATTCAGAGATTCACTGAATAATACACACCTGGGGAAATAGTCAGGATTTACTTTATCCCTCATTCAGAGTCTCACTAAATAATGCACACCTGTGGAGTAGCCAGGAGTCTATTTCATATGGCCACTCATTCAGAGAATCACTGAATAATGTGGTGTAGTCAGGAGTCTATTTCATGTAGACACATATTCAGAGCCTCAGTGAATAAGGCAGACCCTTTCTATAGTAAGGAATCTAATTAATATGGCCACATCTTCTGAGCCTCACTGAATAATGCACACCTGTGGAATAGTCAGGAGACTATTTGATATGGACACTCATACAGAACCTGTTTGAATAATGCACACCTGTGGAGTAGCCAGGAGTCTATTTCATTTGGACACTCATTCATAGCCTCAGTGGATAATATGCACGTGTGGATTAGTCAGGATTCCATTTCATATGGCCACTCATTCAGAGCCTCAGTGAATAATGCACAAATGTAAAGTACTCAGCAGTCTATTTCATATAGCCACTCATTCAGAGATTCACTGAATAATACAAATATTTAAGATAGACAGCATCCTGTTTCATATGGCCACTCATTCAGAGCCTCAGTGAATAATGCACACCTGTGGAGTAGCCAGGAGTCTATTTCATATAGCCACTCATTTAGAGCCTCAGTGAATAATGCACACGTGTGGAATAGACACTAGTCTATTTTATATGGCCACAAAATCAAAGCCTGAGTGAGTAATACACAACTTTGAATAGACACTAGTCTATTCCATATGCCCAAATATTCAGAGTCAGAGTCAATAATACACACCTGTGGAGTAGCCAGGAGTCTATTTCATATGGCCACTCATTCAGAGATTCACTGAATAATACACACCTGGGTGATAGTCAGGAGTCTATTTTTATGGCCACTCATTCAGAGAATCACTGAATAATGTGGTGTAGTCAGGAGTCTATTTCATATGGCCTCTCATTCAAAGTTTCAGTGAATAACATGTATATCTGATAAGTCAGGAATCTCTTTCACATGGCCACTTATTCAGAGACTCACTGAATAATACACACCTGGGTGATAGTCAGGAGTCTATTTCATATAGCCACTCATTTAGAGCCTCAGTGAATAATGCACACCAGGGTAATAGTCGAGCATTTTTATATGGCCACTCATTCTGTGCCTCCTGAATGATACACACCTGGGGAATCCTCAGGATTCTATTTCATACTACCACTCATTTAGAACCTTATTGAATAATTCACAATGGAGCAATAGTCAGGTGTCTATTTTATATGGCCTCTCATTCAAAGTTTCAGTGAATAATGAACTTCTATGGAGTAATCAGGACGCTGTTTAAGATAGCCACGAATTAAGTGCCTTCCTGAATGATACACACCTGGGTGATAGTCAGGAGTCTATTTCATATGGCCACTCATTCTGTGCCTCCTGAATGATACACACCTGGGTGATAGTCAGGAGTCTATTTGGTATGGACACTCATACAGAACCTGTTTGAATAATGCACACCTGGGGAAGAGTTAAGAGTCTACTTCATGTATCCACTCATTTAGAGCCTCAGTGAATAATGCACATGTGGAGTAATTAGAAGTCTGTTTCATATGGCCCTCTTTCACAGCCTCACTGAATATTACACACTTGTGATATAGTCTGGAGTCTATTTTTATGGCCACTCATTCAGAGATTCACTGAATAATACACACCTGGAGAATAATTTGGAGTCTATTTTCGATGGACATTCATTCAGAGCCTCAGTGAATAATATGTATATCTGATAAGTCAGGAATCTCTTTCACATGGCCACTTATTCAGAGACTCACTGAATAATACACACCTGGGGAAATAGTCAGGATTTACTTTATCCCTCATTCAGAGTCTCACTAAATAATGCACACCTGTGGAGTAAAATGGGGTCTATTTCATAAGGCCACTCTTTCAGTGTTTCAGTGAATAATGCACACCTGTGGAGTAGCCAGGAGTCTATTTTTATGGCCACTCATTCAGAGAATCACTGAATAATGTGGTGTAGTCAGGAGTCTATTTCATGTAGACACATATTCAGAGCCTCAGTGAATAAGGCAGACCCTTTCTATAGTAAGGAATCTAATTAATATGGCCACATCTTCTGAGCCTCACTGAATAATACACACCTGGAGAATAATTTGGAGTCTATTTTCGATGGACATTCATTCAGAGCCTCAGTGAATAATGCACACCTGTGGAGTAGCCAGGAGTCTATTTCATTTGGACACTCATTCATAGCCTCAGTGGATAATATGCACGTGTGGATTAGTCAGGATTCCATTTCATATGGCCACTGACTCATAACCTCAGTGAATAATGCACAAATGTAAAGTACTCAGCAGTCTATTTCATATAGCCACTCATTCAGAGATTCACTGAATAATACAAATATTTAAGATAGACAGCATCCTGTTTCATATGGTCACACAAGAAGAGCCTCACTGAGTAATACACACCTGGGGAAGTGTTAGGAGTCTACTTTATATAGCCTCTCATTTACAGCCTCAGGGAATAATGCACACGTGTGGAATAGACACTAGTCTATTTTATATGGCCACAAAATCAAAGCCTGAGTGAGTAATACACAACTTTGAATAGACACTAGTCTATTCCATATGCCCAAATATTCAGAGTCAGAGTCAATAATACACACCTGTGGACTAGTCAGAAAACAATTTCATATGGCCAAAGTTTCAGAGCCTCAGTGAAGAATCATATATATCTGGAAAATACTCAGGATTCTATTTCATATAGCCACTCATTCAGAGCCTCAGTGAATAATGCACACCTGTGGAGTAGCCAGGAGTCTATTTCATGTAGACACATATTCAGAGCCTAACTGAATAACATACACCTTGGGAAAAGTCAGGATTCTATTTCGTATAGCCACTCATTTAGAGCCAAATGTAAAAACGCATGCCTGAGGAGTATTCAGGAGTCTCTATTTTATGGCCACTCATTCAGAGCCTCAGTGAATAATATGTATATCTGATAAGTCAGGAATCTCTTTCACATGGCCACTTATTCAGAACCTCAGTGAAGAATCATATATATCTGGAAAATACTCAGGATTCTATTATATATAGCCACTGATTCAGAGACTCACTGAATAATGCACACCTGTGGAATAGTCAGGAGACTATTTGATATGACCGTTCACCCAGTGACTCAGTGGAAAATGCAGAACTGAGAAATAGTCAAGAGGATAGAGTCAGGAGTCTATTTTATATGGCCACTCATTCAGAGCCTCAGTGAATAATATGTATATCTGATAAGTCAGGAATCTCTTTCACATGGCCACTTATTCAGAACCTCAGTGAAGAATCATATATATCTGGAAAATACTCAGGATTCTATTATATATAGCCACTGATTCAGAGACTCACTGAATAATGCACACCTGTGGAATAGTCAGGAGACTATTTGATATGACCGTTCACCCAGTGAATCAGTGGAAAATGCAGAACTGAGAAATAGTCAAGAGGATAGAGTCAGGAGTCTATTTTATGTGGTCTCTCGTTCAGAAACTCACTGAAGAATACACACCTTGGGAATAGTCAGAGTCCAGGTCATATGGCCACTCAATCACAGCATTACCGAATAATGCACAATGGGGCAATAGTAAGGAGTCTATTTCATGTGGCCTCTCATTCACAGCTTCAGTGCGTAATAAACAGCTGTGGAGTAGTCAGGACCCTATTTAACGTAGCCCCAAAACAAGCATCTCTGTGAATGATACACACATGTGTGATAGTCAGGAGACAATTTGATATGGACACTCAAACAGAACCTGTTCGAATACTGCACTTGTGGGGAATAGTCACTAGTCTATTTCATATGATGATTCGTTTGGGGAGTCAAAAAAATAACTCACACCTGTGGAGTAAAATGGGGTCTATTTCATAAGGCCACTCTTTCAGTGTTTCAGTGAATAATATGTATATCTGATAAGTCAGGAATCTCTTTCACATGGCCACTCGTTCAGGGCCTCTGTGAATAATACTCCCCTCAGAAATAGTCAAGGGTCTACTTCAAATGGCTACACATTCAGAGTCTCTGTAAGTAATGCACACCTGGGCAATACACCTGAGTCTCTTTTTATGCCCACTTAGTCAGAGTCTCATTCAATAATACACACCTGGGAAGAGTTAAGAGTCTACTTCATGTAGCCACTCATTTAGAGCCTCAGTGAATAATGCACACCAGGGTAATAGTCGAGCATTTTTATATGGCCACATCTTCTGAGCCTCACTGAATAATACACACCTGGGTGATAGTCAGGAGTCTATTTCATATAGCCACTCATTTAGAACCTTATTGAATAATTCACAATGGAGCAATAGTCAGGTGTCTATTTTATATGGCCTCTCATTCAAAGTTTCAGTGAATAATGAACTTCTATGGAGTAATCAGGACGCTGTTTAAGATAGCCACGAATTAAGTGCCTTCCTGAATGATACACACCTGGGTGATAGTCAGGAGTCTATTTCATATGGCCACTCATTCTGTGCCTCCTGAATGATACACACCTGGGTGATAGTCAGGAGTCTATTTGGTATGGACACTCATACAGAACCTGTTTGAATAATGCACACATGGAGAATAATGAGGAGTCTATTTCATATGGCTACTCATTCAGACAAACAGTGAATAACGCACATGTGGAGTAATTAGAAGTCTCTTTCCTATGGCCCTCTTTCACAGCCTCACTGAATATTACACACTTGTGATATAGTCTGGAGTCTATTTTTATGGCCACTCATTCAGAGATTCACTGAATAATACACACCTGGGTGATAGTCAGGAGTCTATTTTATATGGCCACTCATTCAGAGATTCACTGAATAATACACACCTGGAGAATAATTTGGAGTCTATTTTTATGGCCACTCATTCAGAGATTCACTGAATAATACACACCTGGGTGATAGTCAGGAGTCTATTTCATATAGCCACTCATTTAGAACCTTATTGAATAATTCACAATGGAGCAATAGTCAGGTGTCTATTTTATATGGTCTATCATTCAAAGTTTCAGTGAATAATGCACAAATGTAAAGTACTCAGCAGTCTATTTCATATAGCCACTCATTTAGAGCCTCAGTGAATAATGCACAAATGTAAAGTACTCAGCAGTCTATTTCATATAGCCACTCATTCAGAGATTCACTGAATAATACACACCTGGGTGATAGTCAGGAGTCTATTTTATATGGTCTATCATTCAAAGTTTCAGTGAATAATGCACACATGGAGAATAATGAGGAGTCTATTTCATATAGCCACTCATTTAGAACCTTATTGAATAATTCACAATGGAGCAATAGTCAGGTGTCTATTTTATATGGCCTCTCATTCAAAGTTTCAGTGAATAATGCACACATGGAGAATAATGAGGAGTCTATTTCATATAGCCACTCATTTAGAGCCTCAGTGAATAATGCACACATGGAGAATAATGAGGAGTCTATTTCATATGGCCACTGACTCATAACCTCAGTGAATAATGCACACGTGTGGAATAGACACTAGTCTATTTTATATGGCCTCTCATTCAAAGTTTCAGTGAATAATGCACACCAGGGTAATAGTCGAGCATTTTTATATGGCCTCTCATTCAAAGTTTCAGTGAATAATGCACACATGGAGAATAATGAGGAGTCTATTTCATGTAGACACATATTCAGAGCCTCAGTGAATAATGCACACCTGTGGAATAGTCAGGAGACTATTTGATATGGACACTCATACAGAACCTGTTTGAATAATGCACAAATGTAAAGTACTCAGCAGTCTATTTCATATAGCCACTCATTTAGAACCTTATTGAATAATTCACAATGGAGCAATAGTCAGGTGTCTATTTTATATGGCCACTCATTCAGAGATTCACTGAATAATACACACCTGGGTGATAGTCAGGAGACTATTTGATATGGACACTCATACAGAACCTGTTTGAATAATGCACAAATGTAAAGTACTCAGCAGTCTATTTCATATAGCCACTCATTCAGAGAATCACTGAATAATGTGGTGTAGTCAGGAGTCTATTTTTATGGCCACTCATTCAGAGAATCACTGAATAATGCACACATGGAGAATAATGAGGAGTCTATTTCATATGGCCACTCATTCTGTGCCTCCTGAATGATACACACCTGGGTGATAGTCAGGAGTCTATTTCATATAGCCACTCATTCAGAGATTCACTGAATAATACACACCTGGGTGATAGTCAGGAGTCTATTTTTATGGCCTCTCTTTCAGAGTGTCACTGAATAATGTGCTGTAGTCAGGAGTCTATTTCATGTAGACACATATTCAGAGCCTCAGTGAATAAGGCAGACCCTTTCTATAGTAAGGAATCTAATTAATATGGCCACATCTTCTGAGCCTCACTGAATAATACACACCTGGAAAATATTTGGAGTCTATTTTCGATGGACATTCATTCAGAGCCTCGGTGAATAATGCACACCTGTGGAGTAGCCAGGAGTCTATTTCATTTGGACATTCATTCATAGCCTCAGTGGATAATATGCACATGTGGATTAGTCAGGATTCCATTTCATATGGCCACTGACTCATAACCTCAGTGAATAATGCACAAATGTAAAGTACTCAGCAGTCTATTACATAAAGCCACTTATTGAGAGATTCACTGAATAATACAAATATTAAGACAGACAGCATCCTGTTTCATATGGTCACACAAGAAGAGCCTCACTGAGTAATACACACCTGGGAAGTGTTAGAGTCTACTTTATATAGCCTCTCATTTACATCCTCAGCGAATAATGCACACGTGTGGAATAGACACTAGTCTATTTTATATGGCCACAGAATCAAAGACTGAGTGAGTAATACACAGCTTTGAAATAGTCACTAGTCTATTCCATATGACCAAATATTCAGAGTCAGAGTCAATAATACACACCTGTGGACCAGTCAGAAACAATTTCATATGGCCACTCATTCAGAGCCTCAGTGAATAATACATACCTGGGGAATACTCAGGACGCTATTACATATGGTATCTATTTCAGAGCTTCATTGAATAAGAACACCTGTATTGTAGTCAGAATTCTATTTCATATAGCCACATATTCAGAGCCTAACTGAATAACATACAACTTGGAATAAGTCAGGATTCTATTTTGTATAGCCACTCATTCAGAGAATCACTGAATAATGCACACCTGAGGAGTATTCAGGAGTCTCTATTTTTATGGCCACTCATTCAGAGCCTCACAGAATAAAACAAACCTATGGAAGAGTCAGGAGTGTATTTCACATGGCCACTTATTCTGAACCTAAGTGGAGAATCATATACATCTTGAAAATACTCAGGATTCTATTTTGTATAGCCACTCATTTAGAGCCTCAGTGAATAATGCACACCTGTGGAATAGTCAGGAGACTATTTGATATGACTGTTGACCCAGTGACTCAGTGGAAAATGCAGAACTGAGAAATAGTCAAGAGGATAGAGTCAGGAGTCTATTTTATGTGGTCACTCATTCAGAAACTCACTGAAGAATACACACCTTGGGAATAGTCAGAGTCCAGGTCATATGGCCACTCAATCACAGCATTACCGAATAATGCACACCTGTGGAATAGTCACTAGTCTATTTTATATGGCCTCTCATTCAGAGCTACACTGCGAAATAAACAGCTGTGGAGTAGTAAGGATTCTATTGAAGGTATCTTCAAATTAAGCAGCTTCGTGAATGATACACACATGCTTGATAGTCAGGAGACTATTTGATATGGACACTCATACAGAACCTGTTTGAATAATGCACACATGGGGAATAATCACTAGTCTATTTTATATGGCCTCTCATTCAAAGTTTCAGTGAATAATGCACACCTGTGGAATAGTCACTAGTCTATTTTATATGGCCTCTCATTCAAAGTTTCAGTGAATAATATGTATATCTGATAAGTCAGGAATCTCTTTCACATGGCCACTCATTCAGGGCCACTGTGAATAATACTCCTCAGAAATAGTCACGGGTCTTCTTCAAAGGGCTACACATTCAGAGTCTCACTAAATAATGCACACCTGGGTAATACACAAGAGTCCCTTTTATGCCCATTTAGTCAGAGTCTCATTCAATAATAGACACCTGGGAAGAGTTAAGAGTCTACTTCATGTAGCCACATTTAGAGCCTCAGTGAATAATGCACACCTGTGGAATAGTCACTAGTCTATTTTATATGGCCACTCATTCTGTGCCTCCTGAATGATACACTCCTGGGAAATCCTCAGGATTCTATTTTGTATAGCCACTCATTTAGAACCTTATTGAATAATTCACAATGGAGCAATAGTCAGGAGTCTATTTTATATGGCCTCTCATTCAAAGTTTCAGTGAATAATGAACTTCTATGGAGTAATCAGGACGCTGTTTAAGATAGCCACGAATTAAGTGCCTTTCTGAATGATACACACCTGGGTGATAGTCAGGAGTCTATTTCATATGAACTCTAATTGTGGGTATCTCTGAGTAATACACACTTTGGGGAGTGTAAGGAGTCTATTTGGTATGGACACTCATACAGAACCTGTTTGAATAATGCACATGGAGAATAATGAGTCTATGTTACACTCATTCAGACAAACAGTGAATAACGCACATGTGGAGTAATTAGAACTGTTTCATGCCCTCTTTCTCAGCCTCACTGAATATTACACACTTGTGGTATAGTCTGGAGTCTATTTTTATGGCCACTCATTCAGAGAGTCACTGAATAGTCCACACCTGTGGAATAGTCAGAACTCTCTTTTCCATGGCCAATCCTTGAGAGCCTCACTAAATGTACACACCTGGGGAAATAGTCATTCAGAGTCTCACTAAATAATGCACACCAGTGGAACAGTCAGAAGACTTTTTCTTTTTTCTTTAAAGGTAATAACAACTATTTTTATGAATGATTACAAAACAGGACATAACCAATGCTAACAAAATATTAGTAATGCTTTCATTAAAACTGAGAATTCCCATTTATCAAAAGACACTATTATTGAATTTGTTCACTTCAGTATTTTCTTTTTCTTTAAATTTTATTTTTTATATTTATTTTTATTATTTTATTTTTATAGGTTTTGGGGTACATGTGCAGAACGTGCAAGATAGTTGCATAGGTACACACATGGCAGTTTTTCTGCTTTCCTCCTTACACTTGGCATTCATCCCCAGGCTATCCCCCAGCCCTGTCCTCCCCATTCCCCAATAGCCCAGTGTAGTAGACCCCTCTCTGTGTCCATGTGTTCTCATTTTTCTCACCCACCTATGAGTGAGTATATGGTATTTCTTTTTCTGTTCTTGTGTCAGTTTGCTGAGAATGATGTTCTCCAGATTCATCCATGTCCTTACAAAGGACACAAACTCATCATTTTGATTGCTGCATAATATTCCATGGTGTATATGTGCCACATTTTCCCAGTCCAGTCTATCATCGTTGGGCATTTGGGTTGGTTCCAGTTCTTTGCTATTGTAAACAGTGCTGCAATGAACATTCGTGCATGTGTCCTTATAGTAGAACGATTTATAGTCCTTTGGATATACCCAGTAATGGGATTGCTGGGTCAAATGGAATTTCTATTTCTAGGTCCCTGAGGAATCGCCACACTGTCTTCCACAATGGTTGAACTAATTTACACTCCCACCAACAGTGTAAGAGTGTTCCTATTTCTCCACATCCTCTCCAGCATCTGCTGTCTCCAGATTTTTAATGATCGCCATTCTAACTGGCGTGAGATGGTATCTCAATGTGGTTTTGATTTGCATCTCTAATGACCAGTGATGATGAGCATTTTTCATATGTTTGTTGGCCTCATGTATGTCTTCTTTGTAAAGTGTCTGTTCATATCCTTTGCCCATTTTTGAATGGGCTTGTTTATTTTCCTGTAAATCTGTTTGAGTTCTTTGTAAATTCTGGATATCAGCCCTTTGTCAGATGTGTAAACTGCAAAGATTTTTTCCCATTCTGATGGTTGCCGATTCACTCTAGTGACTGTTTCTTTGCCGTGCAGAAGCTGTGGAGTTTGATTAGGTCCCATTTGTCTATTTTGGCTTTTGTTGCCAATGCTTTTGGTGTTTTGTTCATGAAGTCCTTGCCTACTCCTATGTCCTGAATGGTTTTGCCTAGATTTTCTTCTAGGGTTTTTATGGTGTCAGGTCTTATGTTTAAGTCTTTAATCCATCTGGAGTTAATTTTAGTGTAAGGTGTCAGGAAGGGGTCCAGTTTCTGCTTTCTGCACATGGCTAGCCAGTTTTCCCAACACCATTTATTAAATAGGAATCCTTTCCCCATTGCTTGTTTTGTCTGGTTTATCAAAGATAATATGGTTGTAGATATGTTGTGTTGCCTCCGATGCTCTGTTCTGTTCCATTGGTCTATATCTCTGTTTTGGTACCAGTACCATGCTGTTTTGATTACTGTAGCCTTGTAGTATAGTTTGAAGTCTGGTAGTGTGATGCCTCCGCTGTGTTCTTTTGCTTAGAATTGACTTGGCTATGCGGGCTCTTTTGGTTCCATATGAAATTCATGGTGGTTTTTCCAGTTCTGTGAAGAAATTCAATGGTAGTTTGATGGGGATAGCATTGATTGTGTAAATTACTTTGGGCAGTATAGCCATTTTCACGATATTGATTCTTCCTAACCACGAACATGGAATGTTTCTCCATCTGTTTGTGTCCTCTTATTTCGTTGAGCAGTGGTTTGTAGTTTTCCTTAAAGATCCCTTACATTCCTTGTGAGTTGTATTCCTAGGTATTTTATTTTCTTTGTAGCAATTGTGAATGGCAGTTCGTTCTTGATTTGGTTCTCTTTAAGTCTGTTATTGGTGTATAGGAATGCTTGTGATTTTTGAACATTGATTTTATATCCTGAGACTTTGCTGAAGTTGCTTATCAGTTTCAGGAGCTTTTGGGCTGAGGTGATGGGGTCTTCTAGGTATACAATCATGTCGTCTGCAAATAGAGACAATTTGGCTTCCACCTTTCCTATTTGAATACCTTTATTTCTTTTTCTTGCCTGATTGCTCTGGCTAGAACTTCCAGTACTATGTTGAATAGAGTGGTGAGAGAGGCATCCTTGTCTAGTGCCAGTTTCAAAGGAATGCTTCCAGTTTTGCCCATTAAGTATGATATTGGCTGTTGGTTTGTCATAAATAGCTTTTATTACTTTGAGATATGTTCCATCAATACCAAGTTTATTGAGGGTTTTAGCATAAAGGGCTGTTGAATTTTGTCAAATGCCTTCTCTGCATCAATTGAGATAATCATGTGGTTTTGTTTTGCTTCTGTTTATGTGGTGAATTACATTTATAGACTTGTGTATGTTGAACCAGCCTTGCATCCCAGGATGAATCCTACTTGATCATGATGGATAAGTTTTTTAATGTGCTGTTGCAATCGGTTTGCCAGTATTTTATTGAAGATTTTTGCATCTATGTTCATCATGGATATTGGCCTGAAGTTTTCTTTTCTTGTTGAGTCTCTGCCAGGTTTTGGTATCAGGATGATGTTGGTCTCATAAAATGATTTGGGAAGGGTTCCCTCTTTTTGGATTATTTGGAATAGTTTCAGAAGGAATGGTACCAGATCCTCTTTGTGTGTCTGGTAGAATTCAGCTGTGAACCCATCTGGACCTGGGCTTTTTTTGTGTGGTAGGCTCTTAATTGCTGCCTCAACTTCAGACCTTGTTATTGGTCTATTCATAGTTTGGCTTCCTCCTGGTTTAGGCTTGGGAGGACACAGGCGTCAGGAATTTATCCATTTCTTCCTGGTTTACTAGTTTATGTGCATAGAGTTGTTTGTAGTATTCTCTGATGATGGTTTGAATTTCTGTGGAATCTGTGGTGATTTCCCTTTATCGTTTTTATTGCATCTATTTGGTTGTTCTCTCTTTTCTTTTTTATCAGTCTGGCTAGTTGTCTGTCTATTTTGTTGATCTTTCCGAAAACACAGCTCTTAGATTTATTAATTTATTGAAGGGTTTTCTTGTCTCTATCTCCTTCAGTTCTGCTCTGATCTTAGTTATTTCTTGTCTTCAGCTAGGTTTTGAGCTTTTTGATCTTGCTCCTCTAGCTCTTTCAATTTTGACGATAGGGTGTCAATTTTGGATCTCTCCACTCTTCTCATGTGGGCACTTATTGCTATATATTTTCCTCTACAGACTGCTTTAAATGTGTCCCAGAGATTCTGGTACGTTGTGTCTTCATTCTCGTTGGTTTCAAAGAACTTCTTTATTTCTGCCTTCATTTCATTGTTTATCAATCAACATTCAAGAGCCAGTTGTTCAGTTTCCATGAAGCTGTGCGGTTCTGAGTTATTTTCTGAATTCTGAGTTCAACTTGATTGCACTATGGTCTGAGAGACTGTTTGTTATGATTTCAGTTGTTTTGCATTTGCTGAGGGTGCTTTACTTCCAATTATGTGGTCAATTTTGGAGTAGGTGTGATGTGGTGCTGAGAAGAATGTATATTCTGTGGATTTGGGGTGGAGAGTTCTGTAAATGTCTATCAGGTTTGCTTGTTCCAGGTCTGAGTTCAAGTCCTGGATATCCTTAATTTTCTGTCTGGTTGATCTGTCTGCTATTGACAGTGGAGTGTTAAAGTCTCCCACTATTATTGTGTGGAGTCTAAGTCTCTTTGTAAGTCATTAAGAACTTGCCTTATATATCTGGGTGCTCCTGCATTGGGTCCATATATATTTAGAATCGTTAGCTCTTCTTGTTGTATCGATCCATTATGTAATGACCTTCTTTGTCCTTTTGATCTTTGTTGCTTTAAAGTCTATTTTATCAGAGATGAGAATTGCAACTCCTGCTTTTTTTGCTCTCCATTTGCTTGGTAAATCTTCCTCCATCCCTTTATTTTGAGCCTTTGTGTATCTTTGCATGTGAGGTGGGTTTCCTGGATACAGCACACCGATGGGTTTTGGTTTTATCAATTTGCCAGTCTGTGTCTTTTGATTGGTGCATTTAGCCCATTTGCATTTAGGGTTAATATTGTTATGTGTGAATTTGATACTGCCATTCTGATGCTACCGAGCTGTTTTGCCCATTGGTTCATGTAGATTCTTCATTTTGTTGATGCTCTTTAGCATTTGCTATGCATTTAGGATGGCTGGTACTAGTTGTTTCTTTCTATGTGTAGTGCCTCTTTCAGGACCTCTTGTATCGCAGGCCTAGTGGTGACAAAATCTCTGAGTAATTGCTGGTTCATGAAGGATTTTATTTTTTCTTCACTTATGAAGCACAGTTTGGCTGGATATGAAATTCTCGGTTGAAAATTCTTTTCTTTAAGATGTTGAATATTGGCCCCCACTCTCTTCTGGCTTGTAGATTCTCTGCCGAGAGATCTGCTGTGAGTCTGATGGGCTTCCCTTTGTGGGTGACTCGACCTTTCTCTCTGGCTGCCCTTAGTATTTTCTCCTTCATTTCAACCCTGGTGAATCTGACGATTATGTGCCTTGGGACATAATGTGGGACTATGTGAAGAGACCCAACCTACGTTTGACAGGTGTACCAGAATGGGATGAAGAGAATGAATCCAAGCTGGAAAATACTCCTCAGAATATTATCTAGGAAAATTTCCCCAACCTAGCAAGACAGGTCAATACTCAACTCCAGGAAATACAGAGAACACCACAAAGATACTCCGCAGGAAGAGCACAGATTGTTGATGATGAAGTATTTCTGTTACTTGGTTTTTCTTCTATCCGTCTAGCTTCTCTGCTGTATGAGTGCTGAGGTCCACTCCAGGCCCTGCTTGTCTGGGGTACACCTTTAGCAGCTGCGGAACAGTGAGGGATGCTACTAGCTTCTTCTTCTGCTATCTTTTTTTTTTTTCAGAATAATGACCACCAAATGTCAGTCTGATTAGTTCTTTTTTGGGGTGACTCTTTGGATATACAGGGGTTGGGGAGCTGCTTGAGGAGACGGTCTGTGCTTTATAGGAGATCCAGTGCTGAGCTGTGAGCTCCGTTGTTCATTCAGGGATGTTGGGAGGATGTGTTTATGTCTGCTGCAACAGAACTCACAAATCCCCTCTTTCCCCCCCTTAGATGCTCTGTCTCAGGGAGTTGGGGCTTACTTTATGAGTATTTGTTGCACTGTCCTGCCCCACTAGGTGGCAGTCTATTCACTGTTTGCCTGCTGGGGCTCCACCCTGTTAGCGCAGGTCCACCCTGCTAATGCAGGCTCTGTTCTGCTGTGGCGTTCTTCGCCCAATTGGTGGAATCTCTCTGTTATGGCAGGTTGTCTCGACAACAGCTGGCTGCTTCAGCCCTGGTCGGTACTTCAGTGGGTATGGATTGCGTCCATAGTGGCGGACGCCCCTCCCCCACTGGGCTGCACTGTCCCAGATGCCAGCAGCACAACTCTCAACCCCAAGCACCTCCAGTCGCTGCCCTGCTTGTCCCCGTGAGGTTGGAACCTGCTGAGCTCGATCACTCAGCTCCCTGCCTCAGAGTCTGTCCTCTCTCTCTCTTTCTCTCCCCAAGCTGAATGGTGAACTCTCTCACTGGCGCCCCAGTGGCCTGCTGATAGGGCACTGGGATCCATGTGATCACCCATGTTGCTGCCCACTGCACTGGCTCAAATCACATTTCTTAGGAATATCCTGGTCTAGCTCATTGTCCAAGTCCCATTCAATCAGATGGACCTGCCAGTCTGCCCTTCCAAATCTCAGATTGCCAGTTTAACAGGGCACCCAGACCAGTGAGTTTTGTGCCATGTGCCATTGAGCTGTGGCACCAGCCCGGCCCAACCGGCCACACGAGCTTGCTGTGCAAGTGTCCCGTGTCTCTGCCACACCTGGGACTTTCAACGTTCTGTGGGCAAAAAAAAAATCATCCAAGAATGTGGCTAAAACTCACCCTCTGCGCCTTCACTGAGCGCTGCAATCCTGAATCACCTCTATGATGACATCTTGCCAGCCGCTTCCTGGTGTGTATTATTTACTGAGACTCTGACTAAGTGGGCATATGGAATAGAATCTTTGCTCTTCCAAAGTTTTGCATTACTCACTCAGGCTTTAATTTTGTGGCCATAAATAAATATATGAGTTTCTATTTCTCAGGTGTGCATTATCCACCAGGGCTCTAAATGAATGACTATATGAAGTAGAATTTTAACTCTTCCCAGGTGTGTATTATTGAATGAGACTCTGAATAAGTGGTCATCAGAAAGAGACTCCTGACTCTTCCCCAGTTGCGTATTATTTACATAGACTCTAAACGTGTAGCCATTTGAAGTAGACTCTTGACTATCTCCCAGGGGTGTGTTATTCACTGAGGCTCTGAACGAGTGGCCATATGAAAGAGATTCCTGGCTTTTCCAGATACATATATTATTCACTGTAACACTGAAAGAGTGGACATATGAAATAGACTCCATTTTATTCCACAGGTGTGCCTTATTCATAGATTCTCTAAATGAATCAACATATGAAACACACTACAGAGAAATTTTCACATGCACATTATTCAAAAAGTTCTGTATGAGAGTCCATATCAAATAGACTCCCGACTATCACCGAGGTGTGTACCATTCAGCGAGTTGCTTAATTTCTGGCTATCTTAAATAGGGTCCTGGCTACTGCACAGGTGTTCATTATTAACTGAAACTCTTAATGAGAGGCCATATGAAATAGACTCCTGACTATTGTCTCATTGTGCATTATTCAGTAAAGATCTCAATGAGTGATCATATGAAATAGAATTCTGACGATTCCCCAGGTGTGTATTTTTGTGACATATTGAATCAGTGGTCATATGAAAGAGTTTCTATTACCGTGGTGTGCATTATGGAATGAGGCTCTGAGTGTCCATATGAAATAGACTCCTAATATTCACTGAGTATTTCTCATGTGTGCATTATTCACTGATTCTCTGAGTGGCCATATGAAATAGACTTCTGATTATTACACAGGTGTGTATTATTCAGGGAATCTCAGAATGGAGGGCGATATGAATTAGTCTCCTCAATACTCCACAGACATGCACTATTCACTGAGGCTCATAATGAGGGGTCACATTAAACAGAATAATGACTATTCCTAAGGTGTGTATCATTCAGCGAGGCTCTGAATGATACACCATTTAAAGACTCTGAGTACTCAACAGCTATAAATTATTCACAGAGCCTCTGAATGTGTGGCCATGTGAAATACACTCCTGACATTTTGCCAGGTGTATACTATTCAGTCAGTCTCGAAATGAGTGGTCATATGAAACAGAACCCTCAGGACTCGACAGATGTGCATTATTCACTGAGGGACTGAATGAGCGGGCATAAGCAGTAGACCCCTGGGGACTAGTGAGAAATCCATTCCAAATGGCCACATATTCAGAGCCTCAGTGAATAATATACACCTGGAGAATAATCAGTAGTGTGTTATTCACTGAGTATCTGAATGCATTACCATTCCAAATAGACTCTTGGGAATTCTCCAGGTGTGCACTATTTCATGAGGCTCTGAATGAGTAGCCCCATTAAAAAGACTCCTCGCTGTTTCCCAGGTGTGTATTATTCACTGAGGATTTGAAAGTGTGACCAAATGAAATAAATTCCTGATTATTCCACAGGTGTACATTATTCAGTGAGGCTCTCAATGAGTGTACATATAAAACTGTTCTTACTAATCCCCAGGTGTCTGTCACTCAGTGAGGTACTGAAAGAGTGGACACATAAAATACACTGTTGACTATTCCCCAAGTGTGTATTATTCTCTGTGGCTCTGAATGTTTAGCCATATGAAATAGACGCTTGACTGTTCCACAGGATCATATTATCCACTGAGGCTATAAATCAGTGTCCAAAAAAAAATAGACTCCTGCCTATGTCACATTATCCCGTGTCACTTCGTATAAGAGGCCACATAAAGAGGCTGCTGACTATTCCATAGGTGTGCATTATACAGTGAGACTATGCATGAGTGGATAAAACATAATCCACTCATTCCATTTTCGTAGATGTGTACATATAGTGACGCTCTTAATGAGAGGCCATATAAAAGAGATTTCTGTCTATTGCACAGGTGTGCATTATTCTGTGTGGCTGTGAAGGAGTAGCCATATTAAATAGACTCCTGACAATTCCCCACGTATGTAATATTCAGTGAGGTTCTTAATGAGTTTTTATATGAAATAGTATCCTTTTACCTGGTGTGCATTATTCAGGAAAACTCTGAATGAGTGGCCATTAGAAATAGACTCCAGAGTATATCACAAATGCATACTATTCAGTGAGGCTGTGAAGGAGTTGCCATATTCAGGGAGCTGGGTGATCGGGCTCAGCGGGTCCCACCCTCACGGGGACAAGCAGGGTGGGGATTGGAGGTGCTGGGGGCTGAGAGTTTTGCTGCTGGCACAGTTTAATGTAGGACTGTGCAGCACGGTGGGGGAGGGGCGTTCGCCACTACGGACACAATATGCCCCTACTAAAGTACCTACCAGTACTGACTCAGACTGCTGTTGTGGAGGCAACCAGCCATAACAGAGAGACTCTGCCAGCAGGGTGGAGCACACCACAGTAGAATGGAGCAATGCAGAAGCAGGGTGGACCCACACTAGCAGGGCAGAGCCTCAGAAGGCAAATAGTAAATAGACTAGGTCCTAGCCAGGCAGGACAGTGCAACAGATACTCATAAAGAAGGCCCCAACTCCCAGAGACAGAGCATCTAAGGGGAAAAAAAACGGGTGGTTTTATGAGTTCTGTTGCAGCAGACATAAGCACATCCTCCCAACAACCCTGAATGAACAACGGAGCTCACAGCTCAGCATTGGATCTCCTATAAAGCACAGACCGTCTCCTCAAGCAGCTCCCTGATCACTTTATATCCAAAAAGTCACCCCAGAAAAGGACTAATCAGATTGACATTTGGCGGGCATCATTCTGGAACAAAGATAGCAGCAGAAGAAACTGGTAGCATCCCTCACTGTTCTGCAGCTGCGACAGGTGTACCCCAGACCAGCAGGGCCTGGAGTGGACCTCAGCACTCGTACAGCAGAGGGGCTAGACGGTTAGAAAGAAAACTAAGTAACAGAAATACTTCATCATCAACAATCTCAGAATCCACAGAGAGACCCAATTGAAAAATGAGCAACTACTGAGATGACACTCGGATAAATCCATAAAGATGGGAAGAAACCAGCGCAAAAAGGAGGAAAACACTTGAAACCAAAACACCTAACCTCCAACAAAGGACCAAAACTCCTCAAAAACAAGGGAACAAAGCTGGACAGAGAATGAGTGTGACGACGTGACGAAATCAGACTTCAGAAAGTGGATAATGAGAAACTTCAGTGAGATAAAGAACATGTTCTAAATCAGTGCAAAGAAACTAAGAACTTTGAAAACAGATTTCTAAAAAGACTCGAGGAATTGATAACAAGAATGGACAACTTAGAGAGGAATATGAATGAACTGAAGGAGCTGAAAAACAACACGAGAACTTCGCAAAGCATTGACAAGTTACAACAGCCAAATTGACCAAGCAGAAGAAAGAATATCAGAAGTTAAAGATCAACTCAATGAAATAAAAAGAGAAACAAAGATTAGAGAAAAAAGTGCAAAAAGGAATGAACAAAATCTCCAAGAAATGTGAAACTACGTGAAGACACCCAACCTACGTTTGATAGGTGTACCAGAATGTGATGAAGAGAATGAATCCAAGCTGAAAAAAACCCTCTTCAGGATACTATCCAGGAAAATTTTCCCAACCTAGCAAGACAGGTCAATACTCAGCTCCAGGAAATACAGAGAACACCACAAAAATACTCCGCATGAAGAGCAACCCCAAGGCAAATAATAGTCAGATTCACCTGGGTTGAAACGAAGGAGAGAATACTAAAGGCAGCCAGAGAGAAAGGTCGCGTCACCCACAAAGGGAAGCCCATCAGACTCACAGCAGATCTCTTGGCAGAGACTCTACAAGCCAGAAGACAGTGGGGGCCAATATTCAACATCCTTAAAGAAAAGAACTTTCAACCCAGAATTTCATATCCAGCCAAACTGAGCTTCATAAGTGAAGGAAAAGTAAAATCCTTCGGAAACAAGCAAGTACTCAGAGATTTTGTCACCATTAGGCCTGCTTTACAAGAGCTCCTGAAAGAGGCACTACACATAGAAAGAAACAACCAGTACCAGCCATCCTAAAAGCATACCAAATGCTAAAGAGCATCAACAAAATGAAGAATCTACATGAACCAATGGGCAAAACAGCCAGCTAGCATCAAAATGGCAGTATCAAATTCACACATAACAATATTAACCCTAAATATAAATGGGCTAAATGCACGAATCAAAAGACACAGACTGGCAAATTGGATAAAAAACCATAAACCATCGGTGTGCTGTATCCAGGAAACCCACCTCACATGCAAGAATACACAGAAGCTCAAAATAAAGGGATGGGGGAAGATTTATCAAGCAAATGGAGAGCAAAATAAAAGCAGGAGTTGCAATTCTCGTCTTTGATAAAATAGACTTTAAAGATCAAAACGGACAAAGAAGGTCATTACATAATGGTAAAAGGATCGATACAACAAGAAGAGCTAAAATTCTAAATATATATGGACCCAAAGGAGCACCCAGATATATAAGGCAAGTTC
>CM038409.1:55259068-55320629 GCA_021498475.1 Saguinus midas | reverse complement strand
ATTTCTCCAGGTATACATTATTCAATGAGGCTCTGAATGAGTGGCCATATGAAATAGACTCCTGAGTATTCCCTAGGTGTGTATTATTCAGGAGGCTCTGAAAGAGTGTCCATATGAAATAGAATCCTGACTATTCCCAGGTGTGTATTATTCAGTGAGGCTCTGAATGAGTGGCCATATGAAATAGACTCCTGAGTATTCCCTAGGTGTGTATTATTCAATGAGGCTCTGAAAGAGTGTCCATATGAAATAGACTCTGACTATTCCCCAGGTGTGTATTATTCAGTGAATCTCTGAATGAGTGGCCATATGAAATAGAATCCTGACTATTCCCAGGTGTGCATTATTCAATGAGGCTCTGAAAGAGTGTCCATATGAAATAGAATCCTGACTATTCCCAGGTGTGCATTATTCACTGAGGCTCTGAATGAGTGGCCATATGAAATAGACTCTGACTATTCCCCAGGTGTGTATTATTCACTGAGGCTTTGAATGAGAGGGCCTATGTAATAGACTCCTGACTATTCCCAGGTGTGTATTATTCACTGAGGCTCTGAAAGAGTGTCCATATGAAATAGAATCCTGACTATTCCCCAGGTGTGCATTATTCAGTGAAGCTCTGAATGAGTGGCCATATGAAATAGACTCTGACTATTCCCCAGGTGTGTATTATTCAGTGAGTTTCTGAATGAGTGACCATATGAAATAGACTCCTGACTATAGCTCTTCACTATTCCTCAGGTGTGCATTATTCACTGAGGCTCTGAAAGAGTGTCCATATGAAATAGACTCTGACTATTCCCAGGTGCATTATTCAGTGAGTCTCTGAATGAGTGGCCATATGAAATAGACTCCTGAGTATTCCCCAGGTATGCATTATTCACTGAGGCTCTGAATGAGTGGCCATGTAAAATACACTCCTGAATTTTCATAAATGTGTATTATTCAGTGAGCTCTGAATGAGTGGCCATATGAAATAGACTCTGACTATTCCCAGGTGTGCATTATTCAGTGAGGCTCTGAATGAGTGGCCATATGAAATAGAATCCTGACTATTCCCCAGGTGTGTATTATTCAGAGGCTCTGAATGAGTGGCCATATAAAATAGACTCCTGACTATTCCTCAGGTGTGTATTATTCAGTGAAGCTCTGAATGAGTGGCCATATGAAATAGAATCCTGACTATTCCCAGGTGTGCATTATTCACTGAGGCTCTGAATGAGTGGCTATATAAAATAGTCTCCTGACTATTCTCAGGTGTGTATTTTTAATGAGGCTTTGAGTTAGTGACCATATGAAATAGACTCCTGACTATTCCCCAGGTGTGTATTATTCAGTGAGGCTCTGAATGAGTGGCCATATGAAATAGACTCCTGACTATTCCACAGGTGTGCATTATTCACTGAGGCTCTGAATGAGTGGCCATATAAAATAGACTAGTGTCTATTCCACAGGTGTGCATTATTCACTGAGGCTCTGAATGAGTGGCCATATAAAATAGACTCCTGACTATTCCCCAGGTGTGTATTACTCAGTGAGGCTCTGCATGAGTGGTCATATGAAATAGAATCCTGACTATTCCCCAGGTGTGTATTATTCAGTGAATCTCTGAATGAGTGGCCATATAAAATAGACTGCTGAGTACTGTACATTTTGCATTATTCACTGAGGCTATGAGTGAGTGGCCATATGAAATACACTCCTGGCTACTCCACAGGTGTGCATTATTCAGTGAGGCTCTGCATGAGTGGTCATATGAAATAGACTCCTGACTATTCCACAGGTGTGCATTATTCAATGAGGCTCTTAATTAATGATCATATGAAATAGAATCCTGACTATTCCCAGGTGTGCATCATTCAGTAATGCTCTGATTGAGTGGCCATATGACATAGACTCTGACTATTCCCCAGGTGTGTATTATTCAGAGGCTCTGAATGAGTGGCTACATAAAATAGACTCCTGACTATTCTCAGGTGTGCATTTTCCACTGAGGCACTGAATGAACCATCATCAAATAGACTCCAGACTATTCACAGGTGTGCATTATTCAGTGAGCTCTGAATGAGTGGCCATATGAAATAGACTCCTGAGTATTCCAGGTGTGTATTATTCAATGAGGCTCTGAATGAGTGGCCATATGAAATAGACTCCTGAGTATTCCCTAGGTGTGTATTATTCAATGAGGCTCTGAATGAGTGTCCATATGAAATAGAATCCTGACTATTCCCAGGTGTGCATCATTCAGTAATGCTCTGATTGAGTGGCCATATAAAATAGACTCCTGACTATTCTCAGGTGTGCATTATTCAATGAGGCTCTGAATAAGTGGCCATGAAATAGAATCCTGACTATTCCCCAGGTGTGTATTATTCAGTGAAGCTCTGAATGAGTGGCCATATGAAATAGAATCCTGACTATTCCCATGTGTGTATCATTCAGTGAGGCTCTGAATGAGTGGCCATGAAATAGACTCTGACTATTCCCCAGGTGTGCATTATTCAATGAGGCTCTGAATGAGTGGCCATATGAAATAGACTCTGACTATTCCCCAGGTGTGCATTATTCAATGAGGCTCTGAATGAGTGGCCATATGAAATAGAATCCTGACTATTCCCCAGGTGTGCATCATTCAGTAATGCTCTGATTGAGTGGCCATATGAAATAGAATCCTGACTATTCCCAGGTGTGTATTATTCAGTGAGTCTCTGAATGAGTGGCCATATAAAATAGACTCCTGACTATTCCCATGTGTGTATCATTCAGTGAGGTGCTGAATGAGTGGCCATGAAATAGACTCCTGAGTATTCCCTAGGTGTGTATTATTCAGTGAATCTCTGAATGAGTGGCCATATGAAATAGACTCTGACTATTCCCATGTGTGTATCATTCAGTGAGGCTCTGAATGAGTGGCCATGAAATAGACTCTGACTATTCCCCAGGTGTGTATTATTCAGTGAATCTCTGAATGAGTGGCCATGAAATAGACTCTGACTATTCCCCAGGTGTGCATTATTCAATGAGGCTCTGAATAAGTGGCCATGAAATAGACTCCTGAGTATTCCCTAGGTGTGTATTATTCAGTGAGGTGCTGAATGAGTGGCCATGAAATAGACTCCTGACTATTCCCCAGGTGTGCATCATTCAGTAATGCTCTGATTGAGTGGCCATATGACATAGACTCTGACTATTCCCCAGGTGTGTATTATTTAATGAGGCTCTGAATGAGTGGCCATATGAAATAGACTCTGACTATTCCCCAGGTGTGCATTATTCAGTGAGGCTCTGCATGAGTGGTCATATGAAATAGAATCCTGACTATTCCCAGGTGTGCATTATTCAGTGAATCTCTGAATGAGTGGCCATATGAAATAGACTCCTGACTATTCCCCAGGTGTGCATTATTCAATGAGGCTCTGAATGAGTGGCCATATGACATAGACTCTGACTATTCCCCAGGTGTGTATTATTCAGTGAGGCTCTGCATGAGTGGTCATATGAAATAGAATCCTGAATTTCCCCAGGTGTGTATTATTCACTGAGGCTATGAGTGAGTGGCCATATGACATAGACTCTGACTATTCCCCAGGTGTGTATTATTTAATGAGGCTTTGAGTTAGTGACCATATGAAATAGACTCCTGACTATTCTCAGGTGTGCATTATTCAGTGAGGCTCTGCATGAGTGGTCATATGAAATAGACTCTGACTATTCCCCAGGTGTGTATTATTCACTGAGGCTCTGAATGAGTGGCCATATGAAATAGACTCCTGACTATTCTCAGGTGTGCATTATTCCATGAGTCTCTGAATGAGTGGCCATATGAAATAGACTCTGACTATTCCCCAGGTGTGTATTATTCACTGAGGCTCTGAATGAGTGGCCATATGACATAGACTCTGACTATTCCCCAGGTGTGCATTATTCAGTGAAGCTCTGAATGAGTGGCCATATGAAATAGACTCTGACTATTCCCCAGGTGTGTATTATTCACTGAGGCTCTGAAAGTTTGGCCATATGAAATAGAATCCTGACTATTCCCAGGTGTGCATTATTCAGTGAGGCTCTGCATGAGTGGTCATATGAAATAGAATCCTGAATTTCCCCAGGTGTGCATTATTCAATGAGGCTCTGAATGAGTGGCCATATGACATAGACTCTGACTATTCCCCAGGTGTGTATTATTCAATGAGGCTCTGAATGAGTGGCCATATGAAATAGACTCCTGACTATTCCCCAGGTGTGTATTACTCAGTGAGGCTCTGCATGAGTGGTCATATGAAATAGAATCCTGAATTTCCCCAGGTGTGTATTATTCAGTGAGGCTCTGCATGAGTGGTCATATGAAATAGAATCCTGAATTTCCCCAGGTGTGCATTATTCCATGAGTCTCTGAATGAGTGGCCATATGAAATAGGCTCCTGACTATTCCCCAGGTGTGTATTATTCAGTGAATCTCTGAATGAGTGGCCATATAAAATAGACTCCTGACTATTCTCAGGTGTGCATTATTCAGTGAGTCTCTGAATGAGTGGCCATATGAAATAGACTCCTGACTATTCCACAGGTGTGCATTATTCACTGAGGCTATGAGTGAGTGGCCATATGAAATAGAATCCTGAATTTCCCCAGGTGTGTATTATTCAATGAGGCTCTGAATGAGTGGCCATATGAAATAGAATCCTGACTATTCCCAGGTGTGCATTATTCAGTGAGGCTCTGCATGAGTGGTCATATGAAATAGAATCCTGAATTTCC
The DNA here is from genome assembly GCA_021498475.1 of Saguinus midas. Lineage (NCBI taxonomy): Eukaryota > Metazoa > Chordata > Mammalia > Primates > Cebidae > Saguinus > Saguinus midas. The sequence continues at coordinate 55,315,871 of CM038409.1, read as the reverse complement.
CCAGGTGTGTATTATTCAGTGAGGCTCTGAATGAGTGCCATGAAATAGACTCCTGACTATTCCCCAGGTGTGCATTATTCAGTGAGGCTCTGCATGAGTGGTCATATGAAATAGACTCCTGACTATTCCAGGTGTGCATTATTCAGTGAGTCTCTGAATGAGTGGCTATATGAAATAGACTCCTGACTATTCCCCAGGTGTGTATTATTCACTGAGGCTCTGAATGAGTGGCCATATGAAATAGAATCCTGAATTTCCCCAGGTGTGTATTATTCAGTGAGGCTCTGAATGAGTGGCTATATGAAATAGACTCCTGACTATTCTCAGGTGTGCATTTTAGGTTGGGCTCTGAATGAGTGGCCATATGAAATAGAATCCTGACTATTCCCCAGGTGTGTATTATTCAGTGAGGCTGTGAATATGTAGCTATATGAAATAGACTTCTGACTACACTACAGATGTTTATTATTCAGTGAAGCTCTGAATGAGTGGCCATATGTAATAGTGTCCTAAGTATTCCCCGGACACTATGCAATATTCACTTCGGCTCTGAAAGTTTGGCCATATGAAATAGGCTCCTGGCTATTGCACAACTGTGTATTATTTAATGAGGCTTTGAAGTAGTGGCCATTAGAAATTGATTCCTTCCACCATTCCTATTTGAATACCCTTTATTTCTTTTTCTTGCCTGATTGCTTTGGCTAAAACTTCCAGTACTATGTTGAATAGCACTGGTGAGAGAGGGCATCCTTGTCTAGTGCTGGAGTTCAAAGGAAATGCTTCCAGTTTTTGCACACTAAGTACGATATTGGCTGTCGGTTTGTCATAAATAGCTTTTATTACTTTGAGATATGTTCCGTCAATACCAAGCTTATTGAGGGTTTTTAGCATAAAGGGCTGTTGAGTTTTGTCAAATGCCTTCTCTGCATCAATTGAGATAATCATGTGGTTTTTGTTTTTGCTTCTGTTTATGTGGTGAATTACATTTATAGACTTGCGTATGTTGAACCAGCCTTGCATCCCTGGGATGAATCCTACTTGATCATGATGGATAAGTTTTGTAATGTGCTGTTGCAATCGGTTTGCCAGTATTTTATTGAAGATTTTTGCATCTATGTTCATCATGCATATTGGCCTGAAGTTTTCTTTTCTTGTTGAGTCTCTGCCGGCTTCTGGTATCAGGATGATGTTGGTCTCATAAAATGACTTGGGAAGGGTTCCCTCTTTCTGAATTATTTAAAATAGTTTCAGAAGGAATGGTACCAGCTTCTCTTTGTGTGTCTGGTAGAATTCGGCCCTGAACCCATCTGGACCTGGGCTTTTTTGTGTGTGTGGTAGGCTCTTAATTGCTGCCTCAACTTCAGACCTGGTTATTGGTCTATTCATAGTTTTGGCTTCCTCCTGGTTTAGGCTTGGGAGGACACAGACCTCCAGGAATTTATCCATTTCTTCCTGGTTTACTAGTTTATGTGCATAGAGTTGTTTGTAGTATTCTCTGATGATGGTTTGAATGGGAAAAAATCTTTACAGTTTACGCATCTGACAAAGGGCTGATATCCAGAATTTACAAAGAACCCAAACAGATTTACAGGAAAAAAAACAAGCCCATTCAAAAATGGACAAAGGATATGAACAGACACTTTAATAAAGAAGACATACATGAGGCCAACAAACACATGAAAAAATGCTCATCATCACTGGTCATTAGAGAGATGCAAATCAAAACCACATTGAGATACCATCTCATGCCAGTGATCATTAAAAAATCTGGAGACAGCAGATGCTGGAGAGGATGTGGAGAAAGAGAAACACTCTTACACTGTTGGTGGGAGTGTAAATTAGTTCAACCATTGTGGAAGACAGTGTGGAGATTCCTCAAGGACCTAGAAATAGAAATTCCATTTGACCCAGCAATCCCATTACTAAGTATATATTCAAAGGACTATAAATCGTTCTACTATAAGGACACATGCACACGAATGTTCATTGCAGCACTGTTTACAATAGCAAAGACCTGGAACCAACCCAAATGCCCATCAATGATAGACCGGATTGGGAAAATGTGGCACATATACACCATGGAATATTATGCAGCAATCAAAAATGATGAGTTTTTGTCCTTTTAAGGACATGGATGAATCTGGAGAACATCATTCTCAGCAAACTGACACAAGAACAGAAAAAGAAATACCGCATATTCTCACTCATAGGCGGGTGAGAAAAATGAGAACACATGGACTATTTCCCAGGGGTGTATTATCCACCGAGGCTCTGGACGAGTGGCCATATAAAAGAGATTCCTGACTATTCCAGATATATGCATTATTCACTGAAACGCTGAAAGAATTGCCATATGAAATAGCCTCCATTTTACTCCACAGGTGTGCGTTATTCATTGATTCTCTAAATGAATCATCATATGAAACAGACTACTGATTAATCCTCACATGTGCATTATTAAAAGAGGATCTGTATGAGTGTCCATACCAAACAGACTCCTGACATTCTTGAAAGTGTATATTATTCACTGAGGCCCAGAATGAGAGGTCATATGAAATAGACTCCTGACTATCACCCAGGTGTGTATCATTCAGTGAGGCACTTCATTTGCGACTATCTTAAACAGCGACCTGACTACTCAATAGGGTTTATTATTCACTGAAGGTCTGATTGAGAGGCCATATAAAATTGACTCCTGACTATTGTCCTGTTGTGAATTATTCAATAAGGCTCTGAATGAGTGGTAGTATGGAATAGAATCCTGATGATTTTCCAGGTGTGTATCATTCAGTGAGCCACTGAGTGAGTGACCATATAAAAGAAGTTTCTGACTATTAGCCTGGTGTGCATTATTCACTGTGGCTCTGAATTATTGGCCATGTAAAATAGACTCCTGAGTATTCCCCAAGTCTGCATGATTCACTGATGCTCTGAGTGGCCATATAACATAAACTCCTGACTATTCCCCAGTTGTGTATTATCCCGTGGGGTTTCCACTGAGGGACCATATGAAATAGACTTCTGACTGTTTTCCATGTGTGCATTATTCAGGGAGTCACAGAATCGGGAGTGATATGAATTAGTCTCCTCAGTACTCCACAGACATGCATTATTCACAGAGGCTCTGAATGAGTGGCCATATGAAATAGACTCTGACTATTCCCCAGGTGTGCATTATTCACTGAGGTTCTGAATGAGTGGCAACATGAAATAGAATCCTGACTATTTCCAAGGTGTGCATTATTCAGCTTGGCTCTCAATGACTGGCAACATGAAATAGAATCCTGACTATTCCCCAGGTGTGTATAATTCAGTGAGGCTCTGAATGTGTGACCATATAAAATAGACCACTGGCAATTCCAAGTGTCTCTTATTTACAACAGAATCCTCAGTACTTCCGAGGTGTGCATGATTCACTGAGGCTCTGAATGAGTGGCAACATGAAAGAGACTCTTGACAATTCCACGGATGTGTACTATTCAGTGAGGTTCTGAATGCGTGGTTATACAAAAGAGGATCCTCACTTATCCACAGGTGTGCATTATTCCATGAGATTCTGAATTAGTACCCATATGACTATTCCACAGGTGTGTACCATTCACTAAGGCTCTTATTGGCCATATTAAAGAAATTCCTGAATATCCACAAGGAGCTTATTACAAAGAGAGGCTCTGAATGAATGGCTATATTAATTAGGCTGCTGATTACTCAACAAAGGTGCATTATTCAGTGAAGCTTTGCATGAGAGGCCAGATGAAATTGTCTCCTGACAATTACCTAGGTGTGTATTATTCATTGAGCTTCTGAATATGTGTCCAATTGAAATACACTCCTGACTATTCCCCAGGTGTGTGTTATTTACGTAGGATTTGTATGAGTTGCCATATGAAATAAACTTCTGACAATTCCCCAGGTGTGCACTAGTCCCTAAGGCTCTCACTGAGTGGCCATATAAAATAGACTCCTTACTGTACCCCATGTGGGTATTATTCAGAGGGGCTTTGAAAGAGTGTTCATATGAAATACACTCCTTTCTATTCCCCAGGTGTGCACTAGTCACTGAGGCTCTGAATGAGATTTTATATAAAATGCCCTCCTGACTATTCTCCAGGTGTGTTTTATTCACACGGGCTCTGAATGAGCGGCCATATGAAATAGACTCTGACTATTCCACAGGTGTGTATTATTCACTGATGTTCTGAATGTGTCATCAAAGAAAATAGACACGTGGCTACTCCACAAGTGTGCATTCTTCACTGATGCTCTGAATGAATGGCCATGTGAAAGAGACTTTAAGATTTTTCCAGGTATGCATTATTCAATGACACTCTGAATGAGAGGACACTGTAAATAAATTCCTGACAATTCTCCAAACTTGCACTATTCTGAGGGCTCTGAATGAGTGGCAATAGGAAATAACCTAATCAATTTTCCCCTGGTGTGTATTATTCACTGAGGCTCTAAAAGCATGTCCATATGAGAGAAAAACCTGTCTATTCCCAAGGTGTGCAATATTCAGTTTGGTTCTAAATCACATGTCATATGAAATAAAATACTGATTATTCCCCAGGCGTGTATCATTCACTGAGGTTCTGAATGAGTGGCCATATGATATAGAGCCTTGAATATTCCCCACGTGTGTATTATTCACTGATGCTCTGAATGAGGGCTCATTTGAAATAGAATCCTCAGTACTCCCGAGGCATGCATTGTTCACTGCGGCTTTGAATGAGTGAAAATATGAAATAGACTTCTGACTATTCCACAGTTGTTTACCATTCAGTGAGGCTCTGAATGAATGGCCATATGAAAGAGAATTCTCACTGTTCCAAATGTGTGCATTATTCAGTGAAGGTCTAAATGAATGATCATAAGAAATAGAATTCTAAATATTCCCGAGGTATTCATTATTCGCTGAGGTGTGGAATGAGTGGCCATATGAAATAGATTGCTGAGTACTCCCCTGGTATGCATTATTCACGGAGGCTGTGAATCAGTGGCAAAGTGAAATAGACTACTGAATATCGCCCATGTGTGCAGTATTAAGGGAGGTTTTGAGAAAGTATCCATATGAAACAGATTGCTGCCTGTTTTTCAGGTGTGGATTATCTACTGAGGGTATGAATGAAAAGCAATGTGAAATAGACTCCTGATTATTTTCCAGGTGGGTTTTATTCACATGGGTACTGAATGAGGGGCCATGTGAAATAGACTACTATTACACATTAGTGTATGATTCACTGAGGTTCTCAATGTGTGGCCAAAGGAATAGACATCTGGCTACTCCACATATGTACATAATTCACCAAAACTGTACGAATGGCCATATAAAGAGACTCGAAATATTTCTCCAGGTGTGCATTATTCAATGAGGCTTTGAATGCAGGCCATACAAAATAGACTCCTAACAATTCCCCACGTGCGTATTACTCAGTGATACTCGGAAGGAGGGGCAATATGAAATAGACTCCTCACTATTCTACAGGTATAGGTTATTCAGTGAGTCTGAAAATGTGTGTCCATACTAAAGAGAATCCCATTTCCCACGTGTGTAACATTCAGTGAGGTGCTGAATGAGTGGCCATATGAAATAGACTTCTGACTATTCCACAGGTGTGCATTATTCACTGAGGCTCTGAATGAGTGGCCATATGAAGAAGACTACTGACTTTGTCCCTGGTGTGTATAATTCACTGAGCCTCTGAATGATTGGCCTGAAGAAATAAACTCCTGGCTATTACCCAGCTGTGTATTATTTATTCAGTCAGGCTCAAAATAAGTGGCCATAGAAAATAGATTTCTCAGTACTCCACAGGGGTGAGTTATTCAGTGAGACTCTGAAAGAGTGGGCATATTAAATAGTCTCCTGACTATTCCTCGGATGTGTATTATTCACTGAGGCTCTGAATGTGTGGTCATTGTAAATAGAATCCTCACTATTTCCTAGGTGTGTATTTTTCACTGAGTCTCTGAATGAGTGGGCATTCTAAATAAACTCCTGACAATTCCCCAAACTTGCACTACTTCGAGAGGCTGTGAATGAGGGCAATATTACAGGACTCCTCAGTATTCCCCTGGTGTGTATTATTCACTGAGGCACTGAAAGAGTGTTCCTATGAGACTCCTAAATATTCCCAAAATGTGCATTATTCAGTTTGGCTCTCAATACTGGTTGTATAAAAAAAAATCCTAATTATTCTCCAAGTGTGTGTCATTCACTGAGGCTCTGAATGAGGGGCCATAGGAAATAGACCTTTGACTATTCACTGAGGCTTTCAATGAAGAGTCATTTGTAATAAAATCCTCAGTACTCTTCAGGCATGCATGATTCACGGATGCTCTGAAAGTGTGGCTATATAAAATGGTCTCCTGACGATTCCACAGTTGTGTAACATTCAGTGAGGCTCTGAATGAGTGGCCATATGAAACAGAATTCTCACTGTTCCAAATGTGTGCATTATTAAGTGAAGGTCTGAATGAGTGTCCATAAAATATAGAATCCTGACTATTCCCCTGGTGTGCAATATTCACTGAGGTGAGGACTGAGTGGCCATATGAAATAGATTTTGAGGACTTCCCAGGTATGGTATGCATTATTCACTAAGGCATTGAATCAGTGGTAATTTGAAATTGACACCTAAATATCCCCAGGTTGCATATTAATCAGAGACACTCTGAATGGCTAGATATATTAATTAGGCTCCTGACTTTCCAGAGGAGTACATTATTCAAAATATTCTAAGTGAGAGGCCAGAAGAAATTGTCTCCTGATCCTTCCTTAGTTGTGTATAATTCCCTGAGTCTCCTGGTGTGTGCTTAATTGAAATACACTCCTGACTATTCCCCAAGTGTGTTTTATTCACTGAGGTTCTGTATGAATACCATATAAAATAGACTCTTGACAATTCCCCGAGTGTGCAATATTTTCTGGGAGTGTTAGTGAGTGGCCATATGAAACAGATTCCTGACTCTCCCCAATGAGTGTATTATTCAGGGAGGCTCTGAAAGACTGTCCATATAAAATAGACTCCTGACTATTTTCCAGGTGTGCATTATTCACTGAGGCTCTGAATAAGTGGCAATATAGAAGAGATTTCTGACAATTCCCCAATTGTGTATTATTCACCCAGCCTCGGAATGAGGCGCCTTATGAAATAGACTCCTGAGTATACCACTGGTGTGTATTATTCAGTGATGTTCTGAATGTGTCCAAAGCAAATAGACACCTGGGACTCCACAGGTGTGCATTCTTTACTGATGCTCTGAATAAATGGCCTCGTGAAATTGACTCCAAATTTTCTCCAGGTATACATTATTCAAAGAGGCTCTGAGAGAAGGGCCATATGAAATTTACTCCTAATAATTTGGCATGTGTTAATTTTTCTGTCAAACTCGGAAATGGACTTGATAGAAAATAGACTTTTCAGGATTCCAAGGCATACATAATTCAGCGAGGCTCATAAGGGGTGTTCAAATCAAATAGATCCTGACTATTCTCCAGGTGTGTATCATTCAGTGAGGTGCTGAATGAATGGCCATATGAAATAGACTCCTGAGTACCCAGCAGGTGTGCCTTGTTCAGTGAGGCTTTGAATGAGAGGGCCTATGTAATAGACTCCTGAGTATTCCCTAGGTGAGTATTATTCACTGAGGCTCTGAAGGAGTGTTCATATGACACAGTCTTCTGATTAATGTCCGTGGGTGCATTATTCAATGAGGTTCTCTATAAGTGGTCATACCAAAAAGAATCCTGAGTATTTTACAGATGTGTATCATTCAGAATTGATCTGACTGAGTGGCTTTAGGCATTGACTCTGACTATTCCCCAGGTGTGTATCATTCAGTGAGTTTCTGAATGAGAGTCCATATAAAACAGACTCCTGACTATAGCTTCTTGCCTATTCCTCAGGTGTGCCTTTTCCACTGAGGCACTGAGTGAACCGTCATATAAAATAGACTCCAGACTATTACCCAGGTGTGCATTACTCAGTGAGTCTCTGATTATGTGGCTATATGAAATAGACTCCTGAGTATTCCCCAGGTGTATATAACTCTTCACAGAGGCTCTGAATGAGTAGCCATGTGAAATACACTGCTGAATTTTTCATAGGTGTGTATTTTTCAGTGAGGCTCTGAATGAGTGGCCATAGGAAAGAGACTCCTGAATACTATGCAGGCATGCATTTTCAGGTTGGGTTCTGAATGAGTGACCATAGAAAATAGAATCCTGACTTTGCCCCAGGTGTGTATTATTCAGTGAGGTTCTGAATGTGTGGCTATGTGAAATAGACCTCTCACTACTCTACAGGTGTTCCTTATTAAGTGAAGTTATGAATGAGAGGCCATATTTAATTGCGTCCTGAGTATTCTCCAGGTATGCATTATTCAATGAGGCCCTGAAAGTTTGGCTATATAAAATAGCTTCCTTTCGCTGAGCAGTTGTTTGTAGTTTTCCTTAAAGAGGTCCCTTACATTCCTAGTGAGTTGTATTCCAAGGTATTTTATTTTCTTTGTAGCAATTGTGAATGGCAGTTCGTTCTTAATTTGGTTCTCTTTAAGTCTGTTATTGGTGTATAGGAATGCTTGTGATTTTTGCACATTGATTTTATATCCTGAGACTTTGCTGAAGTTGCTTATCAGTTGCAGGAACTTTTGGGCTGAGGTGATGGGGTCTTCTAGGTATACTATCATGTCGTCTGCAAACAGAGACAATTTGGCTTCCACCTTTCCTATTTGAATACCCTTTATTTCTTTTTCTTGCCTGATTGCTCTGGCTAGAACTTCCAGTATTATGTTGAATAGAACTACAAACAACTGCTCAACGAAATAAGAGAGGACACAAACAGATGGAGAAACATTCCATGTTCGTGGTTAGGCAGAATCAATATTGTGAAAATGGCTATACTGCCCCAAGGAATTTACACAATCAATGCTATCCCCATCAAACGACCATTGAATTTCTTCACAGAACTGAAAAAAACCACCATGAATTTCATATGGAACCAAAAAAGAACCCGCATAGACAAGTCAATTCTAAGCAAAAAGAACACAGCGGGAGGCATCACGCTCCAGACTTCAAACTATACTACAAGGCTACAGTAATCAAAACAGCATGGTACTGGTACCAAAACAGAGATATAGACCAATGGAACAGAACAGAAGCATCGGAGGCAACACAACATACCTACAACCATATTATCTTTGATAAACCAGACAAAAACAGGCAATGGGGAAAGGATTCCCTATTTAATAAATGGTGTTGGGAAAACTGGCTAGCCATGTGCAGAAAGCAGAAACTGGACCCCTTTCTGACACCTTACACTAAAATTAACTCCAGATGGATTAAAGACTTAAACATAAGACCTGACACCATAAAAACCCTAGAAGAAAATCTAGGCGAAACCGTTCAGGACATAGGAGTAGGCAAGGACTTCATGAACAAAACACCAAAAGCATTGGCAACAAAAGCCAAAATAGACAAATGGGACCTAATCAAACTCCACAGCTCCTGCACGGCAAAAGAAACAGTCATAGAGTGAATCGGCAACCATCAGAATGGGAAAAAATCTTTGCAGTTTACACCTCTGACAAAGGGCTGATATCCAGAATTTACAAAGAACCCAAACAGATTTACAGAAAAAAAACAAACAAGCCCATTCAAAAATGAGAAAAGGATATGAACAGACACTTTACAAAAGAAGACATATATGAGGCCAACAAACATATGAAAAAGTGCTCATCATCATTGGTCATTAGAGAGATGCAAATCAAAACCACATTGAGATATCATCTCACACTAGTTAGAATGGCGATCGTTAAAAAATCTGGAGACAGCAGATGCTGGAGAGGATGTGGAGAAATAGAAACACTCTTACACTGTTGGTGGGAGTGTAAATTAATTCAACCATTGTGGAAGACAGTGTGGCGATTCCTCAGGGACCTAGAAATAGAAATTCCATTTGACCCAGCAATCCCATTACTGGGTATCTATCCAAAAGACTATAAATCGTTCTACTATAAGGACACATGCACACGAATGTTCATTGCAGCACTGTTTACAATAGCAAAGACCTGGAACCAACCCAAATGCCCATCGATGATAGATTGGACTTGGAAAATGTGGCACATATACTCCATGGAATATTATGCAGCAATCAAAAATGATGAGTTTGTGTCCTTTGAAAGGACATGGATGAATCTGGAGAACATCATTCTCAGCAAACTGACACAAGAACAGAAAAAGAAATACTGCATTTACTCACTCATAGGTGGGTGAGAAAAATGAGAACACATGGACACAGAGAGGTGGTCTACTATACACTGGGGACTGTTGGGGGAAATGGGGGAGGGACAGCGGAGGGGGCTTGAGGGGATAGCCTGGGGATGAATACCAAGTGTGGGTGAAGGGGAGGAAGGCAGCAGAACACACTGCCATGTGTGTACCTATGCAACTATCTTGCACGTTGTGCACATGTACCCCAAAACCTATAATGCAATAAAAATTAAATAAATAAATAAATAAATAAATAGTCTCCTGACTAGTCTACAGGTGTGTATTTTTTAATGAGGCTTTGAGTTAGTGACCATATCAAATAGACTTTTGACTATTCCCCAGGTGTGTATTATTGAGTGAGACTCTGAACAAGTGGGCATATGGAATAGACTACTGACTATTCCAAAGGTGTGCCTTACTTACACAGGCTTGGATTTTGTGGCCATATAAAATAGACTAGTGTCTATTCCCCAGGTGTACAATACTCTCTGAGGCTGTAAATGAGTGGCTATAAAATGTAGACTCCTAACTTCCCCAGGTGTGTATTACTCAGTGAGGCTCTGCATGAATGGTCATATAAAATAAGATGCAGACATTTACTGGTATTTGAATTATTCAGTGAATCTCTGAATGAGTGGGTATATAAAATAGACTGCTGAGTACTGTACATTTTTGCATTATTCACTGAGGCTATGAGTGAGTGGCCATATGAAATACACTCCTGGCTACTCCACAGGTGTACATTATTCACTGAGGCTCTGAATGAGTGTTCATATGACCTAGCCTCCTGATTATTGCCAAGGTGTGCATTATTCAATGAGGCTGTTAATCAATGGTCATATGAAATAGAATCCTGACTATTTTTCAGTTATGCATCATTCAGTGATGCTCTGATTGAGTGTCCATATGACATAGACCCTGACTATTCCCCAAGTGTGTATCATTCAGTGAGTTTCTGAATAAGTGGCCACCTGAAATAGACTCCTGACTATTCTTCAGGTGTGTATTATTTACTAAGGGCATGAATGAGTGGCTACATAAAATAGGCTTCTGACTATTCTTCAGGTGTGCCTTTTCCACTGAGGCACTGAATGCACCATCATCTTAAATAGACTCAAGACTATTTCACAAGTGTGCATTATTCCATGAGTCTCTGAATGAGTAGCCATATAAAATAGATTCCCGAGTATTTTCCAGGTATGTATGATTCGCTGAGACTCTGACTGAGTGGCCATGTGAAATACACTCCTGGCTGTTCCATAAATGTGTATTATTCAATGAGGCTCTGAATAAGTTTCCATGGGTGAGACTCCTGAATACTCCCAGGAGAGCATTTTTAAGTTGTGCTCTGAAAGAGTCGCTTTTTGAAATGGAATCCTGACTTTCCCTGAGGTGTGTATTATTCAGTGAGGCTGTTAATGTGTAGCTATATGAAATAGACTTCTGACTACTCTACAGGTGTTCATTATTCAGTGAAGCTCTGAATGAGGGGCCACATGTAATAGTGTCCTAAGGATTTCTTGGACACTATGCATTAGGCACTGGGGCTCTGAAAGTTTGGCCATATGAAATAGGCTCCTGGCTATTGCACAGGTGTGTATTATTTAATGAGGCTTTGAGTTAGTGACCAATAGAAATTGATTCCTGACTATTCCTCAGGTGTGTATTTTTGACTGAGACTCTGATTAAGTGGGCATATGGAATAGACTCCTCACTGTTTCAAAGTTTTGCATTATTCACTCAGGCTTTGATTTTGTGGCCATAAAAAATAGACGAGTGTTTATTCATCAGGTGTGCATTATTCACTGATGCTCTAAATGAATGACTATATGAAGTAGACTCTTAACTCTTCCCCAGGTGTGTATTATTGAATGAGACTCTGAATAAGTGGGCATAAGAAAGAGACTCCTGACTCTTCCCCAGGTGTGTATTATTTACAGAGACTCTAAATGTGTAGCCATTTGAAGTAGACTCTTGACTATTTCCCAGGGGTGTGTTATTTACTGAGGCTCTGAACAAGTGACCACATGAAAGAGATTCCTGGCTATTCCAGGTATATGTATTATTCATTGAAACACTGAAAGAGTGGCCATGTAAAATAGACTCCATTTTACTCCACAGATGTGTGTTATTCATTGATTCTCTAAAGGAATTACCATATGAAACACATTACTGATTTATTTCCACATGTGCATTATTCAAAGAGGTTCTGTATGAGTGTCCATATCAAATAGACCCTGACTATCACCTACGTATGTATAATTCAGGGAGGTGCTTAATTTGTGGCTATCTTAAATAGGGTTTTGACTACTCCACTGGTGTTCATTATTAACTGAAGCTCTAAATGAGAGGCCATATGAAATCGACTTCTGACTATTGTGCCGTTATGCATTATTCAGTAAGGCTCTGAATGAGTGATCATATGGAATAGAATCCTGACGATTCCCCAGGTGTGTATCCTTTGGTGAAATACTGAATCCGTGGTCATATGAAAAAGACTCCTGACTCTTACCATGTTGTGCATTATTCACTGAGGCTCTGAGTGGCCATATAAAATAGACTCCTGGCTGGGACTCGCAAGATGGCATTGTAGAAGCGATTCAGAATTGCAGCTCTCAGTGAAGGCACAGAGTGTGAGTCCTAGCCGCATTCTCGGATGGACCATTTTGTCCACAGACCGTTGAAAGTCCCAGGTGTGGGAGAGACACGGGACTCTAGTAAAGCCAGCTAATGCAGCCGGCTCGCGTGGCCACTTCGGCCAGCGCCACAGCGAGACCTGGCACAAAACTCACTGGTCTGGGTGCCCTGTTAAGCCGGCAATCTGAGATTTGGAAGGTCAGATAGGCATGTCCATCTGACTGAACGGGACTTGGACAGTGAGCCAGACCAGGAGTTTCCTGGGAAACGTGATCTGAGCCAGTGCAGTGGGCAGTGGCAAGGGAGATCACACGGATCCCAGTGCCATATCGGCAGGCTACTAGGGCGCCAGTGAGACAGTTGACCTTTCAGCTTGCGGAGAGAGAGAGGACGGACTCTGAGGCAGGGAGCTGGGTGATCGGGCTCAGCAGGTCCCACCCTCACGGGGACAAGCAGGGCAGCGACTGGAGGCGCTTTGGGCTGAGAGTTTTCCTGCCGGTGGTGCAGCCTGGTGAGAAAGGGGCGTCCACTGTTGCTGATGCAATCCGCCCCTACTGAAGTACCGCCCAGGGCTGACGCAGTCTGCCGTTGCTGAGGCAACCTGCCATAACAGAGAGACTCCGCCAGGATTGGGGAGCCCTCCACAGCAGAAGGGAGCCCAGCAGCAACAGGGCGGACCTGCGCTAGCAGGTCAGAACCCCGGCAGGCAAATAGTGAATACACTGCCTCCTAGTGGGGCAGGACAGTGCAACAGATACTCATAAAGAAAGCCCAAACACCCTGAGACAGAGCATCTAACGGGGGAAAAAGGATGGTGTTTTATGAGTTCTATTGCAGCAGACATAAGCAACCTCCCAACAACCCTGAATGAACAACGGAGCTCACAGCTCAGCACTGGAGCTCCTATAAAGCACAGACCGTCTCCTCAAGCAGCTGCCTGACCCCTGTATATTCAAAGAGTCACCCCAAAAAAGGGACTAATCAGACTGACATTTGGCGGGCATTATTCTGGAACAAAGACAGCAGAAGAAGAAACTGCTATCATCTCTCACTGTTCCACAGCTGCTACAGGTATACTCAGACAAGCAGGGTCTGAAGTGGACCTCAGCACTCATACAGCAGAGGGGATAGACCATTAGAAGGAAAACAAAGTAACAGAAATACTTCATCATCAACAATCTCAGCATCCACACAGAGACCCAATTGAAAAATCAGCAACTACTAAGACGACAGGCGGATAAATCCATAAAGATGGGAAGAAACCAGCGCAAAAAGGAGGAAAACACGCAAAACCAAAACACCTCACCTCCTAAAAAGGACTAAAACTCCTCACCAGCAAGGGAACCAAGCTAGATGAAGAATAAGTGTGATGAAATGACGGAATCAGACTTCAGAAAGTGGATAATGAGAAACTTCAGTGAGCTAAAAGAACATGTCCTCAATCAGTGCAAAGAAACTAAGAACCATGAAAAAAGATTCGAGGAATTGATAACCATAATGGACAACTTAGAGAGGAATATGAATGAATTGAAGGAGCTGAAAAACACAACACGAGAAATTCGTGAAGCATGCACAAGTTTCAACAGCCGAATTGACCAAGCAGAAGAAATAATATCAGAAGCTGAAGATCAACTAAATGAAATAAAATGTGAAACCAAAATAAAAGAAAAAAGCACAAAAAGTAATGAACAAAATCTCCAAGAAATGTGGGACTATGTGAAGAGACCCAACCTACGTGTGATAGGTGTACCAGAATGTGATGAAGAGAATGAATCCAAGCTGGAAAACACTCTTCAGGATATTATCCAGGAAAATTTCCCCAACCTAGCAAGACAGGTCAATACTCAACTCTCGGAAATATAAACACCATAAAGATACTCTGCAAGAAGAGCAACCCCAAGGCACATAATCGTCAGATTCACCAGGGTTGAAATGAAGGAGAAAATACTAAGGGCAGCCAGAGAGAAAGGTCGGGTCACCCACAAAGGGAAGCCCATCAGACTCACAGCAGATCTCTCAGCAGAGACTCTACAAGCCAGAAGAGAGTGGGGGCCAATATTCAACATCCTTAAAGAAAAGAACTTTCAACCCAGAATTTCATATCCAGCCAAACTGAGCTTCATAAGTGAAGGAAAAATAAAATCCTTCATGAACAAGCAAGTACTCAGAGATTTTGTCACCACTAGGCCTGCTTTACAAGAGCTCCTGAAAGAGGCACTACACATAGAAAGAAACAACCAGTACCAGCCATCCTAAAAGCATACCAAATGCTAAAGACCATCAACAAAATGAAGAATGTACATGAACCAACTGGCAAAACAGCCAGCTAGCATCAAAATGGCAGTATCAAATTCACACATAACAATATTAACCCTAAATGTAAATGGGCTAAATGCACCAATCAAAAGACACAGACTGGCAAATTGGATAAAAAACCAAAACCCATCGATGTGCTGTATCCAGGAAACCCACCTCACACGCAAAGATACACAAAGGCTCAAAATAAAAGGATGGAGGAAGATTTACCAAGCAAATGGAGAGGAAAAAACGAAGGAGTTGCAATTCTCATTTCTGATAAAATAGACTTTAAAGCAACAAAGATCAAAAGGGACAAAGAAGGTCATTACATAATGGTAAAAGGATCGATACAACAAGAAGAGCTAACGATTCTAAATATATATGGACCCAATGTAGGAGCACCCAGATATATAAGGCAAGTTCTTAATGACTTACAAAGAGACTTAGACTCCCACAGAATAATAGTGGGAGACTTTAACACTCCACTGTCAATAGCAGACAGATCAACCAGAGGGAAAATTAACAAGGATATCCAGGACTTGAACTCAGACATGGAAAAAGCAAACCTGATAGACATTTACAGAACTCTCCACCCCAAATCTACAGAATATACATTCTCCTCAGCACCACATCACACCTACTCCAAAACTGACAATATAATTGGAAGTAAAGCACTCCTCAGCAAATGCAAAACAACTGAAATCATAAGTCTCTCAGACCATAGTGCAATCAAGCTGGAACTCAGAATTCAGAAAATAACTAAGAACAGCACAACTTCATGGAAACTGAACAACTGGCTCTTGAATGTTGATTGGATAAACAATGAAATGAAGGCAGAAATAAAGAAGTTCTTTGAAACCAAAGAGAATGAAGCCAAAACATACCAGAATCTCTGGGACACATTTAAAGCAGTCTGTAGAGGGAAATATATAGCAATAAGTGCCCACATGAGAAGACTGGAGAGATCCAAAATTGACAACCTATCATTAAAATTGGAAGAGCTAGAGGAGCAAGATCAAAAAAGCTCAAAACCTAGCCAAAGACAAGAAATAATTAAGATCAGAGCAGAACTGAAGGAGATAGAGACAAGAAAAACCCTTCAAAAAATCAATAAATCTAAGAGCTGGTTGTTCGAAAAGATCAACATAATAGACAGACCACTAGCCAGACTGATAAAAGAGAAAAGAGACAACTAACATATAGTTGCAATAAAAAACGATAATGGGGAAATCACCACAAATTCCACAGAAATTCAAGCCATCATCAGAGAATACTACAAACAGCGCTATAGCCTTGGCATGCCTATGAGGTGCTCTATTTTGAAAAGATGCCCAAAAACATGTGCATTATTCAAAGAGGTTCTGTATAGTGTCCATATCAAAAGACTGACTATCACCAGTATGTTGCAGTATCGTTTATAATTCAGGAGGTGCTGGGTCAATGATTTGTTTTATAAAGAGACGCATTACTCATGTGTGTTATCATTGTTTAAATAGTGGTAGTTTGAACTTAAAATGAGACTATGCTCGCCAGGGGACTTTTGGTGTTGTGGATTAACTGCATTGAGGAAAAGCGCTGGTGTCTAGAAATGAGAGGCCATATGAAATGACTCTGACTATTGTGGTAACTTAGGTGCAAACAAAGGATTATTAAACGTTTAAAGGCCATCTGGCTCTGAATGAGTGATCATGAATAACGTGCATAATAGACCGAAAAGGTCAAATGTAGTTACTGCCATTCCGAGCCAGGTGTGTATCCAATGAGTTGGGGAATGACTCAAGGCACCTATGTAAATAAAATAAAGGGGCCTTTTGGCTGGAGGTGCAGTATATGAAAAGACTCCTGACTCATTTTGAGATACGCCGCATCCTGAGAAGTTCTACACTGTGCATTATTCACTGAGGCTCTGGTGGCCATATAAAATAGACTCTGAGGACTCAAGATGGCATTGTAGGCGACTCAGGATTGCAGCTCTCAGTGAAGGCACAGAGGGTGAGTCCTAGCCGCATTCTCGGATGGACCTTTGCCACAGAGCGTTGAAAGTCCCAGGTGTGGGAGAGACACGGACTCTGTCCAGCTAATGCAGCCGGCTCCTGGCCACAGCACAGCAGACCTGGCACAAAACTCACTGGTCTGGGTGCCCTGTTAAACCCGGCAATCTGAGATTTGGAAGGCAGATAGGCATGTCCATCTGATTGAGCGGGACTTGGACAATGAGCCAGACCAGGAGTTTCCTGGGAAGGATCTGAGAGCCAGTGCAGTGGGCAGTGGCAAGGGAGATCACACGGATCCCAGTGCCCTATCGGCAGGCTACTGGGGCGCCAGTGAGAGTCGACCTTTCAGCTTGGAGAGAGGACGGACTCTGAGGCAGGAGCTGGGTGATCAGCGGTCCCACCCTCACGGGGACAAGCAGGGCAGCGACTGGGGCTTGGGCTGAGAGTTTTCCTGCCGGTGGTGCAGCCGGTGAGGAGGCGTCCACTGTTGCTGATGCAATCCGCCCCTACTGAAGTACCGGGGCTGACGCAGCCTGCCGTTGCAACCTGCCATAACAGAGAGACTCCGCCAGGAGGGGGCAGCAGAAGGGAGCCCAGCAGCAACAGGGGACCTGCTAGCAGGTCAGAGCCCGGCAGGCAAATAGTGAATACACTGCCTCCTAGTGGGGCAGGACAGTGCAACAGATACTCATAAAGAAAGCCCAAACTCCCTGAGACAGAGCATCTAACGGGGAAAAAGGATGGTGTTTTATGAGTTCTATTGCAGCAGACATAAACAACCTCCCAACAACCCTGAATGAACAACGGAGCTCACAGCTCAGCACTGGAGCTCCTATAAAGCACAGACCGTCTCCTCAAGCAGCTGCCTGACCCCTGTATATCAAGTCACCCCAAAAAGGACTAATCAGACTGACATTTGGCGGGCATCATTCTGGAACAAAGACAGCAGAAGAAGAAACTGCTATCATCTCTCACTGTTCACAGCTGCTACAGGTATACTCAGACAAGCAGGGTCTGAAGTGGACCTCAGCACTCATACAGCAGAGGGATAGACCATTAGAAGGAAAACTAAGTAACAGAAATACTTCATCATCAACAATCTCAGCATCCACACAGAGACCCAATTGAAAAATCAGCAACTACTAAGACGACAGGCGGATAAATCCATAAAGATGGGAAGAAACCAGCGCAAAAAGGAGGAAAACACGAAACCAAAACACCTCACCTCCTAAAAGGACTAAAACTCCTCACCAGCAAGGGAACCAAGCTGGATGAAGAATAAGTGTGATGAAATGACGGAATCAGACTTCAGAAAGTGGATAATGAGAAACTTCAGTGAGCTAAAGAACATGTTCTAAATCAGTGCAAAGAAACTAAGAACCGAAAAAAGATTTGAAAAAGATTCGAGGAATTGATAACAAGAATGGACAACTTAGAGAGGAATATGAATGAATTGAAGGAGCTGAAAAACACAACACGAGAAATTCGTGAAGCATGCACAAGTTTCAACAGCCGAATTGACCAAGCAGAAGAAATAATATCAGAAGCTGAAGATCAACTAAATGAAATAAAATGTGAAACCAAAATAAAAGAAAAAAGCACAAAAAGTAATGAACAAAATCTCCAAGAAATGTGGGACTATGTGAAGAGACCCAACCTACGTGTGATAGGTGTACCAGAATGTGATGAAGAGAATGAATCCAAGCTGGAAAACACTCTTCAGGATATTATCCAGGAAAATTTCCCCAACCTAGCAAGACAGGTCAATACTCAACTCTCGGAAATATAAACACCATAAAGATACTCTGCAAGAAGAGCAACACCAAGGCACATAATCGTCAGAATCACCAGGGTTGACATGAAGGAGAAAATACTAAGGGCAGCCAGAGAGAAAGCTCGGGTCACCCACAAAGGGATGCCCATCAGACTCACAGAAGATCTCTCAGCAGAGACTCTACAAGCCAGAAGAGAGTGGGGGCCAATATTGAACATCCTTAAAGAAAAGAACTTTCAACGCAGAATTTTATATCCAGCCAAACTGAGCTTCATAAGTGAAGGAAAAATAAAATCCTTCATGAACAAGCAAGTACTCAGAGATTTTGTCACCACTAGGCCTGCTTTACAAGAGCTCCTGAAAGAGGCACTACACATAGAAAGAAACAACCAGTACCAGTCATCTTAAAGCATACCAAATGCTAAAGGCCATGAACAAAATGAAGAATGTACATGAACCAACTGGCAAAACAGCCAGCTAGCATCAAAATGTCAGTATCTAATTTACACATAACAATATTAACCCTAAATGTAAATGGGCTAAATGCACCAATAAAAAGACACAGACTGGCAAATTGGATAAAAAACCAAAACCCATCGATGTGCTGTATCCAGGAAACCCACCTCACACGCAAAGATACACAAAGGCTCAAAATAAAAGGATGGAGGAAGATTTACCAAGCAAATGGAGAGGAAAAAAAGAAGGAGTTGCAATTCTCATCTCTGATAAAATAGACTTTAAAGCAACAAAGATCAAAAGGGACAAGAAGGTCATTACATAATGGTAAAAGGATCGATACAACAAGAAGAGCTAACGATTCTAAATATATATGGACCCAATGTAGGAGCACCCAGATATATAAGGCAAGTTCTTAATGACTTACAAAGAGACTTAGTCTCCCACAGAATAATAGTGGGAGACTTTAAAACTCCACTGTCAATAGCAGACAGATCAAGCAGACAGAAAATTAACAAGGATATCCAGGACTTGAACTCAGACCTGGAACAAGCAAACCTGATAGACATTTACAGAACTCTCCACCCCAAATCCACAGAATATACATTCTTCTCAGCACCACATCACACCTACTCCAAAATTGACCACATAATTGGAAGTAAAGCACTCCTCAGCAAATGCAAAACAACTGAAATCATAACAAACAGTCTCTCAGACCATAGTGCAATCAAGTTGGAACTCAGAATTCAGAAAATAACTCAGAACGCACAGCTTCATGGAAACTGAACAACTGGCTCTTGAATGTTGATTGGATAAACAAAGAAATGAAGGCAGAAATAAAGAAGTTCTTTGAAACCAAAGAGAATGAAGACAAAACATACCAGAATCTCTGGGACACATTTAAAGCAGTCTGTAGAGGAAAATATATAGCAATAAGTGCCCACATGAGAAGAGTGGAGAGATCCAAAATTGACACCTATCATCAAAATTGAAAGAGCTAGAGGAGCAAGATCAAAAAGCTCAAAACCTAGCCAAAGACAAGAAATAACTAAGATCAGAGCAGAACTGAAGGAGATAGAGACAAGAAAACCCTTCAAAAATCAATAAATCTAAGAGCTGGTTTTGAAAAGATCAACAAAATAGACAGACCACTAGCCAGACTGATAAAAAGAAAGAGAACAACCAAATAGATGCAATAAAAAACGATAAGAAATCACCACAGATTCCACAGAAATTCAAACCATCATCAGAGAATACTACAAACAACTCTATGCACATAAACTAGTAAATCAGGAAGAAATGGATAAATTCCTGGACCTGTGTCCTCCCAAGCCTAAACCAGGAGGAAGCCGAAACTATGAATAGACCAATAACAAGGTCTGAAGTTGAGGCAGCAATTAAAACCTACCACACAAAAAGCCCAGGTCCAGATGGGTTCACAGCTGAATTCTACCAGACACACAAAGAGGATCTGGTACCATTCCTTCTGAAACTATTCCAAATAATCCAAAAAAGAACCCTTCCCAAATCATTTTATGAGACCAACATCATCCTGATACCAAAACCTGGCAGAGACTCAACAAGAAAAGAAAACTTCAGGCCAATATCCATGATGAACATAGATGCAAAAATCTTCAATAAAATACTGGCAAACCGATTGCAACAGCACATTAAAAACTTATCCATCATGATCAAGTAGGATTCATCCGGGGATGCAAGGCTGGTTCAACATATGCAAGTCTATAAATGTAATTCACCACATAAACAGAAGCAAAAACAAAAACCACATGATTATCTCAATTGATGCAGAGAAGGCATTTGACAAAATTCAACAGCCCTTTATGCTAAAACCCTCAATAAACTTGGTATTGATGGAACATATCTCAAAGTAATAAAAGCTATTTATGACAAACCAACAGCCAATATCATACTTAATGGGCAAAACTGGAAGCATTCCTTTGAAATCCGGCACTAGAACAAGGATGCCCTCTCTCACCACTCTATTCAACATAGTACTGGAAGTTCTAGCCAGAGCAATCAGGCAAGAAAAAGAAATAAAGGGTATTCAAATAGGAAAGGTGGAAGCCAAATTGTCTCTATTTGCAGACGACATGATAGTATACCTAGAAGACCCCATCACCTCAGCCCAAAAGCTCCTGCAACTGATAAGCAACTTCAGCAAAGTCTCAGGATATAAAATCAATGTGCAAAAATCACAAGCATTCCTATACACCAATAACAGACTTAAAGAGAACCAAATCAAGAACGAACTGCCATTCACAATTGCTACAAAGAAAATAAAATACCTAGGAATACAACTCACTAGGAATGTAAGGGACCTCTTTAAGGAAAACTACAAACCACTGCTCAACAAAATAAGAGAGGACACAAACAGATGGAGAAACATTCCATGTTCGTGGTTAGGAAGAATCAATATCGTGAAAATGGCTATACTGCCCAAAGTAATTTACACAATCAATGCTATCCCCATCAAACTACCATTGAATTTCTTCACAGAACTGGAAAAAACCACCATGAATTTCATATGGAACCAAAAAGAGCCCGCATAGCAAGTCAATTCTAAGCAAAAGAACACAGCGGGAGGCATCACACTACCAGACTTCAAACTATACTACAAGGCTACAGTGATCAAAACAGCATGGTACTGGTACCAAAACAGAGATATAGACCAATGGAACAGAACAGAAGCTTCGGAGGCAACACAACATATCTACAACCATATTATCTTTGATAAACCAGACAAAACAAGCAATGGGAAAGGATTCCTATTTAATAAATGGTGTTGGGAAAACTGGCTAGCCATGTGCAGAAAGCAGAAACTGGACCCTTCTGACACCTTACACTAAAATTAACTCCAGATGGATCAAAGACTTAAACGTAAGACCTGACACCATAAAAACCCTATAAGAAAAGCTAGGCAAAACCATTTAGGACATACGAGTAGGCAAGGTCTTCATGAATAAAACACCAAAAGCATTGGCAACAGAAGCCAAAATAGACAAATGGGACCTAATCAAACTCCACAGCTTCTGCACGGCAAAAGAAACACTCACTAGAGTGAATCAGCAACCATCAGAATGGGAAAAATTCTTTGCAGTTTACACATATGACAAAGGGCTGATATCCAGAGTTTACAAAGAACTCAAACAGATTTACAGGAAAAAAACAAACAAGCCCATTCAAAAATGGGCAAAGGACATGAACAGACACTTTACAAAAGCAGACATACATGAGGCCAACAAACAAATGAAGAAATGCTCATCATCACTGGTCATTAGAGAGATGCAAGTCAAAACCACATTGAGATACCATTTCACGCCAGTTAGAATGGCGATCATCAAAAAATCTGGAGACAGCAGATGCTGGAGAGGATGTGGAGAAATAGGAACACTCTTACACTGTTGGTGGGAGTGTAAATTAGTGCAACCATTGTGGAAGACAGTGTGGCGATTCCTCAGGGACCTAGAAATAGAAATTCCATTTGACCCAGCAATCCCATTACTGGGTATATATCCAAAGGACTATAAATCGTCCTACTATAAGGACACATGCACACGAATGTTCATTGCAGCACTGTTTATAATAGCAAAGACCTGGAACCAACCCAAATGCCCAATGATGATAGACTGGACTGGGAAAATGTGGCACATATACACCATGGAATGTTATGCAACAATCAAAAATGATGAGTTTGTGTTTTTTATAAGGACGTGGATGAATCTGGAGGACATCATTCTCAGCAAACTGACACAAGAACAGAAAAAGAAATACCGCATATACTCACTCATAGGCGGGTGAGAAAAATGAGAACACATGGACACAGAGAGGCGGTCTACTATACACTGGGGTCTATTGGGGGGAATGGGGGAGGGACAGCAGGGGGGGCTGGGGAGGGATAACCTGGGGATGAATACCAAGTGTGGGTGAAGGGGAGGAAGGCAGTAAAACACACTGCCGTGTGTGTACCTATGCAACTATCTTGCACGTTCTGCACATGAACCCCAAAACCTATAATGCAATAAAAAAAATTTTTTTAAATGAAATAAAATAAAATAGACTCCTAATATTCACTGAGTATTCCTCATATGTGCATTATTCACTGATTCTCTGAGTGGCCATATGAAATAGACTCCTGACTATTTCCCAGTTTTGTATTATTTCTTGGGGATCCTAATGAGTGGTCATATAAAATAGACTTCTGATTATTCCACAGGTGTGTATTATTCAGGTAATCTCAGAGTGGAGGGCGATATGAATTAGTCTCCTCAATACTCCACAGGCATGCGCTATTCACTGGGGTTCATAATGACTGGTTATATTAAACAGAATCCTGACTATTCCCAATGTGTGTATCATTCAGTTAGGCTCTGAATGATTCGCTATTTGAAAAAGACTCCTGAGTACTCAACAGTTGTGAATTATTCACTGAGCCTCTGAATGAGTGGCCATGTGAAATAAACTCCTGACTTTTTGCCAGGTGTGTACTATTCAGTCAGGATTGAAATGAGTGTCCATATAAAACTGACCCCTCAGTACTCAACAGAACTGCATTATTCACTGAGGTGCTGAATGAGTGAGCATAAGCAATAGACTCTTGATTATTCTTCAGGTGTACATTATTCACTGAGGCTCTGAATATGTGGCCATTTGGAATGGATTCCTCATTAGTCTCTAGGGTTGTGTTATTCAGAGTGTCTCTGAATGCATTGCCATTCCAAATAGATTCTTGGGAATTCTCCAGGTGTGCACTATTCTGTGTGGCTCTGAATGAGTGGCCTCATGTAACAGACTGCTCACTGTTCCCCAGGTGTGTATTATTCACTTAGGCTCTGAAAGAGTGACCAAATGAAATAGATTCCTGACTATTCCACAGGTGTGCATTATTTAGTGAGGCTCTCCATGAGTGTACATATGAAACTTTCCTGACTATTTCCTAGGTGTCTGTCACTCAGCAAGGCACTGAAAGAGTGGCTATATAAAACAGACTGTTGACTATTCCCCAAGTGTGTATTATTCACTGAGGCTCTAAATGTGTGGCCATATGAAATAGACTTTTCACTATTCCACAGGAGCATATGATCCACTGAGGCTATGAATGAGTGTTCAAATAAAATACACCTCTGGCAAATCCACATTATCCAATGACACTCCGAATGAGAGGCCACATAAAAAAACTGCTGACTATTGCACAGGTGTGCATTATTCAGTGGACTCTGAATGAGGGTATAAAACAGAATCCCCTCATTCTATTTCCCCAGGTGTGTACCATTAGTAAGGCTCTTAATGAATGGCCATATAAAAGAGATTTCTGACTATTGCGCTGGTGTGCATTATTTTGTGAGGCTGTGAAAGAGTGGCCATATGAAATAGACTCCTGACAATTCCCCACGTATGTAATATTCAGTGATGTTCTTTAAAAATTTCCATATGAAATAGCCTTCTTTTACCTGGTGTGCCTTATTCAGGGAGGCTCTGAATGAGTGGCCATAAAAAAATAGACTCCAGAGTATATCACAAGTGTGTACTATTCAGTGAGGCTGTGAAAGAGTTGCCATATGAATTAGTCTCCTCAATACTCCACAGGCATGCGCTATTCACTGGGGTTCATAATGACTGGTTATATTAAACAGAATTCTGACTATTCCCAATGTGTGTATTATTCAGTTAGGCTCTGAATGATTCGCTATTTGAAAAAGACTCCTGAGTACTCAACAGTTGTGAATTATTCACTGAGCCTCTGAATGAGTGGCCATGTGAAATAAACTTCTGACTTTTTGCCAGGTGTGTACTATTCAGTAGGATCGAAATGAGTGTCCATATAAAACTGACCCCTCAGTACTCAACAGAACTGCATTATTCACTGAGGTGCTGAATGAGTGAGCATAAGCAATAGACTCTTGATTATTCTTCAGGTGTACATTATTCACTGAGGCTCTGAATATGTGGCCATTTGGAATGGATTCCTCATTAGTCTCTAGGGTTGTGTTATTCAGAGTGTCTCTGAATGCATTGCCATTCTAAATAGATTCTTGGGAATTCTCCAGGTGTGCACTATTCTGTGTGGCTCTGAATGAGTGGCCTCATGTAACAGACTGCTCACTGTTCCCCAGGTGTGTATTATTCACTTAGGCTCTGAAAGAGTGACCAAATGAAATAGAGTCCTGACTATTCCACAGGTGTGCATTATTTAGTGAGGCTCTCCATGAGTGTACATATGAAACTGTCCTGACTATTTCCTAGGTGTCTGTCACTCAGCGAGGCGCTGAAAGAGTGGCTATATAAAACAGACTGTTGACTATTCCCCAAGTGTGTATTATTCACTGAGGCTCTAAATGTGTGGCCACATGAAATAGACTTTTCACTATTCCACAGGAGCATATGATCCACTGAGGCTATGAATGAGTGTTCAAATAAAATACACTTCTGGCAAATCCACATTATCCAATGACACTCCGAATGAGAGGCCACATAAAAAAACTGCTGACTATTGCACAGGTGTGTATTATTCAGTGAGACTCTGAGGGGATAAAACAGAATCCCCTCATTCTATTTCCCCAGGTGTGTACCATTAGTAAGGCTCTTAATGAATGCCATATAAAAGGGATTTCTGACTATTGTGCAAGTGTGCATTATTTTGTGAGGCTGTGAAAGAGTGGCCATATGAAATAGACTCCTGACAATTCCCCACGTATGTAATATTCAGTGATGTTTTTAAAGAGTTTCCATAAGAAATAGCCTTCTTTTACCTGGTGTGCCTTATTCAGGGAGGCTCTGAATGAGTGGCCATAAAAAATAGACTCCAGAGTATATCACAAGTGTGTACTATTCAGTGAGGCTGTGAAAGAGTTGCCATATGAAACAGACTCCTTATTACTCCACATGTGTGCGTTATTCACTGATTCAATGAGTAGCCATATGACATAGTCTCTAAATTATTCCCGTGTGCATTATTCGAAGAGGTTCTGTATGAGAGTCCATACCAAATAGACTCCTGACACTTTCACAGGTGTGTATTATTCAGTGAGGCCCAGAATGAGAGGTTATATAAAACAGACTGCTGACTATCACCCAGGTGTGTATCATTCAGGGAGGCACTTAATTTGTGGCTCTCTTTTTTTAAAATTTTTATTGCATTTTAGGTTTTGGGGTACATGTGCAGAACGTGCAAGGTAGTTGTGTAGGTACATACATGGCAGTGTGTTTTGCTGTCTTCCCCCGCTTCACCCACATGTGGCATTTCTGTTCAGGCTATTCCTCCTTAGATCCCACCCTGCTATTTTTATTCTGTTTCCCCAAATAGACGCCAGTGTGTAGTACCCCCCTTCCAGCATCCGTGTGTTCTCATTTTTCTCACCCGCCTATGAGCGAGAATATATGGTATTTTGTTTTCTTTTCTTGTGTCAGTTTGCTGAGAATGATGTTCTCCAGATTCATCCAAGTCCTTACAAAGAACCAAAACTCATCATTCTTTATTACTGCATAATATTCCGTGGTGTATATATGCCACATTTCCATTTCCAGTCTATCATCGATGGGCATTTGGGTTGGTTCCAGGTCTTTGCTATTGTAAATAGTGCTGCAATGAACATTCGTGTACATGTGTTCTTACAGTTAAATGATTTACATTCCTTTGGATATATACTCAGTAATGGGATTGCTTGGTCAAATGGAATTTCTATCTCTAGGTCCTTGAGGAATTGCCACAGTGTCTTCCACAATAGTTGAACTAATTTATACTCCCACCAACAGTGTAAGAGTGTTTCTATTTCTCCACATCGTCTCCAGCATCTGTTGTCTCCAGATTTTTTAATGATCGCCATTCTAACTGGCGTGAAATGGTATATCAATGTGGTTTTGATTTGCATCTATCTAATGACCTGTGATGATGAGCGTTTCTTCATATGTTTGTTGGCCGCATGTATGTCTTGTTTTGTAAAGCGTCTGTTCATATCCTTTGTCCATTTTTGAATGGTCTTGTTTGTTTTTTCCTGTAAATCTGTTTGTGTTCTTTGTAAATTCTGGATATCAGCCCTTTGTCAGATGTGTAAACTGCAAAGATTTTTTCCCATTCTGATGGTTGCCTATTCACTCCATGACTGTTTCTTTTGCCGTGCAGAAGCTGTGGAGTTTGATTAGGTCCCATTTGTCTATTTTGGCTTTTGTTGCCAATGCTTTTAGTGTTTTGGTCATAAAGTCCTTGCCTACTCCTATGTCCTGAATGGTTTTGCCTAGATTTTCTTCTAGGGTTTTAATGGTGCCAGGTCTTATGTTTAAGTCTTTAATCCATCTGGAGTTAATTTTAGTGTAAGGTGTCAGGAAGGGGTCCAGTTTCTGCTTTCTGCACATGGCTAACCAGTTTTCTCAACACCATTTACTAAACAGGGAATTCTTTCCCCATTGCTTGTTTTTGTCTGGTTTATCAAAGATTATATGGTTGTATATATGTTGTGTTACCTCAGATGCCTCTGTTCTGTTCCATTGGTCTATATCTCTGCTTTGGTACCAGTACCATGCTGTTTTGATTACTGTAGCCTTGTAATATAGTTTGAAGTCTGGTAGTGTGATGCCTCCCACTGTGTTCTTTTTGCTTAGAATTGACTTGGCTATGCGGGCTCTCTTTTATTTCCATATAAAGTTCATGGTGGTTTTTCCCAGTTCTGTGAGGAAATTCAATGGTAGCTGGATGGAGATAGCGTTGATTCTGTAAATTACTTTGGGCAGTATAGCCATTTTCACGATATTAATTCTTCCTGACCACAAAGATGGAATGTTTCTCCATCTGTTTGTATTCTCTCTTATTTCGTTGAGCAGTGGGTTGTAGTTTTCCTGAAGAGGTCCCTTACGTTCCTTGTAAGTTGTATCCCTAGGTATTTTATTCTCTTTGTAGTAATTGTGAATGGCAGTTCGTTCTTGATTTGCTTCTCTTTCAGTCTGTTATTGGTGTATAGGAATGCTTGTGATTTTTGCACATTGATTTTATATCCTGAGACTTTGCTGAAGTTGCTTATCAGTTTCAGGAGTTTTTGGGCTGAGGTGATGGGGTCTTCTAGTTATACTCTCATGTCGTCTGCGAATAGAGACAATTTGGCTTCCTCCTTTTCTATTCGAATACGCTTTATTGCCTTTTCTTGCCTGATTGCTCAGGCCGGAACTTCCAGTACTATCTTGAATAGGAGTGGTGAGAGAGGGCATCCTTGTCTTCTGTCAGATTTCAAAGGGAATGCTTCCAGTTTTTGCCCATTCATTATGATATTGGCTGTTGTCTTGTCATAAATAGCTTTTATTACTTTGAGATATTTTCCATCAATACCGAGTTTATTGAGAGTTTTTTTTAATTTTTATTGCATTTTATGTTTTGGGGTACATGTGCATAACATGCAAGATAGTTGCATAAGTACACACATGGCAGTGCGTTATGCTGCCTTTATCCCCTTAACCCACATTTGGCATTTCTCCCCGGGCTATCCCTCCACAGCTCCCCCCAACTGTACCTCCCATATTCCCCCCAATAGACCCCAGTGTGTAGTACCCCCTCCCTGTGTCCATGTGTTCTCATTTTTCTCACTTACCTATGAGTGAGAATTTGCAGTATTTCCTTTTCTGTTCTTGTGTCAGTTTGCTGAGAATGATGTTCTCCAGTTTCATCCATATCCTTAAAAAGGACATAAACTCGTCATTTTTGATTGCTGTGTAGTATTCCATGGTGTATATGTGCCACATATTCCCAGTCCAGTCTATCACCGATGGGCAATTGGATTGGTTCCAGTTCTTTGCTACTGTAAACAGTGCTGCAATGAACATTCGTGTGCATGTGTCCTTATAGTAAAACAATTTATATTCCTTTGGATATATACCCAGTAATGGGATTGCTGGGTCAAATGGAATTTCTATTTCTAGTTCCTTGAGGTATCACCACACTGTCTTCCACAGTATTTGAACTAATTTACACTCCCACCAACAGTGTAGACTGTTTCTGTTTCTCCACATCCTCTCCAGCATCTGTTCTATCCAGCTTTTTTAAAGATTGCCATTCTAACCAGCGTGAGATGGTAACTCAATGTGGTTTTGATTTGCATCTCTCTAATGACCAATGATGAGCATTTTTTTTCATGTGTTTGTTGGCCTTATGTATGTCTTCTTTTGTAAAGTCTCTGTTTGCCCATGTTTGAATGGGCTTGTTTGTTTTTTCCCTGTAAATCTGTTTGAGTTCTTCCTAAATTCTGGATATCAGCCATTTTTCAGTTGGGTAAACTGCAAAGATTTTTTTTCCATTCTGATGGTTGCCAATTCACTCTAGTGACTGTTTCTTTTGCCGTGCAAAAGCTGTGGAGTTTGATTAGGTTGCATTTGTCTATTTTGGCTTTTGTTACCAATGCTTTTGTGTTTTGGTCATGAAGTCCTTGCCTACTCCTATTTCGTGAATGGTTTTGCATAGATTTTCTTCTACGGTTTTTATGGTGCCAGGACTTATGTTTAAGTCTTTAATCCATCTGGAGTTAATTTTAGTGTAAGGTGTCACGAAGGGGTCCAGTTTCTGCTTTCTGTACATGGGTAACCAGTTTTCCCCACACCATTTATTAAACAGGGAATCCTTTCCCCATTGCTTGTTTTTGTCTGGTTTATCAAAGATTATATGGTTGTAGATATGTTGATTTGCCTCTAATGCCTCTGTTCTGTTCCATTGGTCTATATCTCTGTTTTGGTACCAGTACCATGCTGTTTTGATTACTGTAGCCTTGTAGTCTAGTTTGAAGTCTGGTAGTGTGATGCCTCCTGCTGTGTTCTTTTTGCTTAGAATTAACTTGGCTATGCGGGCTCTCTTTTGGTTCCATATGAAGTTCATGGTGGTTTTCCCACTTCTGTGAGGAAACTCAATGCTAGCTTGATGAAGATAGCGTTGATTCTGTAAATTACTTTTGGCAGTATAGCCATTTTCACTATATTGATTCTTCCTAACCATGAAGATGGAATAATTTATAGCATAAAGTGCTGTTGAATTTTTTCAAATGCCTTCTCTGCTTGAATTGAGATAATCATGTTGTTTTTGTTTTTGGTTCTGTTAATGTGGTGAATGACGTTTATAGACTTGCATATGTTGAACCATACTTGCATGGCTAGGATGAATCATACTTGATTATGATGGATAAGTTTTTTTACTGTGCTGTTGCAATCGGTTTGCCAGTATTTTATAGAAGAATTTTGCATCTATGTTCATCATGGATATTGGCCTGAAGTTTTCTTTTCTTGTTGAGTCTCTGCCGGGTTTTGGTATCAGGAAGACGTTGGTCTCATAAAATAATTTTGGAAGGGTTCCCTCATTTTGGATTATTTGGAATAGTTTCAGAAGGAATGGTACCAGATCCTCTTTGTGTGTCTGGTAGAATTCGGCTGTGAACCCATCTGGACCAAGGCTTTTGTTGTGTTGTAGTCTCTTAATTGCTGCCTCAACTTCAGACCTTGTTATTGGTCTATTCATAGTTTCAGCTTTCTCGTGGTTTAGGCTTGAGAGAATACAGGTGTCCAGGAATTTATCCATTTCTTCCTGGTTTACTAGTTTATGTGCATAGAGTTGTTTGTAGTATTCTCTGATGATGGTTTGAATTTCTGTGGAATCTGTGGTGATTTCCTCTTTATCGTTTTTTATTGCATCTATTTGGTTGTTTTCTCTCTTCTTTTTTATCAGTCTGGCTAGTGGTCTGTCTATTTTGTTGATCTTTTGAAAAACCACCTCTTGGATTTATTGATTTTTTGAAGGGTTTTTCTTGTCTCTATCTCCTTCAGTTCTGCTCTGATCTTTGTTATTTCTTGTCTTCCGCTACGTTTTGAGTTTTTTTAATCTTGCTCCTCTAGCTCTTTCAATTTTGATGACAGGTTGTCAATTTTAGATCTCTCCACTCTTCTCATGTGGGCACTTATTGCTATATATTTTCCTCTACAGACTGCTTTAAATGTGTCCCAGAGATTCTGGTATGTTGTGTCTTCGTTCTCATTGGTTTTGAAGAACTTCTTTATTTCTGCCTTCATTTCATTGTTTATCCAATCAACATTCAAGAGCCAGTTGTTCAGTTTCCATGAAGCTGTGCGGTTCTGAGTTATTTTCTGAATTCTGAGTTCCAACTTGATTGCACTATGGTCTGAGAGACTGTTTGTTATGATTTCAGTTGTTTTGCATTTGCTGAGGAGTGCTTTACTTCCAATTATGTGGTCAATTTTGGAGTAGGTGTGATGTGGTGCTGAGAAGAATGTATATTCTGTGGATTTGGGATGGAGAGTTCTGTAAATGTCTATCAGGTTTGCTTGTTCCAGGTCTGAGTTCAAGTCCTGGATATCCTTGTTAATTTTCTGTCTGGTTGATCTGTCTGATATTGACAGTGGAGTGTTAAAGTCTCCCACTATTATTGTGTGGGAGTCTAAGTCTCTTTGTAAGTCATTAAGAACTTGCCTTATATATCTGGGTGCTCCTGTATTGGGTCCATATATATTTAGGATCCTTAGCTCTTCTTGTTGTATCGATCCTTTTACCATTATGTAATGACCATCTTTGTCTCTTTTGATCTTTGTTGCTTTAAAGTCTATTTTATCAGAGATGAGAATTGCAAATCCTGCTTTTTTGCTCTCCATTTTCTTAGTAAATCTTCCTCCATCCCTTTATTTTGATCCTTTGTGAATCCTTTCATGTGAGATGGGTTTCTGGATACAGCACACGATGGGTTTTGGTATTTTATCCAATTTGCCAGTCTGTGTTTTTGATTGGTGCATTTAGCCCATTTACATTTAGGGTTAATATTGCTATGTGTAAGTTTGATACTGCCATTTTGATGCTAGCTGGGTGTTTTGTCGATTGCTTGATGCAGATTCTTCATTTTGTTGATGCTTTTTAGCATTTGGTATGTTTTAGAATGGCTGGTACTGCCTGTTCCTTTCTATGTGTAGTGCCTCTTTCAGGAGCTCTTGTAAAGCAGGCCTGGTGGTGACAAAATCTCTGAGTACTTGCTTGTTGGCAAACGATTTTATTCTTCCTTTGCTTATGAAGCTCAGTTTGGCTGGATATGAAATTCTGGGTTGAAAGTTCTTTTTTTTCTTTTGAGGATGTTGAATATTGGCCCCACTCTCTTCTGGCTTGTAGAGTTTTTGCTGAGAGATCTGCTGTGAATCTGATGGGCTTCCCTTTGTGGGTGACTCGACCCCTCTCTCTGGCTGCCCTTAGTATTTTCTCCTTCATTTCAACCCTGGTGAATCTGACGATTATGTGCCTTGGGGTTGCTCTTTCTGCAGAATATCTTTGTGGTGTTCTCTGTATTTCATGGAGTTGAGTATTGGCCTGCCTTGCTAGGTTGGGGAAATTTTCCTGCATAATATCCTCAAGAGTGTTTTCCAGCTTGGTTTCATTCTCTTCGTCACATTCTGGTACACCTATCAAACGTAGGTTAGGTCTCTTCACATAGTCCCACATTTTTTGGAGATTTTGTTCATTCCTTTTTGTGCTTTTTTCTCTAATCTTGGTTCCTCTTTTTATTTCACTGAGTTAATTTTCGACTTCTGATATTCTTTCTTCTGCTTGGTTAATTCAGCTGTTGAAACTTTTGCATGCTTCACGAAGTTCTCATGTTGTGTTTCTCAGATCCTTCAACTCATTCTTATTGTTCTCTAAGTTGTCCATTCTTGTTATCATTTCCTCGAATCTTTTTTCAAGGTTCTTAGTTTCTTTGCATTGATTTAGAACATGTTCTTTTAGCTCACTGAAGTTTCTCATTATCCACCTTCTGAAGTCTGATTCCATCATTTTGTCACTCTCATTCTCCATCCAGCTTTGTTCCCTTGCTGGTGAGGAGTTTTGTTCTTTTGTAGGAGGTGAGGTGTTTTGGTTGTGGGTGTTTTCCTCCTTTTTGCGCTGGTTTCTTCCCATATTTGTGTATTTATCCACCTGTCATCTTAGTAGTTGCTGACTTTTCGATTGGGTCTCTGAGTGGATGCCCAGATTGTTGATGATGAAGTATTTCTGTTACTTAGTTTTCCTTCTAACGGTCTAGCCCTCTGCTGTACGAGTGCTGAGGTCCACTCCAGGCCCTGCTTGTCTGGGGTACACCTGTAGCAGGTGCCAAACAGTGAGAAATGCTACCAGTTTCTTCTTCTGCTATCTTTGTCCCAGAATGATGCTCGCCAAACGTCAGTCTGATTAGTTCTTTTTCAGGTGACTCTTTGGATATACAGGGGTCAGGAGCTGCTTGAGGAAATGGTCTGTACTTTATAGGAGCTCCAGTGCTGAGCTGTGAGCTCCGTTGTTCATTCAGTGTTGTTGGGCGATTGTGTTTAGGTCGCTGCAGCAGAACTTATAAATTCCCCTTTTTTTCCTCAGATGCTCTGTCTCAGGGAGTTGGGGCTTTCTTTGTGAGTATCTGTTGCACTGTCCTGCCCAGCTAGGAGGCAGTCTATTCACTATTTGCCTGCTGGGGCTTCGCCCTGCTAGCGTGGGTTTGCCCTGCTGCCATGGGGCTGCATTCTACTGTGGTGTGCTCCACCCTGTTGGTGGAGTCTCTCTTTATGGCTGGTTTCCTCGGCAATGGCAGGCTGGGTCAGCTATGGGTGTGTACCTCAGTAGGGGCGGATTGCATCCGTACTGATGGGTGACCCTCCCCCACCGAGCTGCACCGTCCTGGATTCAGCTGAGCCCACAGCAAAACTCAACCCTGAGCACCTCCAATCGCCACCCTGCTTGTTTCCATGTGGGTGGGACCCGCTGAGCCAATTGCCTGGCTCCCCACCTCAGAGTCCCTTTTCTCTCTCTTTTTCTCCAAGTTAAATGGTTGACTCTCTCACTGACACCCCAGTCGCCTGCTGATTGGGCACTGGGATCTGTGCAAGCTCCCATGCAACTGCCCACTGCACTGGCTCAAATCGCTCTTCCCAGGAATCTTCTGGTCTGGCTCACCATCCAAGTCCCGTTCAATCAGATTGGCATGTCAATCTGTCCTCCCAAATATCAGATTGCTGGTTTAACAGGGCACCCAGACCATTGAGTTTTGTGCCCAGTGCTGCTGTACTGTGGCGCTGGCCAAAATGGCCATGCAAGCCGAAAAGAGCTGAGCTGCTCTCCTGTGTCTGTCCTACACCTGGGAATTTCCTCGTTCCGTTGGCAACAAATGTCCCTCTGAAAATGCGGCTAGGACTCACCCTCTGTGCCTTCACTGAGAGCTGCAATCCCGAGCTGTTTCTATGGCGCCATCTTGGAAATTCCCATTCATTAAGGTTTTCAATGTGTGGCCAAAGAAATAGACATCTGGCTACTCCACATGTGCACATGATTCACCAAAACTGCATGAATGGCCATGTGAAATAGACTCAAATATTTCTCCAGGTGTGCATTATTCATCCAGGCTCTGAATGCAGGCCATATCAAACAGACTCCTGACAATTCCCCAGGTGCATACTTGTCAGTGAAATTCGGAAAAAGGGTCAATATGAAATAGACTCCTCACTATTCTACAGGTATAGGTTACTCAGTGAGTCTCAAAATGTGTGTCCATACTAAATAGAATCCTGGTTATTCCCCACGTGTGCAACATTCAGTGAGGTGCTGAATGAGTGGCCAAATGACATAGCTTTCTGAAGACTAAACAGGTGCTCATTGTTCACTTAGGCTTTGAATAAGGAGCAATATGAAGTAGATTTTTGACTTTGTTTCAGGTGTGTATAATTCACTGAGCCTCTGTATGACTGCTCTGAAGAAATAAACTCCTGGTTATTACCCAGGTGTGTATTATTAAGTGAGGCTCAAACTAAGTGGCCATATAAAATAGACCCCTCAGTACTTTACAGGGGTGAGCTATTCTGTGAGACTCTGAAAGACTGGTCATATGAAATATTCTCCTGACTATTCCTAAAGTATGCATTATTTATTGAGTCTCTGAATGTGTGGCCATTGTAAATAGAATTCTCACTATTCCCTAGGTGTGTATTTTTACTGAGTTTCTTAATGAATGGGCATTCTAAATAAACTCCTGA
Organism: Saguinus midas; assembly: GCA_021498475.1. Classification (NCBI taxonomy): domain Eukaryota; kingdom Metazoa; phylum Chordata; class Mammalia; order Primates; family Cebidae; genus Saguinus; species Saguinus midas. The sequence goes on along the minus strand of CM038409.1, from coordinate 55,280,416 downwards.
CAATTCCCCAGGTGCATACTACTCAGTGAAATTCGGAAAAGGGTCAATATGAAATAGACTCCTCACTATTCTACAGGTATAGGTTACTCAGTGAGTCTCAAAATGTGTGTCCATACTAAATAGAATCCTGGTTATTCCCCACGTGTGCAACATTCAGTGAGGTGCTGAATGAGTGGCCAAATGACATAGCTTTCTGAAGACTAAACAGGTGCTCATTGTTCACTTAGGCTTTGAATAAGGAGCAATATGAAGTAGATTTTTGACTTTGTTTCAGGTGTGTATAATTCACTGATCCTCTGTATGACTGCTCCAAAGAAATAAACTCCTGGCTATTACCCAGGTGTGTATTATTAAGTGAGGCAAACTAAGTGGCCATATGAAATAGACCTCTCAGTACTTTACAGGTGTGAGCTATTCTGTGAGACTCTGAGAGAGTGGTCATATGAAATATTCTCCTGACTATTCCTAAAGTATGCATTATTTATTGAGTCTCTGAATGTGTGGCCATTGTAAATAGAATTCTCACTATTCCCTAGGTGTGTATTTTTTACTGAGTTTCTTAATGAATGGGCATTCTAAATAAACTCCTGACAATTCCCCAAACTTGCACTACTTCGATGGTCTATTAATGAGGGGCAATATTAACAGGACTCCTCAGTATTCCCCCTGGTTGTGTATTATTCACTGAGGCACTGAAAGAGCGTTTCTATCAGACTCCTCACTATTCCCAAGGTGTGCATTATTCAGTTTGGCTCTCAATACTGGTCGTATGAAATAGAATCTTGATTATTCCCCAAGTGTGTGTCATGCATTGAGGCTCTGAATGAGTGACCATATGATATAGACACTTGACTATTCACTGAGGCTTTCAATGAAGAGTCATTTGAAATAAAATCATCAGTACTCCTCAGGCGTGCATGATTCACGGACGCTCTGAAAGTGTGGCTGTATATAATGGTCTCCTGATAATTCCACAGTTGTGTATTATTCAGTGAGACACTGAGTGAGTGGTCATATGAAAGAGGTTCCTTACAATTACCCTGGTGTGCATTATTCACTGTGGCTCTGAATTATTGGCCATGTGAAATAGACTCCTGACTATTCCCCAGTTGTGTATTATTCTCTGTAGGTCCTACTGACTGACCATTGAAATAGACTTCTGACTGTTCCCCATGTGTGCATTATTCAGAAAATCTCAGAATCGGGAGTGATAAAAATTAGTCTCCTCAGTACTCCACAGACGTGCATTATTTATGAAGGCTCGAAAAAAGTGGTAATGTTAAACAGACTCCATATGATTCCCCAGGTGTGCATTATTCACCAAGGCTCTGAAACAGTGTTCTTATGAAAGAGACACCTGACTATTTCCAAGGTGTGCATTATTCAGCTTGGCTCTCAATGACTAGCAACATAAAATAGAATCCTGACTATTTTTCAGGTGTGTATCATTCAGGGAGGCTCTGAATGAGTGACCATATAAAATAGACCATTGGCTATACCCCAAGTGTCTATTATTTACAATAGAATCCTCAGTACTTCCCAGGTGTGCATCATTCACTAGGGCTCTGAATGAGTGGCAACATGAAAGAGACTCTTGACAATCCCACAGGTGTGTATCATTCAGTGAGGCTCTGAATGAGTGGCCATATGAAACAGACTCCTGACAATTCCCCAGGTGTGCATTATTCACTGAGGCTCTGAAACAGTGTTCTTATGAAAGAGACACCTATTTCCAAGGTGTGCATTATTCAGGTTGGCTCTCAATGACAGGCAACATAAAATAGAATCCTGACTATTTTTCAGGTGTGTATCATTCAGGGAGGCTCTGAATGAGTGACCATATAAAATAGACCATTGGCTATACCCCAAGTGTCTATTATTTACAATAGAATCCTCAGTACTTCCCAGGTGTGCATCTTTCACTAAGGCTCTGAATGAGTGGCAACATGAAAGAGACTCTTGACAATCCCACAGGTGTGTATCATTCAGTGAGGCTCTGAATGAGTGGCCATGTGAAAGAGAATCCTCACTTATCCACCGGTGTGCATTACTCCATGTGATTCTGAATTAGTAGCCATATGACTATTCCACAGGTGTGTACCATTCACTAAGTCTCTTAGTGGCCATATTAAACAAATTCTTGAATATCCGTGAGAAGTTTACTACACACAGAGACTCTGAATGTATGGCTATATCAATTAGGCTGCTGATTACTCCACATGAGTGCATTATTCTGTGAAGCTCTGAATGAGTGGCCATATGAAATAGACTCCTGACTATTCCACAGGTGTGTATTATTCACTGAGCTTCTGAATGTGTGGCCAATTGAAATACACTCCTTACTATTCACCAGGTGTGTGTTATTATCTTAGGATCTGTATGAGTTGCCATACGAAATAAACTTCTGACAATTCCCCAGGTGTGCACTTCTCTCTAAGGCTCTCACTGAGTGGCCATATGAAATACACTCCTTACTCTACCCCATGTGGGTATTATTCAGAGAGGCTCTGAAAGAGTGTCCATATGAAATAGACTCTGACTATTCCCCAGGTGTGCATTATTCACTGAGGCTCTGAGTGAGTTTCTATCTGAAATTCACTCCTGACTATTTTCCAGGTGTGTTTTATTCACACAGACTCTAAATGAGGGGCCATATGAAATAGACTCCTGACTATTCCACAGGTGTGTGTTTTTCACTGATGTTATGAATGTGTCGTCAAAGAAAATAGACAAATGGCTACTCCACAAGTGTGCATTATTCACTGATGCTCTGAATGAATGGCCGTGTGAAAGATACTTCAAGTTTTTCTACTTATGCATTATTCAATGACGCTCTGAATGAGAGGACACTGTAAACAAACTCCTGACAATTCTCCAAACTTGCACTATTCTGAGGGCTCTGAATGAGTGGCAATATAAAATAACCTAATCAATTTTCCCCTGGTGTGTATTATTCACTGAGGCTCTGAAACAGTGTTCTTATGAAAGAGACACCTGACTATTTCCAAGGTGTGCATTATTCAGTTTGGCTCTGAATCACATGTTTTATAGAATAAGATACTGATTATTACCCAGGCGTGTATCATTCACTGAGGTTCTGAATGAGTGGACATATGATATTGAGCCTTGAATATTCCCCATGTGTGTATTATTCACTGATGCTCTGAATGAGGGGTCATTTGAAATAGAATCCTCAATACTCCCAGGCATGCATTATTCACTGTGGCTCTGAATGAGTGGAAATATAAAATAGACTCTGACTATTCCACAGGTGTGTATCATTCAGTGAGGCTCTGAATGAGTGGCCATATGAAAGAGAATCTGGACTATTCCAAACGTGTGCATTATTCAGTGAAAGTTTAAATGAGTGACCATAGGAAATAGAATTCTGACTATTCCCAAATGTTTATTATTCACTGAGGTGCTGAATGAGTGGCCATGTGAAATAGACTCCTGACAATTCCCCAGGTGTGCATTATTCACTGAGGCTCTGAAACAGTGTTCTTATGAAAGAGACACCTGACTATTTCCAAGGTGTGCATTATTCAGCTTGGCTCTCAATGACTAGCAACATAAAATAGAATCCTGACTATTTTTCAGGTGTGTATCATTCAGGGAGGCTCTGAATGAGTGACCATATAAAATAGACCATTGGCTATACCCCAAGTGTCTATTATTTACAATAGAATCCTCAGTACTTCCCAGGTGTGCATCATTCACCAGGGCTCTGAATGAGTGGCAACATGAAAGAGACTCTTTACAATCCCACAGGTGTGTATCATTCAGTGAGGCTCTGAATGAGTGGTCATGTGAAAGAGAATCCTCACTTATCCACCGGTGTGCATTACTCCATGTGATTCTGAATTAGTAGCCATGTGACTATTCCACAGGTGTGTACCATTCACTAAGTCTCTTAGTGGCCATATTAAACAAATTCTTCAATATCCACGAGAAGTTTACTACACACAGAGACTCTGAATGTATGGCTATATCAATTAGGCTGCTGATTACTCCACATGAGTGCATTATTCTGTGAAGCTCTGCATGAGAGGCCAGATAAAATTGTCTCCTGACAATTACCAAGTTGTGTATTATTCACTGAGCTTCTGAATGTGTGGCCAATTGAAATACACTCCTTACTATTCACCAGGTGTGTGTTATTATCTTAGGATCTGTATGAGTTGCCATATGAAATAAACTTCTGACAATTCCCCAGGTGTGCACTTCTCTCTAAGGCTCTCACTGAGTGGCCATATGAAATACACTCCTTACTCTACCCCATGTGGGTATTATTCAGAGAGGTTCTGAAAGAGTGTCCATATGAAATACACTCTTTTCTATTCCCCAAATATGCACGAGTCACTGAGGCTCTGAGTGAGTTTCTATCTGAAATTCACTCCTGACTATTTTCCAGGTGTGTTTTATTCACACAGACTCTAAATGAGGGGCCATATGAAATAGACTCCTGACTATTCCACAGGTGTGTGTTTTTCACTGATGTTATGAATGTGTCGTCAAAGAAAATAGACAAATGGCTACTCCACAAGTGTGCATTATTCACTGATGCTCTGAATGAATGGCCGTGTGAAAGATACTTCAAGTTTTTTCTACTTATGCATTATTCAATGAGGCTCTGAATGAGGGGCCATATGAAATACACTCCTGACTATTCCTCATATGTGCATTATTCACTGAGGCTCTGAATGAGTGGCCATATGAAATAGTCTCCTGACTATTCCCCAGGTGTGTATTATTCACTGAGGCTCTAAAAGAGTGTCCATATGAAAGAGAATCCTGACTATTCCCCAGGTGTGCATTATTCAGTGAGGCTCTGAATGAGGGTCATTTGAAATAGAATCCTGACTATTCCCCAGGTGTGTATCATTCACTGAGGTTCTGAATGAGTGGACATATGATATTGAGCCTTGAATATTCCCCATGTGTGTATTATTCACTGATGCTCTGAATGAGGGGTCATTTGAAATAGAATCCTCAATACTCCCGAGGCATGCATTATTCACTGTGGCTCTGAATGTGTGGAAATATAAAATAGACTTCTGACCATTCCACAGTTGTTTCCCATTCAGCAAGCTCTGAATGAGTTGCCATATGAAAGAGAATCTGGACTATTCCAAACGTATGCATTATTCAGTGAAAGTTTAAATGAGTGACCATAGGAAATAGAATTCTGACTATTCCCCAAATGTTTATTATTCACTGAGGTTTGGAATGAGTGACCATATGAAATTGATTGCTGAATACTCCCCAGGTATGCATTATTCATGAAGGCTGTGAATTAGTTGTTAGGTGAAATAGACTTCTGAATATCCTACATGTGTGCATTATTAAGGGAGGTTTTGAGAAAGTATCTCTATGAAAGAGATTGCTGCCTATTCTTCAGGTGTGAATTATTCACTGAGGATATGAATGAAAGGCAATGTGAAATAGACTCCTGACTATGTCCCAGGTGTGTATTATTCACTGAGGTGCTGAATGAGTGGCCATATGAAATAGACTCCTGTCTATTACACGTTAGTGTATGATTCACTGAGGTTCTCAATGTGTGGCCAAATAAATAGACATCTGGCTACTCCACATGTGTACTCGATTCACTAAAACTGTATGAATAGCCATGTGAAATAGACTCCAAATATTTCTCCAGGTGTGCATTATTCAATGAGGTTCTGAATGAAAACCATACGAAATAGACTCCTGACAATTTCGCAGGTGCATATTACTCAGTGAAACTCGGAAGGAGGGGCAATATGAAAGAGACTCTTCACTATTGTACAGGTATAGGTTATTCAGTGAGTCTCAAAATGTGCGTCCATACTAAATAAAATCCCGACTATTCCCCACGTGTGTAACATTCAGTGAGGTGCTGAATGAGTGGCCAAATGACATATATTACTGAGCACTCAACAGGTGCTAATTGTTCACTTAAGCTTTAAATGATGAGCAATATAAAATAGACTCCTATGTCCCAGGTGTCTATTAACTGAGCCTCTGAATGATTGGACTGAAGAAATAAACTCCCAGCTATTACCCAGTTGTGTATTATTAATTGAGGCTCAAAATAAGTGGCCATATGAAATAGACTTCTCAGTACTTCACAGGTGTGAGTTATTCAGTGAGACTCTGAAAGAATGGGCATATGAAATAGTCTCCTGACTATTCCTCATATGTGCATTATTCACTGAGGTTCTTAATGTGTGGACATTGCAAATAGAATCCTCACTATTCCCTAGGTGTGTATTTTTCACTGAGTCTCTGAATGAGTGGCCATTCTAAATAAACTCCTGACAATTCCCCAAAGTTGCACTACTTCTAGAGTCTGTGAATTAGGAACAATATTAACAGGACTTCTCAGTATTCCCCTGTGTGTATTATTCACTGAGGCACTGAAAGAGTGTTTCTATCAGACGCCTCATTATTCCCAAGGTGTGCATTATTCAGTTTGGCTCTCAATACTGGTCGCATGAAATAGAATAATGATTATTCCCCAAGTGTGTGTCATTCACTGAGGCTCTGAATGAGTGGCCATATGATATAGAGCCTTGAATATTCCCCATGTGTGTATTATTCACTGATGCTCTGAATGAGGGTCATTTGAAATAGAATCCTCAGTACTCCCAGGCATGCATTATTCACTGATGCTCTGAATGAATGGCCATATGAAATAGACTCCTGACTATTCCACAGGTGTGTATTATTCAGTGAGGCTCTGAATGAGTGGCCATATGAAAGAGAATCCTGACTATTCCAAACGTGTGCATTATTCAGTGAAGGTCTAAATGAGTGACCATAGGAAATAGAATTCTGACTATTCCCCAGGTGTGTATTATTCACTGAGGCTCTGAATGAGTGGCCATATGAAATAGATTGCTGAGTACTCCCCAGGTATGCATTATTCATGAAGGCTGTGAATTAGTTGTTAGGTGAAATAGACTTCTGAATATCCTACATGTGTGCATTATTCAATGAGGTTCTGAAAAGTATCTCTATGAAATAGATTGCTGACTATTCCCCAGGTGTGTATTATTCAGTGAGACTCTGAAAGAATGGGCATATGAAATAGACTCCTGACTATTCTCCAGGTGTGCATTATTCAATGAGGCTCTGAATGAGGGGCCATATGAAATAGACTCCTGTCTATTACACGTTAGTGTATGATTCACTGAGGTTCTGAATGAGTGGCAATATAAAATAGACTCCTGACTATTCCTCATATGTGCATTATTCACTGATGCTCTGAATGAATGGCCATATGAAATAGACTCCAAATATTTCTCCAGGTATGCATTATTCAATGAGGCTCTGAATGCAGGCCATATGAAATAGACTCCTGACAATTCTGCAAGTGCGTATTACTTAGTGAGACTCGGAAGGAGGGCAATATGAAAGAGACTCTTCACTATTGTACAGGTATAGGTTATTCAGTGAGTCTCAAAATGGGTGTCCATACTAAATAAAATCCCGACTATTCCCCACGTGTGTAACATTCAGTGAGGTGCTGAATGAGTGGCCAAATGACATATATTACTGAGCACTCAACAGGTGCTAATTGTTCACTTAAGCTTTAAATGATGAGCAATATAAAATAGACTCCTGACTATGTCCCAGGTGTGTATAATTCACTGAGCCTCTGAATGATTGAACTAAAGAAATAAACTCCCAGCTATTACCCAGTTGTGTATTATTATTATTCAGTGAGGCTCAAAATAAGTGGCCATATGAAATAGACTTCTCAGTACTTCACAGGTGTGAGTTATTCAGTGAGACTCTGAAAGAATGGGCATATGAAATAGTCTCCTGACTATTCCTCATATGTGCATTATTCAGTTTGGCTCTCAATACTGGTCGTATGAAATAGAATCCTCACTATTCCCTAGGTGTGTATTTTTCACTGAGTCTCTGAATGAGTGGCCATTCTAAATAAACTCCTGACAATTCCCCAAAGTTGCACTACTTCTAGAGTCTGTGAATTAGGAACAATATTAACAGGACTTCTCAGTATTCCCCTGTGTGTATTATTCACTGAGGCACTGAAAGAGTGTTTCTATCAGACTCCTCATTATTCCCAAGGTGTGCATTATTCAGTTTGGCTCTCAATACTGGTCGCATGAAATAGAATAATGATTATTCCCCAAGTGTGTGTCATTCACTGAGGCTGTAAATGAGGGGCCATATGAAATAGACCTTTGACTATTCACTGATGCTTTCAATGAAGAGTCATTTGAAACAAAATCTTCAGTACTCCTCAGGCATGCATGTTTCACGAAGGCTCTGAAAGTGTGGCTATATAAAATGATCTCCTGACGATTCCACAGTTGTGTAACATTCAGTGAGGCTCTGAATGAGTGGCCATATGAAACAGAATTCTCACTGTTCCAAATGTGTGCATTATTCAGTGAAGGTCTGAATGAGTGTCCATAAATATAGAATCCTGACAATTCCCCTGGTGTGCATTATTCACTGAGGTGAGGACTGAGTGGCCATATGAAATAGATTGCTGAGTACTCCCCAGGTATGGTATGCATTATTTACTAAGGCGTTGAATCAGTGGTAATATGAAATAGACACCTAAATATCCCCAAGGTGCATATTATTCAGAGAGGCTCTGAATGAGTAGCTATATCAATTAGGCTCCTGACTATTCCACAGGAGTGCATTATTCAATGAAGCTCTGAGTGAGAGGCCAGATGAAATTGACTCATGATCATTCCCAATTGTGTGTAATTCACTGAGCCTCTTAGTGTGTGCTTAATTGAAATACACTCCTGACTTCCCCAGGTGTGTCTTATTCACTGAGGTTCTGTATGAGTTGCCATATGAAATAGACTCCTGACAATTCCCCAAGTGTGCACTATTCCTGGGAGTCTCAGTGAGTGGCCATAAGAAACAGATTTCTGACTCTCCCCAATGTGTGTATTATTCAGGGAGGCTCTGAAAGAGTGTCCATATGAAATATACTCCTGACTATTTCCCAGGTGTGCATTATTCACTGAGGCTCTGAATAAGTGGCAATATAGAATAGATTTTGGACTATTCCCCAGGTGTGTATTCTTCAATCAGCCTCTGAATGAGGGGCCTTATGAAATAGAATCCTGACTATACCACAGTTGTATATTATTTACTGATGTTCTGAATTTGTGGCCAAAGCAAATAGACACCTGGCCACTCCACAGGTGTGCATTCTTTACTGATGCTCTGAATGAATGGCCATATGAAAGAGACTCCAAATTTATCTCCAGATATACATTATTCAATGAGGCTCTGAAAGAGGATAAATACAAAATTTACTCCTTACGATTCCGCACGTGTAAATTTTTCTGTTAGACTCGCAAAGGGAGTTGATAGGAAATAGACTTCTCAGGATTCCAAGGCATACATAATTCAGCGAGTCTCATAATGGGTGTTCATATTGAAGTATTGGATGCAAGATTGAATTAATCAACCAAGAAAAATGTATGCCAAATTTTATTGCTGGTGACCACGGAGCGCTCAGGTCTCTCCAACTCGTTGCCCTGAAATCAGTGGAGAAGGGTATTTAAGCTCAAAACCACACAGTGGATGTAGGGCAAGCAACTTTACAGACACTTATTCCAAATGTGTGCATTATTCAGTGAAGGTCTGAATGAGTGTCCATAAATATAGAATCCTGACTATTCCTGGTGTGCATTATTCACTGAGGCTGTAAATGAGGGGCCATATGAATTAGATTGCTGAGTACTCCCCAGGTATGGTATGCATTATTTACTAAGGCGTTGAATCAGTGGTAATATGAAATAGACACCTAAATATCCCCAAGTTGCATATTATTCAGAGAGGCTCTGAATGAGTAGCTATATCAATTAGGCTCCTGACTATTCCACAGGAGTACATTATTCAATGAAGCTCTAAGTGAGAGGCCAGAAGAAATTGTCTTCTGATTCTTCCTTAGTTGTGTATAATTCACTGAGTCTCTTAGTGTGTGCTTAATTGAAATACACTCCTGACTATTCCCCAGGTGTGTCTTATTCACTAAGGTTCTGTATGAGATGCCATATAAAATAGACTCCTGACAATTCCCTGAGTGTGCACTATTCCCTGGGAGTCTCAGTAAGTGGCCATAAGAAACAGATTTCTGACTCTCCCCATTGTGTGTATTATTCAGGGAGGCTCTGAAAGAGTGTCCATATGAAATATACTCCTATTTCCCAGGTGTGCATTATTCACTGAGGCTCTGAATAAGTGGCAATATAGAATAGATTTTGGACTATTCCCCAGGTGTGTATTCTTCAATCAGCCTCTGAATTAGGGGCCTTATAAAATAGAATCCTGACTATACCACAGTTGTATATTATTTACTGATGTTCTGAATTTGTGGCCAAAGAAAATAGACACCTGGCCACTCCACAGGTGTGCATTCTTTACTGATGCTCTGAATGAATGGTCATATGAAAGAGACTCCAAATTTGTCTCCAGATATACATTATTCAATGAGGCTCTGAAGGAGGATAGATACAAAATTTACTCCTTACGATTCCGCACGTGTGAACTTTTCTGTTAGACTCGCAAAGGGATTTGATAGAAAATAGACTCCTCAGGATTCCAAGGCATACATAATTCAGCGAGTCTCATAATGGGTGTTCATATTGAAGTATTGGATGCAATATTGAATTAATCAACCAAGAAAAAAAGTATGCCAAATTTTATTGCTGGCGACAACGGAGCGCTCAGGTCTCTCCAACTCGTTGCCCTGAAATCAGTGGAGAAGGGTATTTAAGCTCAAAAACCACACAGTGGATGTAGGGCAAGCAACTTTACAGACACTTATTTTGGTAACTACTGATAAGCAAAGGACAGACAGTTCATTCTTTAGAGCAGGCTATCAGTTTTGTTTACAGAAGCCAGGGTCACCAGTTATTGCAAGGAGAATGAGACAGTACAACTTAATTTTTGAAAATACTGCGTTGTCTTATAAAATGGCATTGCTCTGGTTCTAACTGTAGGCCCACTATAGCACATTTCTCCTGTTCTTTTAACATGTATTAAATATTTAATAGTATTTTGGATCCCTTTTCAATTAAGCAACTAACATACCCTTTAGTGGATCTTTTAGTAAGGACCCACTGGTAATAGGTGGGAGTCAAGGGGGTCCTCTCCAAGGGGCTACACTAGGAATCAGGAGGACAAGGAAGGTTACTGCGAGGAGCGCATAAGTCTCAGCTTTATGTGGTCTGATGAAGCTGAGGTCACTCTCCATTGTGCATCCGGGGGGCAGTCTTGACATGTGAGTGGTGGATCCAGGCAGTCAGTTAATCCATCTTGATTGCTGTGGGGGTGACCAAAATTATGGTGTAGGGTTCTTTCCAGCGAGGAGTTAGGCCAGAGGCAGTGAATTTCTTTACCAGGACTTTGCCTCTGGGCTGGAAGGGGTGTACTGGCTGGTCTGTAAGGTCCACTGAGGTTGGTTGAGTTCCCCTGATGAGCGGGTGCACCTGGGACTGACCAGACTGGAGTGCCTGCAAGGACTTAAGGAGTGTGTGGTTATAAACTTCAGCATGTATGGTGTCTGCAAGTTTGGGGAGTAAGGGAAAGGGCCTTCCAAACATAATTTCAAAAGGTGTGAAGCCTTTTTCATAGAGAGTACATCGGGTATAAAGGAGAACAAAAGGGAGCAGGTTAACCCAGTTTTCATCGGTCTCTAGAATAAATTTTGTTAAAGTCTCCTTTATGGTCCGGTTCATCTTTTCAACCTGCCCTGAACTCTGGGGACGATAGGCACAGTGTAATTTCAGGATATGCCCAGGGCCTTGGCTAGGCCCTGAGAAACCTGTGTGGTAACTGCAGGGCCATTATCTAATCCCAGTGTCAGGGGCAAGCCAAACCGAGGAACCAGGTCCTGTAACAGTCTTTTTGTTACTACCAGTGTAGTTTCTGACCTAGTAGAAAAAGCCTCGAACCACCCAGAGAAAGTGTCTACAAACACGAGGAGGTAGACAGCCACGTGCTGGGGGCTTTATTTCATTAAAATCTACCTCCCAATGTTCCCCTGGGCTAGTACCCCTAAGTCTTATCCCTGCCTGAGTAGACCTACTGCCTCCTGGATTTACCCTGGCACACACATCAAATTGAGTAGTAGTTTCCCTAACAATTTCATGTAAAATGTGGAAGGTAGTAACTGGCCCTCAGTAGCTCAGAGGGTTTTGTTTGTCATAAGTGATTGGTCTGGTGTGTGTCCTTAACTAGAGTCCGGCCTAGAGCCTCAGGGAGCACAATCCTCCTGTATAGTAGAGTCCACCATCCTGTGAAATCTTGTCGTCCCCCCCTGTCCTTTAGCAAAGTTTTCTTCATCAGGTTAGTACATAGGGGTAGGGAGCAAGGTTGGGGCCCACAGAGTCACAAGAAGAGTCAGAGATTTTACTGGCCCCAAGGCTCCCTGTCTGGCTTGAAAGTCAGCTGCCCTATTTTCCCTAGCCTCTGATGTATCTCCCTTTTGGTGTCCTTTGCAGTGTATTAATGCCACTGCCTTGGGCTTCCATTTAGCCTCTAATAGGGGTAGGATTTTCTCTTTGTTTTCGATGACTTTTCCCTCTGAGGTAAGCAGCCCTATTTCTTTATAAATGTCTTTCTGTACATGAGTAGTAGCAAAGGCATATCGGCTATCAGTGTAGATGTTGACAGTTTTTCCCTCCGCCCAGTTCAAGGCCTTTATTAGAGCTATGAGTTCTGACTTTTGGGCTGAGGTTTTGTGTGGAAGAGCCTGGGCCCAGATAACCCACTCTAGGGTGAACACAGCTGCCTTGGTATACCTGACTTCGTTGACCATGAAACTACAACCATCTGTATAGAGTACCTCCTCTGGGTTCTGCAGGGGGACATTGGTGAGGTCTGGTTTCACAGCGTGGAGGACATCTATTGTCTGTTGGCAGTCATGTATGGGGCTCCTTTAGCTCGCTGTCAGGTAACAACATGGCGGGGTTTAGAACTGTGGTTTTTGAAAACTTTATGCGAGGCTGGTTTAAAAGTAAGGCCTGGTATGGGACTATGCAGGCATTAGGCATCCATTTTTCCAGAGCTCCACGGAGAAGTGACTTCACTGCGGGAGGTGCCACTAAGTTTAACTCCTTCCCCAAAGTCTGCTTGTCTGCCTCTTTGACTAATAGGGCTGTAGCTGCCACTGACCTCAAACAAGCCGGCCACCCAGAGTCCACGGAATTGTCTTTTTGAAAGGTAGGCAACTGGCCTGGACAATGGTCCCAATGTCTGGGTGAGCACCCCTTAGCGCCTAACTGTTTTTATGTATGAATAGCTGGAAGGGCTTAGAGATGTCGAGCAAGGCCAAGGCAAGAGCCATGGTCAAGTCTTCTTTTAGCCAGTCAAAAGCCTGCTGTTCCATTACTGTCCAAGTCAATGGCTGGTCCCCATGAGTTAACTCGAATTTTCTGGAGTGCTGCTATCACTGCCTTAGTAACTGCCTTATCTTGCTTGTTCCCTAAGGTGTCCCTATTGTTAAAGACTTTTTGGGTGATCTCCAGCAACTGAGTTAAATTCATTCCCTGGAACCTCTCTAATTTTTGCAATTTTCTTTTGATGTCTGGAGCAGACTGGGAAAGTCAAGCCAGATTAATGGCCCACTGATTCTCTGGGGCCTCAGGGTCAATAAAGGTGTAGGTGTGGTAGGCGTCCTGTAGGCACTCAATGAAAGTGGCTGGGGACTCCTGTGGACCCTGGGTCATGGTCCCTACCTTGGAGAAATTGGTGGGTTTTTGGGCTGTTTCCCTAACCCGCTCTAACAAGTACCAGTAAAAATTGTTCAAAGCTGGCATGACCACTGGGGTGTTTAAGTACCATTGGGGCCTAATGGAAGGGAAAATTGCATTAATTTTTTCTTGGCTATCTTCAACTAATCCTCCCCCATCCCAATTACTGCTTAATGGGCTTCTTGTCTAATTCTGCTTCTCTCCTCTGTGGTGAACAACACCAGGAGTAGCTGTTGGCAATCGTCCCAGGTAGGACAGTGGGTTTGTAAAACTGACTCCAGGAGTTCAGTGAGTGCCTAGGGCTTTTCAGAAAACGGAGGATGTTGAGCCTTCCAGTTACACAAATCACTAGAGGAAAAAGAAATATCAACAAGGAAGGGGCAGCCTTGGCTGCTGCCATCTGGGAGAGGTGCCTCCCAGAGAGGAGTATCTTTGGCAGGTGTTGGGCACAGCTTTGAGTGTGGAGGGGGCACAAGTGCTGAATATTAGTACTGTCTGGACAGGGGTGTCAGGACCCCGTTCCCAAAGGCAAAGATTACAATGGGGGCCACAATTGGTCTTCAGCAGGGGCTGGAGAACAGCCGGTAACGAGGGGCTTTTATTTTTTATTTTTTTAATTTTTTAAATTTTTATTGCATTATAAGATTGGGGGTACATGGGCAGAACGTGCAAGATAGTTGCATAGGTACACACATGGCAGTGTGTTTTGCTGCCTTCCTCTCCTTCAGCCACACTTGGCATTTCTCCCCAGGCTATCCCTTCCAAGCCCCCCCGCTGACCCTTTCCCCTTCCCCCCAATAAACCCCAGTGTGTAGTAGATCCCCTCTCTGTGTCCATGTGTTCTCATTTTTCTCACCCGCCTATGAGTGAGAATATGCGGTATTTCTTTTTCTGTTCTTGTGTCAGTTTGCTGAGAATGATGTTCTCAGATTCATCCATGTCCTTACAAAGGACAAAAACTCATCATTTTTGATTGCTGCATAATATTCCATGGTGTATATGTGCCACATTTTCCCAGTCCAGTCTATCATCGATGGGCATTTGGGTTAGTTCCAGGTCTTTGCTATTGTAAACAGTGCTACAATGAATATTCATGTGCATGTGTTTCTATAGTAGAACGATTTACAGTCCTTTGGATATATACCCAGTAATGGGATTGCTGGATCAAATGGAATTTCTATTTCTAGGTCCTTGAGGAATCGCCACACTGTCTTCCACAATGGTTGAACTAATTTACACTCCCACCAACAGTGTAAGAGTGTTCCTATTTCTCCACATCCTCTCCAGCATCTGCTGTCTCCAGATTTTTTAATGATCGCCATTCTAACTGGCGTGAGATGGTATCTCAATGTGGTTTTGATTTGCATCTCTAATGACCAGTGATGATGAGCATTTTTCATGTGTTTGTTGGCCTCATGTATGTCTTCTTTTGTAAAGTGTCTGTTCATATCCTTTGCCCATTTTTGAATGGGCTTGTTTGTTTTTTCCTGTAAATCTGTTTGAGTTCTTTGTAAATTCTGGATATCAGCCCTTTGTCTGATGCATAAACTGCAAAGATTTTTTCCCATTCTGATGGTTGCCGATTCACTCTAGTGACTGTTTCTTTTGCCGTGCAGAAGCTGTGGAGTTTGATTAGGTCCCATTTGTCTATTTTGGCTTTTGTTGCCAATGCTTTTGGTGTTTTGGTCATGAAGTCCTTGCCTACTCCTATGTCCTGAATGGTTTTGCCTAGATTTTCTTCTAGGGTTTTTATGGTGTCAGGTCTTATGTTTAAGTCTTTAATCCATCTGGAGTTAATTTTAGTGTAAGGTGTCAGGAAGGGGTCCAGTTTCTGCTTTCTGCACATGGCTAGCCAGTTTTCCCAACACCATTTATTAAACAGGAACTTCTTTCCCCATTGCTTGTTTTTTTCTGGTTCATCAAAGATTATATGGTTGTAGATATGTTGTATTGCCTCCGATACCTCTGTTCTGTTCCATTGGTCTATATCTCTGTTTTGGTACCAGTACCATGCTGTTTTGATCACTGTAGCCTTGTAGTATAGTTTGAAGTCTGGTAGTGTGATGCCTCCCGCTGTGTTCTTTTTGCTTAGAATTGACTTGGCTATGTGGGCTGCCTTTGGTTCCATATGAAATTCATGGTGGTTTTTTCCAGTTCTGTGAGGAAATTCAATGGTAGTTTGATGGGGATAGCGTTGATTGTGTAAATTTCTTTGGGCAGTATAGCCATTTTCACGATATTGATTCTTCCTAGCCACAAACATAGAATGTTTCTCCATCTGTTTGTTTTCTCTCTTATTTCGTTGAGCAGTGGTTTGTAGTTTTCCTTAAAGAGGTCCTTTACATTCCTTGTGATTTGTATTTTCAGGTATCTTATTTCCTTTGTAGCAATTGTGAATGGCAGTTGGTTCTTGATTTGGTTCTCTTTAAGTCTGCTATTGATGTATAGGAAGGCTTGTGATTTTTCCACATTGATTTTATATCCTGAGACTTTCCTGAAGTGACTTATCAGTTTCAGGAGTTTTTGGGCTGAGGTGATTGGGTCTTCTAGGTATACTATCATGTCGTCCACAAACAGAGACAATTTGGCTTCCACCTTTCCTATTTGAATACCCTTTACTTCTTTTTTTCCCTGATTTCTCTGGCTACAACTTCCAGTACTATGTTGAATAGGAGTGGTGAGAGAGGGCATTCTTGTCTCGTGCCAGAGTTCAAAGGAAATGCTTCCAGTTTATGCCCATTCAGTATGATATTGGCTGTTGGTTTGTCGTAAATAGCTTTTATTACTTTGAGATATGTTCCATCAATACCAAGTTTATTGAGGGTTTTAGCATAAAGGGCTGTTGAATTTTGTCAAATGCCTTCTGCATCAATTGAGATAATCATGTGGTTTTAGTTTCTGCTTCTGTTTATGTGGTGAATTACATTTATAGACTTGTATGTTGAACCAGCCTTGCATCCCCGGATGAATCCTACTTGATCATGATGGATAAGTTTTTAATGTGCTGTTGCAATCGGTTTGCCAGTATTTTATTGAAGATTTTGCATCTATGTTCATCATGGATATTGGCCTGAAGTTTTCTTTTCTTGTTGAGTCTCTGCCAGGTTTTGGTATCAGGATGATGTTGGTCTCATAAAATGATTTGGGAAGGGTTCCTCTTTTGGATTATTTGGAATAGTTTCAGAAGGAATGGTACCAGATCCTCTTTGTGTCTGGTAGAATTCAGCTGTGAACCCATCTGGACCTGGGCTTTTTGTGTGGTAGGCTCTTAATTGCTGCCTCAACTTCAGACCTTGTTATTGGTCTATTCATAGTTTTGCTTCCTCCTGGTTTAGGCTTGGGAGGAGGCGTCCAGAATTTATCCATTTCTTCCTGTTTACTAGTTTATGTGCATAGAGTTGTTTGTAGTATTCTCTGATGATGGTTTGAATTTCTGTGGAATCTGTTGATTTCCCCATTATCGTTTTTATTGCATCTATTTGGTTGTTCTCTCTTTTCTTTTTATCAGTCTGGCTAGTGGTCTGTCTATTTTGTTGATCTTTTGAAAACCAGCTCTTTGGATTTATTGATTTTTGAAGGGTTTTCTTTTCTCTATCTCCTTCAGTTCTGCTCTGATCTTAGTTATTTCTTGTCTTTACTAGGTTTGAGCTTTTTGATCTTGCTCCTCTAGCTCTTTCAATTTTGACGATAGGGTGTCAATTTTGGATCTCTCCTCTTCTCATGTGCACTTATTGCTATATATTTTCCTCTACAGACTGCTTTAAATGTGTCCCAGAGATTCCTGGTTGTGTCTTCATTCTCGTTGGTTTTGAAGAACTTCTTTATTTCTGCCTTCATTGTTTATCAATCAACATTCAAGAGCCAGTTGTTCAGTTTCCATGAAGCTGTGTGGTTCTGAGTTATTTTCTGAATTCTGAGTTCCAACTTGATTGCACTATGGTCTGAGAGACTGTTATGATTTCAGTTGTTTTGCATTTGCTGAGGTGCTTTACTTCCAATTATGTGGTCAATTTTGGAGTAGGTGTGATGTGGTGCTGAGAAAATGTATATTCTGTGGATTTGGGGTGGAGAGTTCTGTAAATGTCTATCAGGTTTGCTTGTTCCAGGTCTGAGTTCAAGTCCTGGATATCCTTGTTAATTTTCTGTCTGGTTGATCTGTCTGCTATTGACAGTGGGTGTTAAGTCTCCACTATTATTGTGTGGGAGTCTAAGTCTCTTGTAAGTCATTAAGAACTTGCCTTATATATCTGGGTGCTCCTGCATTGGGTCCATATATATTTAGAATCGTTAGCTCTTCTTGTTGTATCGATCCTTTTACCATTATGTAATGACCTTCTTTGTCTTTTGATCTTTGTTGCTTTAAAGTCTATTTTATCAGAGACAAAATTGCTCCTGCTTTTTTGCTCTCCATTTGCTTGGTAAATCCTCCATCCTTTATTTTGAGCCTTTGTGTATCCTTGCGTGTGAGGTGGGTTTCCTGGATACTGCACACCGATGGGTTTTGGTTTTTATCAATTTGCCAGTCTGTGTCTTTTGATTGGTGCATTTAGCCCATTTACATTAGGGTTAATATTATGTGTGAATTTGATACTGCCATTTTGATGCTAGCTGGCTGTTTTGCCCATTGGTTCATGATTCTTCATTTTGTTGATCTTTTGAAAAACCAGCTTTTGGATTGATTGATTTTTTGAAGGGTGTTTCTTTTCTCTATCTCATTCAGTTCTGTTCTGATCTTAGTTACTTCTTGTCTTCTACTAGGTTTCGAGCTTTTTTGATCTTGCTCCTCTATCTCTTTCAATTTTGACGATAGGGTGTCAATTTTGGATCTCTCCACTCATCTCATGTGTGCACTTATTGCTATACATTTTCCTCTACAGAGTGCTTTAAATGTGTCCCAGAGATTCCGGTACGTTGTGTCTTCATTCTCGTTGGTTTTGAAGAACTTCTTTATTTCTGCCTTCATTGTTTATCCAATCAACATTCAAGAGCCAGTTTTTTAGTTTCCATGAAGCTGTGTGGTTCTGAGTTATTTTCTTAATTCTGAGTTCCAACTTGATTGCTCTATGATCTGAGAGACTGTTTTGATTTCAGTTGTTTTGCACTTGCTGAGGAGTGCTTTACTTCCAATTATGTGGTCAATTTTGGAGTAGGTGTGATGTGGTGCTGAGAAAATGTATATTCTGTAGATTTCGGGTGGAGAGTTCTGTAAATATGTATCAGGTTTGCTTATTCCAGGTCTGAGTTCAAATCCTGGATATCCTTGTTAATTTTCTGTCTGGTTGATCTGTCTAATATTGACAGTGGAGTGTTAACGTCTCCCACTATTATTGTGTGGGAGTCTAAGTCTCTTTGTAAGTCATTAAGAACTTGCCTTATATATCTGGGTGCTCCTGCATTGGGTCCATATATATTTAGAATCGTTAGCTTTTCTTGTTCTATCGATCCTTTTACCATTTTATAATGACCTTCTTTGTCTTTTTTGATCTTTGTTGCTTTAAAGTCTATTTGATCAGAGACAAGAATTGCAACTCCTGCATATTTTGCTCTCCATTTGCTTGGTAAATCTTCCTCCATCCCTTGATTTGGAGCCTTTGTGTATCCTTGCGTGTGAGGTGGGTTTCATGGATACTGCACACCGATGGGTTTTGGTTTTTTATCCAATTTGCCAGTCTGTGTCTTTTGATTGGTGCATTTATCCCATTTAGATTTAGGGTTAATATTATGTGTGAATTTGATACTGTCATTTTGATGCTAGCTGGCTGTTTTGTCCATTAGTTCATGTAGATTGTTCATTTTGTTGATGCTCTTTAGTATCTGGTATGCTTTTCGGATGGCTTCTACTGGTTGTTTCTTTCTATGTGTAGTGCCTCTTTCAGGAGTTCTTGACAAAATCTCTGAGTACTTGCTTGTTCATGAAGGATTTTATTTTTTCTTCTCTTTTGAAGCACAGTTTGGCGGAATATGAAATTCTGGGTTGATACTTCTTTTCTTTAAGGATGTTGAATATTGGCCCCCACTCTGTTCTGGCTTGTAGAGTCTCTGCCGAGAGATCTGCTGTGAGTCTGATGGGCTTCCCTTTGTGGGTGACCTCACCTTTCTCTCTGGATCCCCTTAGTATTTTCTCCTTCATTTCAATTCTGGTGAATATGGCAATTTTGTGCCTTGGGGTTGCTCTTTTTGCAGACTATCTTAGTGGTGTTCTCTTTATTTCCTGGAGTTGAGTATTGACCTGTCTTGCTAGGTTGGGGAATGTTTCCTGGATAATATCTTGAAGAGTATTTTCCAGCTTGAATTCATTCTCTTCATCACATTCTGGTACACCTATCAAACGTAGGTTGGCTCTCTTCACATAGTCCCACATATCTTGGAAATTTTGTTCATTCACTTTTGCACTTTTTTCTTTGATCTTGGTTTCTCGTTTTATTTCGTTGAGTTGATCTTCGATTTCTGATATTCTTTCTTCTGCTTGGTCAATTTGGCTGTTGAAACTTGTGCATGCTTCACGAAGTTTTCTTGTGTTCTTCAGCTCCTTCAATTCATTCATATTCCTCTCTAAGTTGTCCGTTCTTGTTATCACTTTCTCGAATCTTTTTTCAAATCTTTTTTCAAGGTTCTTAGTTTCTTTGCACTGATTTAGAACATGTTCTTTTAGCTCACTGAAGTTTCTCATTATCCACTTTCTGAAGTCTGATTCCGTCATTTCATCACACTCGTTCTCCATCCAGCTTTGTTCCCTTGCTCGTGAGGAGTTTTGGAGGTGAAGTGTTTTGGTTTTGGGTGTTTTTCTCCTTTCTGCGCTGGTTTCTTCCCATCTGCATGGATTTATCCACCTGTCGTCTTAGTAGTTGCTGATT
Source organism: Saguinus midas (assembly GCA_021498475.1). NCBI lineage: Eukaryota > Metazoa > Chordata > Mammalia > Primates > Cebidae > Saguinus > Saguinus midas. The sequence continues at coordinate 55,259,814 of CM038409.1, read as the reverse complement.
TTTCAGTTGGGTCTCTGTGTGGATGCCCTGATTGTTGATGATGAGGTATTTCTGTTACTTAGTTTTCCTTCTCATGGTCTAGCCCCTCTACTGTACGAGTGCTGAGGTCCGCTTCAGGAACTGCTTCTCTGGGGTACACTTGTAGAAGCTGCATAACAGTGAGGGATGCTACCAGATTCTTCTTCTGTTATCTTTGTTTCAGAATGGTGTCTGCCAAAGGTCAGTCTGATTAGTCCTTTTTGGGGTGACTCTTTGTATATACAGGGGTCAGGGAGCTGCTTGAGGGGACGGTCTGTTGTTTATCGGAGCTCCAGTGCTAAACTGTGAGCTCCGTTGTTCATTCAGGGTTGTTGGGAGGATGTGTTTATGTCTGCTACAATAGAACTCACAAAATCCCCCCCTTTTTCCCCCCGTTAGATGCTCTGTCTCAGGGAGTTGGAGCTTTCTTTATGAGTATCTGTTGCACTGTCCTGCCCAGCTAGGAGGCAGTCTATTCACTATTTGCCTGCTGAGGCTTTGCCCTGCTCACGCGGGTCTGCCCTGCTGCCACGGGGCTCTGTTCTGTTGTGGTGGCTCCGCCCTGTGGGCGGAGTCTCTCTGTTATGGCGGGTTGCCTCGGCAATGGCAGGCTGCGTCAGCACTGGGAGGTACTTCAGTAGGGGTGGATTGTGTTCTTAGTGACAGACGCCCCTCCCACACCTGGCTGCACCGTCCAACTTTCAACTGTGCCAGCAGCAAAACTCTCA